>JAUNZO010000158.1:0-409049 GCA_031894775.1 Chloris gayana | reverse complement strand
TGTTGACGCCGGTTTTTGACCAAGGGACCCATTGTCGGCGACTATAGGTCAAAAGAGGGCCGGTGGGCGAAGGCCGACGGCCGCTTGGGCGAGTAAAGGCGCGTCCCTCCCGGGAATCGTGCGCGGACGCCAACAGAAGAGCATAACATTGATGGGCCTGGCCCACGTCGTAAAATTAGAAATAATAGTTTAATTTTGGAAAAGATCCTAGTCGAGTTAGGAAATCGGCCCGAAGAGGGTCCGAGTAGGATTCTTTGTGCCGAGTATAAATACATACTCGGATGTAACATGTAAACTCGATTCACATCCAATACAATTTTCGGCGCATCGCCAAACCCTAATTTTCTGTCAAGTTTTACTGTTTTCGCGCGGGAATCTTCGGGGCTCCGGTCGACGACACGTTGGCTTGACAAGGTAATTATGTTGTCTAGTTTTCGGCGCATTGTTCGTAATTAGATGACTTAATTGCTAGTTATCCGGCGACTAGATCTGTTTCCGATCGGCGTAGTGAGTATCGGCCGGGATGAGTCAAGTTGACCTGGTCCGGGCTCGTGGTGGAGGTAGTTTGACTTGTCCCGCCTCCCCGTTCCAGCCTTTGTTCACAACGCCGATTGGCTCGGATCTGGTCGTTCGAGTCACGATAGCCACTATGAGATTTCTTTTACATCTTGGCCGATTCGATCGTGCAGATTCGGTTGACGTGTCCTGTGTTTGCCTTTGCGATAGTTGACTTGTCCTAGGCGCATGCAGCCGATTGGCTAGGGTGTAGATTTACTTTCATAGTTAAGGCGTTTATGATTGTGCTTGTCCTGAATCGGCCGGCGTGCGCGGCCGTTAGACCTGGTCCGATCGCGTGCCATCGGTTGACTTGTCCTGTTGGAGCGATCGGTCGATTTGGGATCTGTGTGGTTGTATTTGTCTTACTTGTTCTTTCGGAGTGTTTAGCCGATTGCTTATCACGTTCATTAGCTGTTTTATGTTCAATTAGTACCAAATCTGTTAAAGCTGCTTTTGAACCCGAGTTATTAGTATGATTTTATTGATCATCATCATCCATGTAGATAGATCTAATAATTCACCGCTATAATCGATGGCAGAATCGGCCGGATACTCGATCGGCCGATTCATTGCTCTAATTGATGATTAAACTATCTTCTTGCTATCGAATTAATTACATCCCATTAATAATTATCTTGTTTACATTTTATTCGATAATACATCCCTACAAAGTCATAATGATTTGATCGTTTACCGATGAAATCGGCTGTTAGCCACCGATTGCATGTTATAGCGTCGGCCGATTTCGTGTCGTTTGTATCACGGTTCGTTTGCCTGGCATTTAATACATAAATGGATGGGCCGTGCTGTTCCCTGTCTATGGCCGATTTTGTCTATCTTACGCCATAATCGGCCATGGCTGCACATCGGTCTATCCGGGCCGATGACCTGGAATTTTACACTTTTTATTGTCTTTGTTGGTTTGCAGGAAAACCATCCGGCACGCACCAGCGCACACGAACATCGGCGAGCCGAGCCGGTCCGTTGGGAGCACAGGACTCTGCGTCAGCCAGGGTTTCGGTGGACTCTCCGGACAACGGTGTGTCGACGATTTTTGACGTCAACAATAATGGAGAAGATTTTAAAAAAGTTGTCATGTACATTGTTTACAAATCGAAATATCGAATGATCTCTGAAGAAGATTCATAGAGATTAGAAAGATTTATTAAGATTTGGAATAAAATGATGATCGAATTGGGGTTTGGCTTCATTTTTATTTTTGCATAGGCAGAAGACTAGTGTCATGTCAAAATTTGTGGCATGTTGTTCACCGAGTGCCAGGCCTCGAGGTCCTCGACAAACTTCGGGCCTTTGACAAGTGCCTGCCGTTTGGCAGTCGACAAACATCATTGTCATGCCGGTGGCCCCCATTAAGTTACTTTTTTTCGCCGAGGGCCAACACGATACTCGACAAAGTCTTTACCGAGTACTCGACAAAAAGACACTTGGCAAAGAGCTCATCTTTAACGTTAAAATGGATACCGAGTCACGTTTGCCGTGGGTGGCGCTCGGCAAAGGCTTTGTCGAGTGTCACCGGCACTCGGCAAACTAGGTGATTCCAGTAGTGTTCCATTCTACGGTAGCTAGTACAAAGGTCCAAATGATGCTCAAACATGTCTTCTCGATCTAGATTATTTTTCTTGGCGAAGTTAGGACATGATCATTAATTCAAACCTTGTCCTAACATCGAGATTTTCCATTCAGGGCGGGGTAGTACTGAACAAGGTAAACACTTATAGTGAAAATTATTATTTTTGGGTGGAAATTGGAATACAATCATTCCGGATGTGGCTTTTCCGGCATCAACTCGTCCAGGATCTGGCTCAAAATGCAAAATACCTCAGCCACAGGTACAGCAACAACAATTACAACGAATGTACTAAACCATGTGTCCGCACCAATGTACTTGACCGCATATCGTTTCATGGAATCAAACAGAAACATCCCAAGCAAGATGAAGAATCCCTGCAGCCTCAGAAAGTTGGAATCACTACATGATAACAAAGGACACATAAAATAAAGAGTGAAACGCACCCAAGGTACATAAACTATTTAGAGATGGTCATCTAAGTACATAAACTTTTAAAGTGACCATCCAGGTACATAAACTAATTTTCCTGTAGCATCCCGGGTCCAAAGCGCTTTCACATGAGTATTTTCTTACGTGGATGTCCATCATGAGAAATGACACGCCCGATGCGTGTGAGGAAGAATTTCTGGTCGTGCAAAAACTGCAAAAAGATCCTACATGCGTGATTTGCTTGTACGAGATAGAAATCAAGAAACGATAGTTCCTTATCTGGAAGTTAGGACGACTCTGCCTCTTCAGTTGGGCCGCGGCAATCGACGGATTAAGCAATGTATCCTTCGCTCCTTCGCTGAAAATAACGACGACTCCGCCTCGTCGGTTCGACGATCAGTGACGATCGGCAGATTAAGCAATGTATCGATTTCATATATGCCATATGAACTGTGCCATTGTATTGCACTAAAGGAAATGAACACGGACATGCTTTATTTTATTGATAACCTATTATAGAATAATATGTTGATCTTTGCATCCACATAAAGTGTTTTGTGCTATCTCTCGTACAAGCAAATCTCGCAGGTAGGGTCCTTATTGTAATTTTTCACGGCCATAAATTCTTCCTCACACGCATCGGACGTATCTTTCATCCACGCTGGACATCCACGTAGAAAAATACTCATGCCCAATCGTTTTGGACCTGGGATGCTACCGGAAAATTAGTTTGTGTATTTGGATGGTCACTTTAAAAGTTTATATACCTAGATGATCATCCCTAAATAGTTTATGTACCCCGGATGCATTTCACTCTAAAATAAAACTATTTGATGAAGGAACAAGATATACGATGTAATATTTAGGCACAAAAAAAAAAGTAAGTCCATATATAAGAAGTCCATTCTCTAACATGAATAAACTGGCAGGGTGTGCAAGCAGCCGAAAGACAATATCAATATCTCAAAAAGAAAACAAAGTGCTGCTGGTCTATTTTATCTATATCTCACTGTGCATGTAGATGCTCACACGTACAAGCACTCATCTATACGAAGGCACCATGCACACCGTACACCTAATAAGAAAAAGAACAAAAGACGACTGACCGGCTGGTTTTAAGATCCTAGCCATTTTGTTGTCGATTGTGATATGTTTAGTAAAGAACGATAGGTCAATTGTAGCACTCCTGCTAAGTTGGAGATCCAAACCAACTATAAATTATATGCCCAGTTGATCTCACTGTGTCAAAATTGTTTGTAAGTTAGTACTATATTTGCCTCTAGACAAACAAATAGTACGAATAATTTTATAGGAACAGACAATACATATGACTGCAGATTGTTGACCGTACTCCACCTCATAAACTGATTAGTGGCAATAAAAACAAATGAGTTCAAAACACTTAACTCATGAATATGTCCACTACCTTTGTCCCCCTCCCTTGGCATCCCATTCGTGGCAGCGAAGAAAACCATCATTGGAATGTAAAAGCCGTGAGAATTGAATCGCGATAGCAGAATTGAATTATTCAAGGTAAATTGGACAAACTGGATACTTTTCCCTTGTTATTATGTATATCATTAAATTGAGCTTTTCCTACTGCACATTCTCGGAAAAAATGAAGTTATCGGTTTACATTGTTGCAGTAGTGTTCTCTTTTCTACTCTGAAATCTCTAACGATATTGGCAGTCTATATATTGACATGTCTTCCCTGTAAGACTCATGCAGCGAAAGCAAACATACATACTACATACTACTTCTTGGTGTTCTGTTTACTCCTATTGTCGTATTGATTGGACCGATCTGATCTAACCTTAACAAATCACAATGTAACCACAAACCATTCGAAGCAAAATTTTGTCGAAAGTAATATTCAGTTTCGCGAGGATTTGATAATAAACTGCGCATGCGTCCCTTATCAAAAGAAAACTGTGTAGAGTTCGCAAAAACATTTACCCGGATTATGAACTTGGCGGCCCTCTCAGCAGTCTTCTTCACAGGAAACCTCTCGGTTGCGGGCCTCTTCTTTAGGTCCAGCAGCGGCGCAACCAGCCCCTCCGTCGGGGTCTCGGTGCCAGCGCCGCCGCAAGACATCGAGAAGATCGATCGGGCGGGGAACGACAGCTGCGGAAATCAACCGAGGAAACGAATCTCTTACTTCTTGTCGAACGGACTTGACTGGTTAGTTTGTCTACGTCCCTTATCTTTATATTAGGATAGTTTTGTCTCCGACTCCTGAACAAACATATATGCACGTATAAGGGAGCATCATGCCAGAGTCCTATCAAAAGGAAAGGCAACCCAAGAGCATCTCCAGTAAAACCCCTATTTAGGTCTCCTTCAATATTTAGTATCTTTAGCAAAAAAATCAACTTCAGCAGAGATCCTACCTAGCCTCTTATTTTGCATGTGCTCTCAAACTCTAACTCCAAGCCTCTATTCCTAGTGTCCTCCAATCCTAGCTCCTATTCATAGGTCCCACATCTATTTAGGTCTCCTTCAATATTTAGTATCTTTAGCAAAAAAATCAACTTCAGCAGAGATCCTACCTAGCCTCTTATTTTGCATGTGCTCTCAAACTCTAACTCCAAGCCTCTATTCCTAGTGTCCTCCAATCCTAGCTCCTATTCATAGGTCCCACATTTTTCTTTATTTTATTCGTTCTCTCTCCTTTCTTTTCTTTTCCCCTCTCCTCTCCGTCTCCCCTACAATCTGCTGGCAGTACTGCCATCCCCCGTGGTTGACCCGTGTGCAGCCTCTCCCCGTCGGTCGGCCGCGCTGCGCCCCGCCTTGCCCCTCTCTCATGCTCGAGTTGCGCGGGCGGCAGGGGGGCATGCACTACCACAAACGTGCACTGTAGCGGCGCGGCCCAAAACGGCCTAGCGGCGCGGCCCAAACCACCCGCCGCTACAAAATAAAATCTATTTTTAGCGGCGACCCATTAAACCAACCGCCGCTAATATTTATGTGTAGCGGCGCGGTCCAACACGGCCCGTGGCTATTGAGTTTTAGGCCTCCATTGCATGACCCAATATAAAAACACCTAACCCTACCCTCTCACACCCACCCACACACACTCGACCGCCGCCACCACCATCTCTCTCTCTCTCTCGGTCGCGTGCGGCGCCCCAACTCCTCCTCAATCTCCGGCCGGCGGCGCCCGTCCTCCTCCCTCTCCCGGTCGCGCGGCGCCCCACCTCCTCCTCCCTCTCCAATCGCGCGGCGCCCACCTCCTCCTCCCTCTCCGGCCGGCGGCGCCCGTCCTCCTCCTCCCTCTCCGGTCGTGCGACGACCCTCCTCCTCCCTCTCGGGCCGGCGGCGCATCACCTCCTCCTCCCTCTCCGGCCGGCGGCGCCCGTCCTCCTCCCTCTCCGGTCGCACGGCACCCCACCTCCTCCTCCCTCTCCGGCCGGCGGCGCCCTTCTCCTCCTCCCTCTCCGGCCGCGCGGCGCACCTCCGCCCCCTCCCGGTGGCGAATGGCGGCGCTCGGGGGCAGGCGGCGCACGGGGCGGCGGATCCGCCGCCTCCCCCCATCTCCCGGCGGCGCGGCGCTCAAGGCGGCGGATCCGCCGCCTCGCCCATCTCCCGGCGGCGCGGCGCACGGGGCGGCGGATCCGCCGCCTCCCCCATCTCCCGGTGGCGCGGCGCTCGAGGCGGCGGATCCGCCGCCTCGCCCATCTCCCGGCGGCGCGGCGCACGGGGCGGCGGATCCGCCGCCTCCCCCATCTCCCGGCGGCGTGGCGCACGGGGCGACCGGTCCGCCACCTCCCCCCATCTCCCGGCGGCGCGGCATACGGGCGACGGATCCGCCGCCTCCCCTCTCGACGGCACGAAGCGGGCCCACGTGGGCCCATCTTTTTTGTCTTCCTAGTTTAGCTGTAGCGGCGGGTGGCTTCATTTTTTCGTAACCCGCCGCTACAGTGCTTCATTTTTAGCTACAATTCCGTAGCGGCGGGCCATTGTACCCGCCGCTATAGCGGGTTTTGGCCTGCCGCTACAGTGCTTGTTTGTTGTAGTGATGGCCTCCTCCTCCACATGGCTGGCCAGTGCGCCGCGCCGATTGGCGCGCGACCATCTCCTAACCAATCATCACGCCCCCTCCTCTCCTCCCTGCTCTGTCGTCGCGCGTTGCAGTGATAGTTTTATTTCATCACGAATGACTCGAGCTTGTTGATAGGTGGGTCTAACCTATAAAACACACGAAAAGTGGGGCTACAACGCTTTGACCAGTTGCATCAGGACGTGAGAAATACTGACATATAGATCTAGCACCCAAAATATTTATCGACATAGGAGCCTAATGCGCGTTGATAATGACATCATGATAAGGTCTTTTTAGTGCTGATTTTTTTCCGTCAAAGATGCGAGGTTGCCAGCTAACTAGTGGAATTGCAATAAAGTAAAGCGAACGTGTGGATCACAACATGCTTACTAGGATTTACTGTGGATTTGGTGAGCATGTTTTCGACCACAAATGAACAACGAACATCAATAGATGGGAAAAAGCTGTTAGTAATGAAAAATCATCACACAATAGTGATGAAAAATAATATCAGTTATTATTACGATGAAATTAACATCTTGTGATACTAATTAATATATTTTATTGTAAAATTAAGTTAAATAAACACTAATATAACTAGTGACAATTAGGATGCTTTAGTTTTAATTATGAGTTATGGTAACAAGATTACCATTTATAAAAATTACAGTAGTGAATTATTGTATAATTAACTGATATTATTTGTAAATAAGGTGTATAATTATGTTAATTACTCTTGTTTAATATTTCTGTCATCCCTCCAATTGTTATAAAAATAATAATGGATGGTTCTATCCAATCAAACAAACAATAGTTGGATGGTCCTATCCGAAAAAATATGAATAGGATGATCCAATCCAACCTCGACGTTCAACCAAAAGCACCCTAATTTTTGTCATTGCTCATATGACTTTTCTTAGTGTGCACTTGGTAAGTTTTTAATTTGAGTTTATATTTGCAGATAAGAGATGACTGATGTAGTTTAGCTCACATGCTCCAACTCGCAACCTTTAACCTTGGCTTCCGTGACAATAGTAGTAGACCAAGGAAGAGGTATTCAATAAAGTGGACCCATTGTGTCATTGGGAGAATTGAAGGAATAGCACCCCTAAACATGGTCATCTAAGGAAAGCCATTAGTAAACGAAGCATCCAAGCAACGCCACCCTTTGCTTCTCCTCTCCCCAATCAATAGCACTATCATCTGAAACAGATTTTTCTGGACATTTTTACCCCTCACACATGTTCAACACCTACAGCAAGGCATTTGGGCTAAAAAATTCGTAATTATTTATTTAATTATTTAAATAACAGAAATGATCTTAATAATGATTTAGAATGATAATTTTGGTCTAAAAATTAATAAAAATAGAACAAATTGTCAAGCATAGGTCATATCAAATTTTTCCTTGTTTTGATGGCCAATTTGGTGCTTGAAAATTTTTTCTATTTTTATTAATTTTCAGACCAAAATTATCATTTTGAATCATTATTAAGATCAGTTTTGTTATTTAAATAATTAAATAAACAATTACGAATTTTTTAGCCCAAATGCCTTGTTGTAGGTGTTGAACATGTGTGAGGGGTAAAAATGTTCAGAAAAATCTGTTTTAGATGATAGTGCTATTGATTGGGGAGAGGAGAAACAAAAAGTGGCGTTGCTTGGATGCTTCGTTTATTAATGGCTTTTCTTGGATGACCATGTTTAGGGGTGCTATTCCTTCGATTCTCCCTTGTGTCATTTAATCAGCGCAAACATGGAAGAGCTCCTTCTAATTAATCCGTATTGGTATGCTAAATATTGTTCTAAACGGTTAAATTTCTAATATGAAGGGAGTATATTCTATGGGGAAACTTTGGCCAATCTCAATGAGAGTGTCATGGTAGTGTCATGAGCATTAAATTTGCTGACATGATATGAGAGAGAATGAAGGAAGTGTCATGGGATGAGAGATGAGTGTCATCATCATGATCCTCCACCGACACGGTTCTTAAGAATTTCTTCTTGGTAATCGTGCGATGACACTCTCCACTCGAGACCGACCTTATGTAAATTCCTATCACCATAATTCATATGTTGATGTTGTAACTCATGTAATTTTCTTTATTATTCTGTAACTCTTATGTAACTTTTTTTCTTTTGGAGATGTAATTATATACTCCCTCCGTCCCATTGAAAGTGTCGTTTTAGATTTTTAGACATCGTCCTTTGATCTGTTCGTCTTATTCACAAATTTTTGTAAATGTTATATATTTTTTCTAACTTAATTTATCATTAGTGATACTTTAATAATAATGTATTTATTTTTGTATTTTTATAAAATTTTTGAATATGACAAGCGGTCAAACGTGAAATCTGAAAAGTCAAAAACCACAATTTCAATGGGACAGAGGTAGTAAGTTTTTTCCTATTACAAGCTATAAATATAAAATTCTTCGATCCTGTAATATCGCAATGAACACTGCTGAAGACCTTGATAAATTTTCTTATGCATATATATGTGAATGATGATGATGCATATATATAACAATTTCTTTAGAATTTAGGCATGCTGAAATATGACTAGGTTATTGATGCGGGGGCTTGCCCGATCTTCTCGTCGTAGGATCGAGGGATAACTTGATCCGTGCAACCTCGACGAACCGATGGCACCAACAGCTGCTAGAACAGCCACTCGTGACAAAAGATTTCGCCCAACCACACGCTTTGGTCGATGCCTACCCGAACCACGCAAAGGTGAGGCAAAGCTCTTGCAAATCACAAGGAAACACAAGAACAAATGGTAGAGAAAACTCCCAATCCTCAAGGGGGCAACAATGGCACAACCCTAAGGATAAGAGCACTTGGCTTATCTATTTTTCTGAGTTCAATTCGTGGTTAGGGTTTCCAGCAGGTGTACAAGTGCTATTTATACTAGGAACACCCCTCCTAGCTGGGTTTGTGCCTTTCCAAACAGGCCCAACACGAAAATGCTAAGTCTGCTGCGAGTTTGTTCCTTTTTATTCAGATCGAACAAGCCCAAACTGGCAAAAAGGAACACAACGGTTTGTTCCTTTTTATTCAGATCGGACAAGCCCAAACCGGCAAAAAGGAACACAACGCGATACAAAGGGTCTGTAGCAGTCTCCACTAAAATGAGCATAACTCTCTACTCACGAGTCCAATGGATGCACCGTTTGTTGCATATGAAAGTAGACTTCAAGAGCTTTCTGTCGATCTATAATACTTGGGGTTGCTCCAATCAGGATGGTACAGAATTTACCGCGAAGATGGAAGTCAAAATCTGTGCATTAACGCATCAACTTGAATTTCCTCCATTGGGTCTCTTTGCCTTCAAGTGCTCAACCCGTGCCTTTGTCTTGTGATTCAAACCTGAGAACAAGTAATGTACTTCCATTAGGCAGTACATGATTCTTATGAAAGTCAAGTTCACAATCATTAAGGAAAAGATTCACCTCATGTTGTATTTGTTTGGCTTTGGCCCGGGTCATTGGCTTCTCGTAAGTGTAGTTGTGAAGCTGACGGTCTTGCTCAATATCCGACAATGGAGGGATGTCCTCATCAGTTATATTAATATAAATCCACCTAGACTTTGGCCGTGGCTGTTTATTATTTATTTCACCATGTGTTTTTGTGGTACAAGAGAAGATTAAGTATTTATTTTTAATATTGATTTTTAAAAAATATATATTAGATAATGTAGTTCTAATACTTTGAACTATTTGACACTTTTTTATATGCGAAAATTAGTGTGAACGCTGATGAAAAGTGGAGGAACAATGCTCAGGCCAAATACGGGTATGCCAAGTGGATGAGCTCGAAGCACGAATCTTTTAACCCCACCTAATTATAAACACGGCTTGACTCTATCTATTCAGTGGCTACAAGGTTACAGTGGTGTTGCCCAACAACACGACACAAGCTGATTATTATTTGTTTAAATAAAATATGCTCTTTCCGTTCTTAAATTGTTATCGCTGATCATATTTTTTACGTATTTATATGTGATCATTTATCTTATTCAAAATATTTGTTTGAATATGTAAAATTATAATTTATGTTAAAATTTTTTTAGTGATAATGAACTATACAATACTACTTCGTTCTAAAATTATTGTCGCCATTGACTTTTTTCGTTACGTTTAACCATTCGTCTTATTCAAAAAATTTAAGTAATATCATGTATTTTATTGGAATACGTTCTCTCACTAAAGAAACTTGAAATATAGCCTAAAATCTTTTATATTTGAATAAATTTTTTGAATAAGACAAATGGTCAAACGGAACAAAAAAAGTCAATGACTGACAACAATTTAGGAACGGATAGAGTATTTTTTAAATTTTATTGAATAAAATGAACAGTCACATATAGCAAAAAAATTAACAGGAAGAGTATGTTTTAATGGTAAACAACAAAGTTGCAGTAATATATTTGTTTACAAGGCTATTTCTTTCGAAACCATATAGTACTAGTTTTCTTTTTGGAGAAACAACCATATACTACTAGTGAACGCGTTTATTGGGGTTTTTTAAAAAATCCCACGCGTTTATTTTTTTAGGGGAACCTAACGCGTTTATTGGGTTGCCATGGCTGGTCCTGTGGGATCTGGGCTGGCCCCACACACAAAAATTGCGTGCCGACCGTTTGGCAGCTACAGCCGATAGCAATAGATCTGGACCATATTAATGGACGGCCCGTGATGTTGTTAGTCCGATAAGATTATACATTCATGAGTGCACCTTTGTTCCTAGGGTTTCGTCTTGCTTGCTCGCTCCTCGGCTCCTTGTTGCAATCGGCCCGCTTCTTCCGATCATAGATGCCGTGCAGCCAATGTGGATGCGCTTGCGGTGCCGGTGCTGGTGATGAGGTCAGTAGGGAGAACGAGCTGGACGCACCGTTGCCGGACCTGGAGAAGGGACGACCCGGTAAAAGCCAAACAACCACGTCGACGGCCGCCATGACGGAGATCACCTCCGATACTTGCCCAACTGACCCCAAGAAGGCGCTAGAGAGGGCTGCCTGGAGGATCATCAAATGCATCTTGCGGGTATGTTGCCGAATCCACAATCTGATTTACAATATTTTTTGACCGAAGATTAAGGGTACAATATTGTTCATATGTGAATAGTTTTCAAGAGTAATAGATGTATAGATAACAATAACAACAACAACTTAGCCTTTTATTCAAACAAATTGAGGTAGGCTAGAGATGAAGTTCATAGGACTCAAGTACAAGACAAGCACACAAGGAAACAAGATCACGGTTCAGACATGTTATTGCTAGTTTCCAAGCACCCCTATCTGATTTCATTGAGAGATTCCGCTCCTTTAGATCTGCTTGACTGACTTCAAAGCATGTTGCCATGTCATTGGTGGCGATTTTTTTTCATCATTGAACAACTAGTGTTTCGTTTAAGTCATGCAAACACCCCCTTTTAGTGACAATAATGAAACTACAGTGCAGTCGTTGTGTTCCTGAAACCTAATGCTGATTTCACAGCTCAGTATATATGGATCTGCTTAACCAAAATCCTTAGCTGTTGTCGTCTTTGATTATGCAATTTGAATCTTGAATTTCTAACACATGAGATGAGTTGAGGCTCTCTTTAAATCAATCAGTTTGTAGAAGAAGGATCATTGTAATCTTTTCCCATTTCTAACCATTAGAAACTAGGTTGCATATTTTCCAAAACGATTTTCATTTTTGTTGTTCGTTCCATACGTACCAAGATGAAATGATACAATTATTTGCACGAACAAGTTTGTCTGACATTCTCAAAACATCCACATTAAATTGAATGCTATAATATTCATGTGTTTTCTTGTAATCCTGCTGATAATTGTTCATGTGTTGGTAAAACTTTTGATCTATAAAAAGAAATATGTTTAACGAAAATTTTGGTTTGCAGGGATTGCTGGCCTTACTCTGGGTGTTTTTGGTTGATTTCTTCAGGAGATTGCTGACTAGTAACATTTTCATAGTAACTGTTTTTTCTTATTTTTCTGTTTTTGCTTTAGTTCTGTTGATATATCCTTTCACCCTGATGGACTGGTTGGATGAATGTATCCCAGTTCCATAAAGGTTTTCTACTAAATAATGCCAAGAATAAGTATTTCGTCATAAGAATATCGTCGCTAAGTTTGTAACTACTCTGTACGACTGTACCTACATCTATTTTTGCTCAGACATCAATGATGTTTGTGGAGGCATTTCGCTGTTTTTATACTCTTTTTGTTCCATGTATTTTTCCATGAACCATCGATATGGGGTCTATCACTTTTATGCTTGCTACCATACCAACAAAAAATTTGCTGACCCTTTATATTGATCCTCTAGCAGCCATGGTTCACTCCATGATGGACTCACCATCTACATGTCAAATAATGCATTTCTTCAGTTGGTTAATGCCTTTCAATATACTCATTCTCTGGCTTTGGTAAACGTTTCTCCTTCCAAATTAAATACATCCTCGAGATACTGGAATATCTTTTTCACTTGCTGTTTCGGATTTGAGTTGCAGGATGTGTTTTACCGTTTCTATGTGTGGTTACTCGTGGTGGTCGTGCTGAACTCATCCAACTTCTCTTACAAATCCAGTATGGTTTGAAGATGTAAAGCAGTGGTAGCTTTCACGAGTACGAGGTCATTTGCAAGCAACAAATGAGGTGCTCAGGGACACCCTGACAAACATTTAATCATATCCTCTCCATTCACCTTGTACAGCTCTGCATATATTAAGACATGACTCATTAATAACCAAGGTGCTTATCTAAAATTGTTCAGGGTGAATGAGCCCTCTTCAGCTACCTACCCTGTTTATTCCAAATTGCCGCCACACCGACGGCATCTGGCTGAGCGTCTTGCCGCCGCACGCATGGCAATATGTGGTATCAAGGACAGATACCGACCACCATGGGGGCACTGTGATGGCCACGCTAACAGACAGCTAAGCAAGCAATCAGGTGATTTTGTCCTGGACCCTGGAAATCCCATTTCAGACCAGTACAATCGCGATTGTAAATTTGGACCCCTGCTTATTTCAATTTCTACTAGTAGAAGCAGAACAGTAGTACGTAGGGGCAGAAGCAGAACAGTTAACCAGTACTACGTAGAAGCAGAACTGCTCATTTCAATCTGTACAAGGTTCAGCTATTGCAGTAAAATATAGATACATATTGAATCATGTAATTCCTTAAAAAAAGCATACCACTTACAAAGAATAATTATGTTGCAACTAGATGACAATAACAACGCTCATTCTTTGCGTTTGTCCCCATCAGCATCATATCATGCTTGATATTTTTCAGCAACAGAATAAAACATCCTCACTCTTTAAGTTTTACAACTACGATTGACTATATAGGTACAAACACAATTGAAAAAGACGTGATGCTTCCAAAGCATCAGTATCATTCACAAATAGAAAATAAAAAAGATGTATGATTCTTCCGTCAGTACATGAAAACCAACATATCTACGAAACTAGTGTATACAGCAGGTGCACTCCAACTTCAGTGCAATAAGAACATGCAAATGAAACATCACTTCGCACAATACGAGGAGACAACACAGAAGTGCATCGAGGAACAACAGATAGTGGCCTATGATGTGCAGGGCCGGCTCATCTATTTTGAAGGCCCTAGGGCGAACTCGGTCCATGGGCCCCTTGTGGCTATGCAAGTATATACTTTACTCGCAAAATATGTCTATATATTCTCAAAAATATATGTCTATATATGATGCTAAAAATAAATACAAAAAGTAATTACACATATCTTATAACAAAAAGACTTTTTTCCTTCTTGAAAACAATATTACAATGTAGAGAAAGATAGAGCAAAAGAGACCTCCAGTTGCACCACTTGCAAATCAACTTTAGACTATTAGTCATAAGAAACAACTCATGATTCAGATCAACAAAAATAGTGGTAAAAAAACTATGTATAGCCCCTTTTTTATGCAATATAAAATCATCTTGCTTCTTTTTCCTTTTTTTCTGAGCACCACACAAATGTTTCAAAGAAAACATTCCTCTAGCAGACAAGATAAACAAAACAAGACTACAAGAACATCTGAAATTAAAAAGAGGACAACCTTAAATAAGTAGACCAATAAAGGGCCTGATGAAACTACCTTCAATACCGGGCCGTCTTAGTTCTTACAACAAGCTTGCTCTCAACTTCCAAACCTTCTTCTAGAACCACTAGAGTCTATGTTATTCTGACAAACTGAGGTAGCCTACATGATCTTGAGACTTTGACGAAATTCACAGTAAAACTATTTGTGATTGAATAAAATTTGATGGGGATTGAATCCAATTTGAATGTACTATATCAATATTTTAAATATTCCATGTCCAAATTTTCAGAAAATTGTCATTTCTAATTTTTTAAAAACATTTAAATGAATTATGAATTTTTTAAATCCAAATTTTCATCAATAGTTTGAATGTACTATGTCAACATATATTTATACCATGTTAACATTTTGAATATTCCATATCAACATTTTTGTCCAAATGTCGATTCTATTTTTTAAAATATTGAACTTAACTTTGATTTTTTTAAATAAATGTTCATCTTTATGTATAGTTTTCAAACAAGCACACCTCTAGGTTGTTTTTATAGTTTCAAAATTTAAATTCCTCGCTAGTTTAATTACTAATGAGGTTTTTTTTCGAAAATTCATGAATCGTAAAATAAAACTTATAAAATTTTTAATTTGACATGATTTTGAATTTAATTTAGGTTTTCAAATTTTTGGGTATTAGAGCTACAAACAGAATCATAATGTCAGCTCCATCTGATATCACCAGGACGCTGCAATGTTCCAATTTGATTAGGACCACTTCTAGTTTCAATGTCATCAAGCTCAATTAGATGCTCCATTTCAGAAACTTGATAGTCATACAAGTAATCAATTATCTTAGTAGAAGACAACATAGTGTTGAAAACAAGAGCTAGATCTTCAAAAAAAAATTATGAACTTCTGTTACTTCTTAGGATGCAGGAACAAGAGCTAATTGTAACTGGTGGGCAAAGCAATAAAAATAATAAGCATATGGACACTCATGATCAAACTTGGCATGTAATCCATTCCACTCCCCACTCTTATTACTGACCATCATATCCTTGTCCACGGATATTTTGAATATTCAATTTATGGAATGCTAAAACAATGCTTAATTCTTCTTTAAGAGTAGCAGAGCAGGTATTATCAACATGAATAAGATCTAGAAAACGCTCTCTTACAAAGCCATCTTGGTCAACTAAACGCTACCAGAGAGACCTGATGTGCGTAATGTGATGTGCTCCAGGCTATTAGCAGCCTAATAAAGAAAGCTCATTTGGTATTAATTATGTTTTAGGGCCCATATGCCATGCCAGGTATATCAGGGACAAGGATTTTTTTTGCACCAACATTGGGGTTGTGTGTGTGTGTGTGTGTGGGGGGGGTGACGTCGCCCCGAACGTCAAGCCTTGGTTCCCTCTGTCCTCTATCAAACTTCCGCCAACTACTGCCACATGTACACGTATTTTCTCAACATGTTGAGGTATGATCTTCTGCCCATGGTTCTCTTCGACGAAGACTTCTCTCCTGATCACTACAGCTCACGATGGATTGCACCGTCAATCGTGGTTGTTTGGCACTATCTCCCCTGAGTTGGAGACCTTACCCATGAAATAAAAAGAAATTTATGACCACTACGTACGTTTGATTGATTTTTAAATTCTAAAAAAAATGAAGTCTAACATTCATGAGATTTGTGAGGATGTGATGGGTATCACAAGTGGAAGCCACGATGAAAAGTAGAGAACATTTTACACAAGTTATCATGTATGCTTACAAAACCTAGAATCTACGAAGAATTCCTTAGAGTTGAGAATGATTCATTAGAACTTTGATTCAAATTGATAGTCGAATTTTAATTTGACTTCAAATTATTTTATGTAAGTAATAGATTATATAAATCGTGTCATGCCAAAATTTTAATGATTTTAGAATTTTTTTGAAGTACCGAGGAATTTACGGAGTGTTCAAATCAGTTCTTTCCTGTGTTTTTTTATGGAC
Source organism: Chloris gayana (assembly GCA_031894775.1). Lineage (NCBI taxonomy): Eukaryota > Viridiplantae > Streptophyta > Magnoliopsida > Poales > Poaceae > Chloris > Chloris gayana. The sequence goes on along the minus strand of JAUNZO010000158.1, from coordinate 392,355 downwards.
ACTCAACAAATTGCACTACGTCATCAATCCACACCTCCAAAATGCTCAACTCCTATTGGTCCGCATCTCTCTCTCTCTCTCTCTCTCTCTCTCAAGCACGACCGTAGAAAGGAGCCCCTCCTACACATCCTCCCCAACCGGCACAGTCGGGCGACCACACAGGGGCATGGCGGCACGGCGAGGGCAGTGGAGGCGGCGTGACCCGGCCGGCGAGGGGTCCCAAGGAGGGGCAATGGAGGAGGCGCGACTCCAGATGGCTCGGGGCCCCGACAGGGGCGGTGGAGGCGACTCGACCCTGGCTGGCTCGGGGACCCAACGAGGGCGGTGGAGGCGGCGCGACCCGACCAGCTGTGGGCCTTGACAAGGGGAAATGAAGGCGGCTCGACCCCGGCCAACTCAGGGCCTTGGCGAGGGCAGTGGAGGCGGCACGACCCGACCGGCTCGGGGCACGGGCAAGGGGCAGTGGAGGAGGCGCGATGTCGACTGGTTACCAAGTGTTGGTTTCACCGAGTGTTTTTCTTAAAAGTTTCACCGAGTGTTGGTTTTAGCACTCGGCAAAGTGTTTGCCGAGTGTCCGACATAAAATACTCGGCAAAGACCTCTTTGCCGTCACCCTTTTTACTGAGTGCTCTTTGTCAATGTTACACTCAACAAACACTTTGTTGAGTGTATTCTTGCCTTTGCCCGTAATGCTCTCGCTCCATCTGGTTGGAGCATGAAAATCAGATCATCGGCAACAAGGTGACTCGGGCTCTTCTCCTCGACATGAACCAAGGCGATCTCTCCATCATTCAGTATTGTAGCAAGTTGAAGAACATTGCCAATGCTCTCAGTGATCTTGGAGAACTTGTAAATGACGTAAACTCATCCTTAACATCCTTTAGAGCTTAAACGACAAGTTCTTGCACGGGAAACTATGGAGACACGGGGCGATGGTGAAATGGGGACCTGGGCTGGGAGGGCATGTTGTTAGCGGCGAAGGATGGGATGGACTAGGTGGTTCTAGAAGTCGAGTATGAGGACCCTGGACGCTAGTCGCCAACGTTTGGGGAAGTCTTGTTGATCTCGTGGGGCGGCGAGGACGCAGAGGGCCAGGAATCCTTTGGCCTACTCTCCCGTCGGCAATTTATGTTAGGTGTCTGCGGTAGGTAAGGTAGGGAAGACGTCGTGCAGCCAATTAGACATTTGGAGGTGGCTAGAGCATGGAGGACGACTGCTGGCTGTAGCAATCGAGTTGTGGGGAACAGTGAACAAACATGGTCTTTTTGAGTCGATGAACCAACTTATTCTAACTAGCTCTAATTTTTTGTTGCTACTAGTTTCTGATGGTGATTAGACTTTTACATCTATGTGTACGAACGTTTTTTTCCAAGGATTACAAGAGAAGCCCAGTCAAAATGTTTGTAGAAGATGTAAGGAATTGCATTTCAGCATTAGGTTTCGCTCATAAGCTAATGTTATTTGACTGGGTGCAAATCACCATAAGTAAAGAAAGTGATCAGAGACCAGAGAATCGAGATATACAAGCTTGTATGTTTCTGCGGTACTAGATAAACTTTTATTTATAAATCTGCTCTGCTCAACAAGCTGTCCAACTATGACTGTGCTGGAGCATCTTAGTGCACTCTATACGTTACCTTCGCGCTCCTGTGTATGCTTTTAGGCTCATCCTTCCAGAATCGACATCATTTACTTTGGAGTATCATGGAATGGAAGCTTTCTATTCGCAATTTCTTGCATTCATTTATCAATTATGTAGTATTATGCAGACCCGCAAAAAATGTTTCTATCTTTTGTCATTTGTAAGTTACTTGGTTGTGTGTTCATAATATGAACCCATTGTTTTAGATAGTTGGGAGTATTGTTTACTTTTGCATTGTGATTACTATATCATTTTTTGGATTTACATCTATTTTTCACATAATAGAAATAAAAATTATTGGTCATACATTTTGCCTTAGTATGTACATGAGTCGATACATGTCAGGCTAGATGAGGATATACAAATTTGTTTGGCCAGCACATAGTTTAATTGGTTCTGATAATGTACATATCAATCATCCAACAGTAGCATTACATAAAAAATTATGTTGTTAATATTTTTGAAGATAGCGCTGGTTTGTAAGCTAGTTTAATGACAAATTACTATTGGTGCCATACATATACATGGAGAGAATAATGCATAGAACTTATATGTGGACACTACAAGAAATGAGTGTGATCCTACATAGTTGCTCATATGTTATCATTCCTATTGTGCCATATGAATTTTAAAGACATGGAAGTGGTCATTTGTATCTACATGTTTATAAAGAGCGTGATACACTTATATCACACTATATTAGCTCAATATATATTATATATATAAGATTAAAACTCGAAACATTTTTTTCAATGAACTTTGCACATATTTGATTAAGTAAGAAGAGATGAAATTTGTTAGTCTTGATAGGAACCCTCTAGTTTTATATATACTGTGGTTATAATTTATTTAGGTCCAAATCATATTCATCATTTCGTATATTTAAGTACTTAAAATGAAATATTACAATTATAACAATATCTGGTGGCACGATAAAGACCATAAAGTTTTCCTCATCAATAATATCAATCATAAAAGAGGTAGTTTATACGAAATAAAATATGCCAGAATTTTTAATTTTCTCAAGCACACGCCTCAAAGCACCAGTTCATTGATGTTAATAGATTTCTAAATATATCAACTCATAAACATGAGTGGGTACATCAATGATATAACAAAAATTCCATTCATGTGACGGGTTGAAGGGAATCAACAAATCAAAATTGACTCCCACCTGAATTAGGTGCTAATTAAGTTGTTGCTAGTCAGACGTAAAGACTGAACAATGTTAAGTCCAGGATGTGCACCTCAGGGTCCATAAAGCTATCATTCGCTCCACTAATTTGGCAGCAGAATCAATTATTTAATGAACCTAATTTTCGTCCAGCCAATTACTTGACTGATTTCCCCAGTTGGTCAAACAAGGTCAACCTATACTACATTGCCCGGCCCAAATGTGTCGATGGTATGCTTAGACAGGACCCTGTTCTTCCAGATGGCAGCTTTGAGCTCCAGCATCACCGATTGAGTCTGCTGCACTTGGCTCTTTATCGTCGTTGTGGCCACCCTCCCTCCCTGTCCATTTGAAAAGATAGTATTTTCTTTTTTTCTTGTTCTTTACTTAAACCTTTCTTTTTAGTTAATAAAGCTCTGTAGGGGTAGGGGTGGTTCCATGGGTTTCTGATCGGGAGTTTCTTGAAAATATAAATCCAGAGTCTTAACACACACTATACAATAACATGCTATAGTCACGATTGGGACAGAACTACAACCACGGTCAGATCCAACCGTGACTATGTTTCCGAGGCTACAGATAATCTTTTGTAGCCTCGAAAAACAAGACAACCGTGACTATAGTATGTCACTATAACCACGGTAGTCACTGTTCATAATGTCAACCGTGGCAATATTGACGTACTATAGCCACGATTGACAATACGAACCGTGGCTATCGTGGAGTGCTACAGCCACGGTTAGGTAATACAACCATGACATTGTCAACCGTGGTTGTTGTTTTTTAACAATAAAAAAATAAATACACATTTATAAATAATAATTACAATTATTAGTATCATTGATTAACATTTCACAATTATATAACATTAACATTTTAGAATAACATCACGTTAATATTTACACATCCATCACAAAAAATTTCACAAATCCATCAAAGTTATCACAAAGTGCACATAATACATGTTTTTTTAAACTAAGTATACACTATAGGAATCTTCACTACATCGGGCTCACATGGGCGTTTTGAACCGCACCACTCGAAAAGTGCCCGATGCTCCTTCGTCACCTCATTTTCCTTGTCAAAAAACCAACCATGAGGACTGGTGACCTCCCTAAGCAAGAAATGACATATCCTAGCGATAATGAAGTACAAGTCATTTGTACTCAAATATTTTCAAACCATCGTGAGTCATTTCTTGGAGATTTCATGAAGTATCTTTCTATCCGATATCCTTACCTCTTCTAGCCTTTTTGTTCTCTGTGTCAATAAATTCATTAAAGTTAATTAGAAAATAAAAAGAATGTAAATTAAACACAAACAATCTTAGCGTACCTCTTCGGTGGTCTTCCGAGTGATGGCGCTCAAGTAGGTCGTAGCGGAGCTCGAATACTCACATGCGTATCCATATTGGACGCTACCCGATGCTTGTTTAATGCATTGCAAAATAGACGGAATAAATCACATCATTTCCTATTACAAAGATATGAGGATAAAATCAATTTGATGTGACACATATCTTACCGAAAATTTCTTACGAAAGTATATCTGTTTCCGAATCTTGTAATGCGCCACGTACGGATTATTTACGTAGTTCATATGAGCACTACAGTATTGAAAAAAGCGTATTGTTGCATGAAATCACTGATATTTAATTGTACTTCTATACTTACCAATTTATAACGCTCACGGCATCTGCATAGCGCCCGTGGTCGTAGTCAAGGCTATCCAACACTAATAGATATCTAATTTTTGGCATGATCAGGAAACAAATCCAATGATCACTGCAACAAAGATCGCAGTAGTTAGTATGCCATCTAGCTTTAGAACAAAGGAGAGGAAGCCAGTGGTCGAACTTACTCGAAGTGGTAAGGCGCGTAATGACGTGTCTATCCTGTCATTCCCCGAAGCACCTGTAAATATAACCTGCAGCTCGAGACATTGCTCTTGTCTTTATGGTGGCCTTCAGTTTTTCTAACTCTTGTGGTGTCTTGTTCTTATATATCTTGTCTTTCTCATTTATCCGTGGGTTGACCGTACTTTGATTATTGATCAAGCTCAGATTGAGGTACCCAACCTTCCAATCGGGTCTGTTGTATTTCTTCTTTAGAATGTTGAATTCAAGCTACAGAAAAAGCACAAGGCAATATATAACTCTGTACTTCAAAAGGTAGGAAATACGAAAAATATGGATGGAGGCACTTACATGTACCACAAATTTATGAAGGTCGTGTCCATCTCATCGAGCCGAAACATAGTGTGGATATCATTAAAATATAGTCCAAGAGTCGCGTTAGTGGTATCGTTGAACATGTCCTTTGGAAGCTTACGGATGATCGGATCCACTTCTTCTTACGCTGCTGCTACGTACCAATCGTGTAGCTTTCACATCTCCCACAGTAGGTTTGACAATATCTTTTTAGATACGAAGGGCTTGCCAAACATGAAATTTAGAAATTCCTCATTCTTGTCATGACCCTCAAATATGTCATCGTCATACTTTAGCAATTGATGAGGATCCATGATAGGTGTGATTATTTGCGAGAGGTCCCTTACTTATTCGCTCCAAGTATTTCGTGACATGTTCAAGTTGCGGCTTCGACGGATCACACCCCCCCCGCCGCGGTAATATTCGTATGGATTATCTGGAGTAAACTCCTTCCGAAGAGGATCGATAATATGAGGCTCTTCATCCAAGGTGAGTGTTTCAACTTACGGCTTGACGGAGGAGACACGTTTCCCTTCGAGCTCGACACTTCATAGCCAGGTACCGTGGCGGTTTCTTGCTATGTGGGGTCCGTGAGTATAGGACTCATAATTATGTCCTATCCTTGATCATCTTGTTGCTTAGTGGCTGAAGCAGCACCCGACAAAGGAGACGGTTCTCCAGCAGCAGCTTCGTCCCCGTGAGTTGTTGACTCGCATGGACTGATCTTTGTCCGGACAAGGGGCGGGAGAAACTCGTGGTTCCGAGAGGACAACCTCACGTCATTTCCATCACTACCACAAATTGGGTTTTTAGCGGCGCAGGCCGAAATCAAGTAACGACAGGTCATATATCACCCGCCGCTATTCAGCCCATACAGGCTAGCGGGGGATCAGCCCATCAACCCCGCTATGCGGCCCAACGAGCCCATCTGTCCCCTCCCCTCTTGCGGCCCTATAAAACTTACTAACCCGAAGAATATCGCCTCCCCACTCAGCTCCTCCCTCCCCTGCCCGCCGCCCCCCACCGACTCTCTCCCTCTCTCTCCAACTTTCTCCTCCGGCGGCTCCTCCCCCGCGCCACCCACCCCCTCCCTCCTCCGCGCTGCCCTCCCTCCTCTACACTCGCTCTCCGACAATGAGGCGCGGGGAGGTGCCTCCATCTTCCGTCGGCTCCTCCGCGCCGCACCCGCCACCACCCCCCCCACCTTGCCGGCCATGGCGCGCGCGGATCCGGCCCCCATCCTCGCGACGGCGGCGGGGTGGATCTGCGGCCCACATCCTCACAGCGGCGGCGGGGTGGATCCGCGGCCCCCATCCTTGCGACGGCGAAGGCGTGCAGGGCGGCCTCCATCCTCATGGCGGCGACGACGTGAAGCAGGGCGGTCGTGGATCCGCCCCTCTCCGACGGCACTCGGGCGGCGGATCCGCCGCCTCTCCGGTGTTGCGATGTGGGCCCGACGAGGGCCGATTTTTTTGTTTTGCTATTTTGGCTGTAGCGGCGGGTGGTTTTCGAATCTCGGACACCCACCGCTACAGCCATTTCTTTGTAGCTGCGCACACGTAGCGGCGGGTGGCCATACCCGTCACTACAGGTGCGTTTCCAATCGTAGCTATAGAAGCTCTTTGTAGTAGTGCATATGATGAAGGAACCGATAGCATCATGTAGAGTTATAATTCCCGCGTCGGGTATCGGGCACTCAATCTCGTGCTCCTCACATCCTTGATCGATCTCCTCGACGGTGACACACACGTACCCGGGGGAATATCCATACCTAAAAATAAGGTTTTCTAGGTATGGTTTAGATTCATAGTATTTTCAATGTATAGAGATACATTGAAAATACTATGAATCTAAACCATACCTAGAAAACCTTATATTTTGGGACGGAGGAAGTACAACAATGCAATTTCCGCTTTGAGGACAAAAGTTGTTTGCCGAAACACAACTAGCAATATTGTGATTCAAACATTTCGCAACATCACGCCGCATAGCACCTAGTTGGAGTAATGGAAATGGGTAAATACCATTTCGAAAAAAAAAACAAGTTCATCCAATAGAAAGTCAATGCAGGTTAATGTGAATCTAGCCAGAGTGGAGCATCAAAACTGAGGTTATTATATAAAATAAAAGGTACATAATTATCTTCTCACGATGAAGGTTTAATCGTCACAACGTATATCATATATCAGTATGTACATGTAGGCTGCAACCAAAGTATTACTCCCCCGTCACAGTTTATTTGCCACTTTAGCTCTGTTTCTATGTGTCCAGATTCATAGCATCTTATATGAATCTAGACATAGCATTTTTTATGAACCTAGTTGATGGCTAAAAAATCAAATATTTTGGGACCGAGGGAGTAGTTACGATGAGAATTAAACCAATTGCTCTCTTGGAGGCCACACATTGTGAGCAGAGCTTCGTAGGGTCTGAACACCACCTTCTCAAAACTGGTGATTTTGCCGCCTAGGTCCAGTCGATGGTCCATAAACAGAAGTGTCGCTAGCACCTGACAAAGAACCATGAGGAGGAGGAGGGGAGTAATCCCCACCGTTCCGTACCAACATTCCTTGCCGCTTGCTGGACAATGCAAACGATCAGCCAGCAGCACCCCGCGGTGTACGCCGCCCACCCGACCTCCGAGAGGATCACGCGCCACGCCGGCGCCGGCGCCGTCCTGCTCCGTGGTGCAGCGCCGTGGTACACCGCGGCCTTGCCGCCGCCGCTGGTCGTCCTCCCACTCGATGGGCGGTAGCGTACGTGATAATTTAAGTGGCATTGCAGCGACCCCTTGCATGCCATGGTCGGAGACTCGGAGCTATTTGCCCTAATTCTTTTCCTTGTTCTGGAGTAATTAACCAAGCGCACGCGCGATCGATGCGCTGGGGTGCTGCTTGAGCCTGATTATAAACGGGGACGTCAGCGGGGTGGAATCCGACTCGGCCACTCGGGTCCGGACGAACTTGGAACAGACACGGAAATTGCCACGTCCCTATACTCCCTAGGTTGAATCGGTTTATGCTGGGCCGTTTTTCTGCAAGAATATTTCGACTTTTTAACCAATATAATAATTAGTTAAAAGTCTCAACACATTAGAGGTCAATCTCAGTGCTTCTTTCATGTGCATTGTTTGTCGAAGACACAGCCATCAGCCACCAAATCTAGTCAGGTCGGGTTGTTCTCTAATCTTAGGCTCAGATTGTTTAGTAATTGTTCTCTAACTCCTAACCACACGAGATTGGAACTCTGGATACGATGGAAAAGGGATAATGATTTTTTATATTAGTTTACCATAAAATGTTTATACTGATATTTTTATATGCAAGAACTTGGATCCGAAAGGATTGTTTGTATAGATCATTGAGATCAGATCTATTATAATTTTCTCCTTTGATTTTATCAATTCAGAAAGTTTATCATATTTTTATCATATTCGGGTTTCATATGTAAATACATTTGGGTAATATAGCACTTCATTTATTGATTTGTGGGATCCTTCATGCAGTGGGTGGTAAAGCAGTTGAGCCGTCGAACTTTAGTTAATTCTGGAAATGGATCATTAATTAATTAAGAAATTATAGTTGTTAATTTTTACGTTTTTATAATTATTTGGTTTTGAATATTGTAATCCCAATAAAATGCAATGTGTAAATTTATAGAGGGTACTTCAAAAACAATATAAATCAATTTTCTGTCTGCACTTGAAATAATGGCAGTGTGGAATTCTCAAAAATGTATAGTTGTATTAGAGCATTTCCCACAGTTCATGCATCCAATTTTTTAAATTAACAATTTTTACTCTTTAGTAAAAAAATAGAAACAGTTAAAATAATACTACCTCTGTCCCATTGAAAGTGTCGTTTTTGACTTTTCAGATTTCACGTTTGACCGCTTGTCTTATTCAAAAATTTTATAAGGATACTAAAATAAATATATTATTATTAAAGTATCACTAATGATAAATTAAGTTAGAAAAAAATAAATAGCATTTACATAAATTTTGTGAATAAGACGAACAGTCAAAGGACGATATCGAAAAGTCTAAAACAACACTTTCAATGGGACGGAGGAAGTAGGTTGTTCCAACAGAATAGGTAAATCTGGACTCTTTGTATTCTAACTTCCTCCACGTTATTATTGACTTCCTTTTTTCTATTGAATCAAAAGAAAACGAGCACATGCATGATTGTCACATCATTATTTCGTTCCTTTTCTTCTCTCCAATCATAGAATGGAGTGCGGTGCAGCCTAGCCAAACTTGGTTTAGCACAATTCTATCCCCACTATAAGGCACTAAAGCCTTTTAGCCACTAAACTTTAGTGCCTTGGCTTCCGAACAGGACACTAAAGTTTAGTGCTAAAGGTCTTTAGAGGCATCAAAAGATACTAAAAGTGTCTGAAATCATGAATGTAAATAGTTTATTAAAGATATAAATATTTTATCTAAGAAATAATATCTCTTTTTTCATTTAAAAAATATTTTGCATATTTGTGCGAAATTTTTAGGGGCTGGATCCAAACATTCCCCACTAAATTTTAGTGCCACTAAAGTTTTGTCACTAAATTTTAGTGCACTAAAGGGATCTGAACACCCCTAGTTGGCTCTGTGTTGCCCTTGTTGTCAGTGACCGCGTACCTATATCATTTTATTCCCCTAACAACGCACGAAATTTATTTGTGCTATGACTAATTGAACCATAATAAAACCTCAGCTAGGCAACTCCGTAACATATAGTTGTAACAATTCCACACTTATACATGTACCAATAACATAGTGTAATTTTGACAAATTAATTTTAGGAATAGTTCATTAAGTAACTGTCGAAAAAGAAATGCAATTCTAGAGACTACCTATTTTATCAACAAAATGTCCTTCCACAGAGTACTCCCAATCAATGTCAGATTGGCTAGATACCTTTCACATACTTGGTATTCCAGTTGGGACAGCCAAGCCTTCAATTACTTACCATCACATACTTGGGATTCCAGTTGGGACAGCCAAACCTTCAATTACTGACTGTGGCAGTAGTCCGTATGCTTGACGAAACGTGCATCAAGTTGAGCTGGAGCTACGGAGCCCGAACTACAAGACGATGGCTCCAAGAAACCTAGTAAAATCAGACTGAGCCACGGTCGAGCCGCATGATTAGTGGCCAGTTGGCCTTGCGATAAAAATGGTATCAAGTGAGAATCTGAAAGTCACTTAAAATTTGCAAGGGAAGACTGACACAAAAATATTTGTAGGTGGGTAACTGAAAATCCCCTTAACTTTTAAGTAGTTTTTTGCAATTTTCCCAAACACAATTATCCCTTATTTGTAGAGTTAATACCTTATTTGTCACCATTCTAAGTTTGCTAGATTCAACTTCCCTCAAATACCCAAAACTTAATAATGGATCCCTTATTTATCCCTTTTTAACAGCCACGTCATCAACTAGCTCAAATCAGTTCCATTACTTCCATCCATGTCATTGGCAAATCTCGTAATGCCCAAACCACCCCAGAGCATAAATCTCGTAATGCCCAAACTACCCCTGCCACCCAGCGGCTGACGATAGAATTTATTAAAAAATGACGCGGCCTGCCCGATGCCTCTCTCTCTCTCGTGATCTGTGGAAGGCTCTCTCTCTTGTGACCTGTGGAAGGCATAAGACAGTCGACAGTGTGGAATGAACGATGGAGTGAAATAAAAATGGATGGTTTATGTTTTTCCTTTGATATAACGTATTGCGGGGTATATGCTTTCTCTTCAGGCGTATGCTACAATCAAACACATACGCCTTTGTTGAGGGGTAAAATTGGTAAACAGAAGCAAATATAACAACACTAACGGTAAAAGGGCATATAAGGGATCCATTGTTACATTTTGGGTATGAAATGAAAGTTAAATTTGGTAGAAGTAAATAAGGGATAACAACTTACAATGAGGACAAATAAGGTATTAACTCTTTTTTATACGCACTGTTGATATGTTATTGTCCGTAGGATTCTCTCCCTATAATATTTTTATCCATATGCAATGCGAGTATATTTCTACACGTTATTTATGCTAGATCCACAAAAATGGATCATTCATCCATTCTACTCCCTCCATTCCTTTATATAAGCATTCTAGGGATTCAAATTTTGTTCCAATATGTAAGCATTCCTATGAATAGGACAAAATTGATGGGTTGTTAGGTGGGTGAAGAATTTATGAGGTAGTGTAAAATGAGGGGTATATATGACCTTTCTCTCTTGACTATTTCTGTCTCGGGATTCTAGGAATGCTTACATATAGGAACGGAGGGAGTAATACAGATGACACTAGGACAAGTAATTTATTTGAAACTGAGGATGGGATGGGTGCTAGGCTGCTAGCTAGTTCACATTATTACTTCCTATTGAAACACGTGGGATTTTTTAGCTAATCTCTTGGAGTTGCTCCAACTCTTCTGCGCCTGTTCTGTTTTTGGACCTATCTTGCAGAAAATTTTATGGAAAAAGAGGAAATAAAGTTCACCCAAATTTGCAAGGAGGGCGGATAAGCTTAATAACAACTAATTTAACCGGCTATGACTTCCAATTTTCTGCTTGCATTGATTTTTGTGACCACAGAAAACCAGCCATGCATATGACTTTGACTAGGGAAGGTTGCGCGCTCCGCCGCGCCGATTAGGCCTCATAAATTTGCACGTTGCATTTGTTTGGTCCGTTCGTTTTGTTATCTTACGCTGCCTCACTTAAGATGCAGACAGCACCAACCCATAACATCTCTAGGATCGAACAGGTGAGTAACATAGGCTACTGACATAATGCGCAGAATGGCATACAAAAACATGACACAACCATCCGTCAGAAACTCCGAGATGAGAACATAGTTTCTGGCCAATGCGTGACCGCTCATCATGTCAAAATTATTAACTGAGAGGAGAAGGAGTTTGAGCATTAAACAAATTGATGACTCATCTGATGGTTTTTTTTACTTGGTAGAATGGTGTTTGATTTCACAATCTATTTGTTGATGACTCAGAATGTCATACTTTTTTTAGGAAAAAAGAGCAAAATGCACCACCCTGTCTTGTCCATCTCTGCAGTTAATTAGAATGGATGTGCAATGTACAATCAATTCACATGCTACCAAAATTCATAAGTAAACTGATATGCTTAATTATTGTATTTTTTCCGGATCCAAATTGTAGTTTTCTCCTATAGAATTAGGGTAGGTATAGTCTAAAGTTGTTGCAAATTCAATAGCGCGAACGCATCTAAGGGAGCATCCCATAGCACACCGCAAGGTAAAAAAGGGGAGGGAAGAACCGATGCAGGCACATGAGACGATCACCTCCCTACGACCTGAGCAAGCAAGAATAGCAGCCAGTCGACAGTCGACGGTCCCAATACGGCAGCAACACGAAGAGAGCAAGCAGCATGGCGTCGTCATAGCAAGGAAGATAATCTCAGGCCAGATAAATACCGAAATTAAAAAAAGGAAAGACGAACAACCGTAGCTAGTGAAAAGAGATCTGACCTGAGGAAGAACATTGAGAAAAGTCAAGGACACAGGCAGGAGCCGCCCCAAAGGACACCGGACCAATAGGACAATGCCTCCCAATGTGAGAAGACAACGGAAGGCAAAAATGTGAGCAAGCAGAAACAAAAAGAGGGGCGTAAAATAAATAGAGAAAGAACGAAGGAAGAAACCTCGGAACCAAACAGAGCGAGGCAACCGTCGATCAAGAACGAAGCAGCGGCGAGGCAGCCGCGAGCAAGCACGAAGCAGTCACCGTCTCTCCCCAAGAGAGAACACCGGCACGCGGCAGGCAGTTCCCGAACACGGACTGCGCGCGAGGCGGCATCCGATGCGCCGGGTCTAGCACGGACCGCCGAACCGGTGGATGAACAAGAAGTCAAGAAAAAACGCCCGTAGACGGGCCGTGCGTGAGACGTGCGGCTGGCAGCGGCCCACGTTGTGCAGGTGTGAGCATCCACGACGTAAAAAAATGACGTGTTGCACAGAGAGACCATCCACGTACACCAAATTGCTCTTAGAGCTGCTAGCCAAAAAAATGACGTGTTGTACAGAGAGACCATCCACGTACGTCAAATTGCTCTTAGAGCTGCTTAGAGCTGCTAGCCTTTCCTGAATCTACTTTAGACTATTCGGGTTCCACTTTGCACAGATTCCGTAGGCCTCAAGCTGGCTGCACCTTCATAACACACGGAAGGACAAAGCTGCCATCCTTCATTTCATAACACAGCACAGCCAACACTGACCGACCGAGCCCGACCCGACCTAGCGAGCAGACCAGACGATAGCGCCAATCGACGCAGTCACCCTCTTCTTTCTTCTCGGCGCACCGCGACCGCCTAAAACCCCTCTCACCCCCGCCTCGGCGTCCGCGACAGCACCATCTTTCCTCCGCCCCGCCGACGGCGCCGCCAAGGAGCCAGCGTACGGCTCCCGACCCGTCCCCGCGACCGCCTTCTCCCTCCCAGGTGAGCCTCCTCGCGGCCTCCCACCCTCCTCGCCCTTTGCTTCCCCGGGACGGGCCCGCGCCGCCGCGGCCGTCGCTAGGGTTTAGCGGCCGTCGTCGTCGGTGGCGGCGGCTGTTGGTTCGTCGCTGCGGACCCTCTACTGCGGTAGGGGGAATTTCGTTCGGTTTGATTTGATTTGGGTGGGGGCGATGTAGCCGCAGCAGTGGTGGGGACTGGGGAGGCGAGCGTTGTGGTGTTGGATGATGTCGTTGTTGATTCGGGGATTATTCTGGCTAAATTAGTAGTTGGGGCCCAATGCTAGTGGATCCCCCCTGAATTGTGCGGCCTTTTTCTCTATTTGACAGGGAGAACCGATTTTGGACACGGGACTGAATTTCCTTGGTTCTAGTTTCAGGCCCGGTGTCACACGGAGCGGATCTGAAGATGTCGCGCAAAGGGTTGATGGAGCAGGATCTGAGCCAGCTCGATGTGGGGAAGCTCCACCCCCTGTCGCCTGAGGTGATCTCGCGGCAGGCGACGATCAACATCGGTATGGAGATACTCGTGCTGGCCTTTTACTCAGTAAAAATGATACCCTGTTGAGTTGTGTGATTCAGTACGCCTAGATTGAACTTAGCTGGGCATTGTGTGTCCCCTGCCTGATCCCCTGCTGCAATATGTGAACATAAATTGAGTTGTGCTGGACTAATTGGATTGGTGTAGGACCTGCATTTCTCATGACTACAAGATCAAAACTAGCGGAAAATGGATATTAGTACTTGCATTTCTATGGCTGAATTTTGGATAGTTCATTTCTGGGACTTCTAACTGTGTTAGTCTGCAGTGCAGCTTCTGAATGCAGGTGTACAATTTAGAACTGTCTTTATCATTCGCCACCTGGGATCTTGAATTATGCCTGTGCTATATCTTGGTTTAGTGGCAATTCATTTATACAGAATAAAAGTTTAAGCTTAGATGGTTTTAAGTGCTCTAAAGCTTACTTCTGGTATTACGAAGTTTATTCCTGAATAAGGTAGCAGTATTCTGCTGTCATCTTCATAAATTTGAATAGCCATGGTTTGTGAAACGGATTATTAGTCTTAAACTCTTAAAACCTTTTGTTGTGCCAGTCTTGTGAGGACTTCTGCAAAAGCCTCTTACTTACAGTAATTATCTCTTTTGCAATCTGCAGGTACCATTGGGCATGTGGCCCATGGGAAGTCTACTGTTGTGAAAGCAATTTCAGGTGTGCAGGTAAATACACTACACTGATCTCGCATACTTATTTCTATATTATTATGTTTATAATCTCTGAAACTTGATACATTTCTTTTTACTCCGGTTTCTAGACTGTTCGTTTCAAGAATGAATTGGAGCGCAATATCACTATAAAGCTTGGTTATGCGAATGCTAAAATCTACAAGTGTGAAGATGATCGGTGCCCACGACCAATGTGCTATAAGTAGGTCTCTAATTTATCTCGTGCAAATGAGAGCTGTAAAATGCAGAATACTGTCTTTAGTAGTGTTTACATTTGTAGCAATCTTGCCTAATCGCATTTTTAAAATGAACAGAAATGAGTAATAAGATGTGTGATTTATATTTATGCACATTTCATTTGCATTATAATTAGTATGCTTCGATGTATTGCAGAAAAATTGAACTTGATAAAGATTCTAAGTGTTAATGTAACTGTCACTAGAATGACTTTTGTACATGCTGATATGCTTTAATGTTAATTGTTACTAGAATGACACTTTTTGTACATGCTGACATGCTTTATTGCAGTGCCAGCCCTTTCCAACTGTCTAGTTTGTTGCTACAGAATATAGATACATGTCTGGTGGCTTAGGTTATCTAGAACTGTTTAGTAACTCTTCTCAGAACTGGATTGTCTTCGTTTTGATAAACATACTAGACATTTGGATGACAATTGATTTGATATACAAACTAGACAGTTGAATGAGAGCCGTAGCCAGGTGAACTCTGCTGATTTCATTTTAGGATTATCTTGTGATCTGGTGGAAACTTTGCTGTCAAGTGCTTTGCTTAAGAATAGATCTTTATTAAGACCATCTAGCAAACTGCCTGAAACATTTCTGTCATCAAATGCTTGTATGTGCCTTTACTCCTGAACTTTATGTAGAATTGCTGCATATCATGTTCTTGTATGATGTCTAACCTGAGTTTACATGTTCAGAGCTTATGGCAGTGGAAAAGAAGACAGCCCTCTCTGCGATGTGCCAGGGTTTGAAACGTGTAGGATGAAGCTCCTAAGACACGTATCATTTGTTGACTGCCCTGTATGTTGAAACTTTCCTCTTATCAATTTACTGCTATTATTCCTGAGAAACATTTATGGCACATGAATACTTGGGATTCTAATTCTGATTAGTGTTCTCTGAATGTTAATGTTGTTGCATGAAGTTTTCTTTATGTCAGTATGTGCACTTTTTTTATTTGATGCATGAAAAATTGTAGATTCCAACACAAACAGACCAATAAAGATACCGTTCTTAAAGAATTAACAAATAGATCTTCAGTGTCCACGCTGTTAACTTTTCGAGTTATGGTTGCACCAGCTATAATCTGCTTATTGTGATTTCACATTCTCAATATATGTGATTCATGAACAGGGCCACGACATTCTGATGGCTACAATGCTCAATGGAGCAGCCATCATGGATGGAGCACTGCTTCTGATAGCAGCGAATGAGAGTTGCCCGCAGCCACAGACATCTGAGCACCTTGCAGCTGTTGAGATAATGCGCCTGCAACACATTATCATCCTTCAGAATAAGATAGATCTTATCCAGGAGGGTGCCGCAATAAACCAGCATGAGGCTATACAGAAATTTATACAGGTCAGTACTTTTCTATTTCTCATGTAAACGGTCAATAGTTCATGATATTCAGTCTGTAATATTATATTCATCTGCTCAGGGGACAATAGCTCAAGGTGCTCCGGTAGTTCCAATATCCGCACAGCTCAAGTACAATATTGATGCTATCTGTGAATACATCATCAAGAAGATTCCCATTCCTGAGAGGAATTTCACCTCTCCCCCAACATGATTGTCATTCGCTCTTTTGATGTAAACAAACCTGGGTCAGAGGTTAATGAAATCAGGGGTGGAGTAGCAGGGGGCAGCATCCTCAAGGCATGCATGTTTCTCTAAACATTACTCTGTTTTTTATTTGATGACGTTCCGACAGCCTTGGCTAGTTCTTTTCCAGTCCATTTTTTCTGTCCGAACGTCAACTTTATACGAACCAAGGAGTACCATTTTGTGGGAAGCCATATTTGTATATGGATCATGCAGTATTCTATTGTGAAAGTAGATGTTGACTTTATTTTTGTCTGCAGGGAGTCCTGAGGGTGAACCAAAGAATTGAAGTTCGCCCTGGCATTGTGATGAAAGATGAGAGTGGGAGCATTAAGTGCACCCCCATCTACTCAAGGATTGTCTCCCTGTACGCTGAGCAGAATGAACTGCAATTTGCGGTTCCTGGAGGACTTATTGGAGTTGGAACGACCATGGACCCAACTTTGACCCGGGCTGATAGATTGGTTGGTCAGGTCCTTGGTGAAGTTGGATCACTTCCGGATGTGTACATTGAACTAGAGGTTTGAATATTTGTTGCTTCCGGATGTATACATTGAACTAGAAATTGTTATTTCTTACACCGTTTTTTGCAGGTGAACTTCTTCCTCCTCAGAAGGTTGCTGGGAGTTAGAACAAGTGGAACAGAACGGGCAAGCAGGGTCTCAAAGCTTGCCAAGGGGGAGATCCTCATGCTTAATATCGGGTCGATGTCTACAGGGGCCCGTGTTGTCGCTGTCAAGAATGACCTTGCCAAGTTGCAGCTCACATCACCAGTTTGCACTAGCAAGGGCGAAAAGCTAGCCCTCAGCCGGCGCATCGAGAAGCACTGGCGTCTCATTGGTTGGGGCGCTATCCAGGCTGGCACTACACTTGACGTCCCACCCTGCCCGCTCTGAATCAAACATTGTTTCGCTAGACGTGAAGAGAATTTGAAAAAGAACAGAAATGTGGCAAGGGAGAGAGCTTTTAGGAACGGTTTTTGTGAGGTGGAGAAGAAAACCTAAGATTAAATATCATGCACTTTTTTTCATTCTTTTATTACTATGGTATGAATGAGTGGTAAATTTTCTTGAATAGCTAATTTTTCTTCGAATGCCTACCAAAGTAGTGAGAATTGTCGACCCTTTTGTTGCATTCTTTTATTACTATGGTATGAATGGTAATTTTGCTTGAATAGCTTTTACTTCGAATACCTTTCCATTTAGATTGATGAGAAAACATCACAAGTTGTACCAATTTGTTACAATCTGAG
Organism: Chloris gayana; assembly: GCA_031894775.1. Lineage (NCBI taxonomy): Eukaryota > Viridiplantae > Streptophyta > Magnoliopsida > Poales > Poaceae > Chloris > Chloris gayana. The sequence goes on along the minus strand of JAUNZO010000158.1, from coordinate 374,514 downwards.
CACCGATTGGACTCCATGTCATTCCGTCGTTTGCTTTTAAAATACGTAGAAAATTTTAGTGCTGGAATATATCGTTCAGTAACGAGGGGGAACCTGATAAATAACCTATATGATAAATACAATATTAATGAATTACAATGATGTATTTATAAAATAAATCACATAAAACTACATCTGGCGGAGATATCTGAATTATTTTTATGAATCTTTAATGCCTATCCTGCACTTGAGTTGTTTCCAGAAGATGATCTAAGCAACTGATGGTGACTTGGAGTAACTATATTGGGCATGCCCGAGTTACTAAACATTATGTTTGTTGCTTGTGCTGATGGTTGAGTCTGAATAGCTGAGAGCGGCAGGCGAGGGCCGAATGAGAGCATTTGCTGCCGCTGATGCAATAACGGAATCTGAGGATGACCCTGCCCCTGCATGTGTGGATGGCCCTGGCCCTGGCCCTGCCCCTGCCCCAGAATGTTATTGGTGTATGCGGCTGGCATGCTGGTCTGTGGCATGGAGCCCGGCACAGTCACGGGTCTAGGGTTCATACTTGCTGGACTGGACAGACTGGATGGTACGGTACTTCCAGGCAGATTAGTTCCAGGGGCACCTAACAGGACTGATTTCATCCGGGCACGGTCAGCTGAAATCCTCTGCCTCACCCTCTCCACTTGCTCACATTCCTTCAAAAGTAAAGTCTCAACTTCTGCAAACTGCTTCAACTTCAATTCTAACCTCTTTAACTGCAAAACCGAGTGGTGTTGCAACAGTATAAATAAATAGCAATAAAGAAACGTCATAAAAAGGCTACTATCTATATGCAAACCCACAAAATGGCATTAGAATTTAGAAACTGATAAAGTGCAAGCTTAGGGTTAGCACCTTTACAAAACTCTAGATCTGGTGATCAAGCAATTAATGTTCCAATGAGTTAAAAAATCTTTTTCATTGTCAATCATATCATTGAGTTTTATATTCATAACTGGCATTTGCATTATTGCATCACAAGATAATAGTGATTTGACAGTATTAATTCAGCATTTCAATTTCATCAACCAGTTCTCGAACCCTTGATTACCTAACAACATCATTTGCCAGCTCATTATCTGACAGACCAGCCATAAACTGAGAAATAAATAATGTACTTGAGGCACCAGACTGCCTTTTTTCCGAAATTTTCAGTTCGATGAAAGAAGTAAATTTAACAAACATTAGATATTAGCCTCCTTTTGAAGCTGATCCCAGTTTTCAATGAAATCAGATGCCAGCAGACTCAACAAGTCATGTGCTAGACACACAACAAAATAGCACTCATTCAGGATTGAATTAATTTAACTAAGTTTTTTATTTGACAGGGAGTAATAATGCATTTTCGATCAGTAGAAATCTACAAATCTATCAGCAGCTCTAATCGAAAACATGTTGTGCATGCAAGTTAGATGGCATCAAATTAACTAACCTGATGGTTGATTACGGTAGCAGCAAGCCTTTGGACTTCACGTTCTTCTTGATCCGCAAAGAGTTTAGATTTCATTGCTGCTGCTGATAGACCACACATGGCAGCATTTTTCACATTTTCTGGAGTAAAGGATGGTGATGCACCTGTTTATGATTCATTTAACATTAATATCTTGAATATAACTGGAGTTTCATAGCAAGATTGATTGTAACAAGGAATAATATACAAAGCAGTTACCATTCTGGTTGACAAAATTTGGATTTGCACCATGGAGACTACCATCAGCATGTGTGCCTTCCAAACTCGCGCTTCAATGTGTATCACAAGTTAAGTCAGAAACAAAAAGAGAATAAGAAACACAAAAAAGGTTTACATAGTAGTGGACAGGTTTGAGAAGTGTGGACAGGTTTGAAAAGTTTAAAGTGATAATACATTAGGGATCTATTGTTTGACAATACCTCTAAGTTCAAGCTTTCAGTAAAGATGGCTAACCTGGAATCGTCGTCTCTTGTGAAAAAAGATAATGCTGCATGTGCACATGATGCTGCAACTCTTGGTCCTATTGCAGAGGCCAAAAAAGCCACCTACACAATGTTTCTGAAAAGTAAGATATATATGCATATCTATAAAATCAAAGAAGCAGGAACATATTTGGTTGACAAAATACATAATACAGATCACTACATGTATTTATCCAGTCAAATTAGATGAAAATATCACTGAAAATTAGGATGAATGTAAAATTGCAACTTACACGGAAGTAATGAATTTCATTACAAGTGTCACTTCAATGTGTTATCTCTAATATTTCTGCTGCTCAAGAAATGGCTAGTGCCTAGCAATACTAAAGTATTACCATTGCAACTCTGGCTTTGCCAAGACTACAAATTGTTGATTTCAAATAGAAGTTTGCCAATCAGACGTACTACTGAATAGCAGATAGTATTACTACTAGTCACCCAAGCTCCAAAACATGTTCCATTTTTCTCAGCCAAAAACATAGTGTTAGGTTCTCGACTACTTACCAGTGACATCACTGGATTAGAAGAATTAATAAAGGGAAGCTGATTTCCAGGTTGAATGCTTTGAGGTACATTTCCTAAGTGAAACAAAAGAATCAAAATTAAAAATGGAAAGAACAAACAATAATTTAAAAGAAAAGGAATTAGCTAAAGTTGGACAGAAATAAAAAATGGATTCATCTGATAGAGTATCAATTATATAGAACACCTGAAGTGTTGCCATTGGAATCTGAATGCGGATAGCCGTTTCTATGTGCTCTAAACGGCACAGATGCATTAGGTACCTCAACATTCTCCAACAAACCATCCTCCACTGGAAGCCAGATAAAATGGTAAATACATTGTGCCTTTGACTTTGTTCTAACGTGCCCTGCAATGTCATCCCAATTGTCATTGTACTTCTCAATTCCCTCCAACAGCAATAATGTTTCTTCATCAGTCCATTTATCACTATCAGATCCATCTTTGTCCCCATCCACTCTCTGAAAATCTAAGCTAGAATGGCCAGTAATATATCTTGCATCATGGAAGCAATCAGAGCACAAAGCAATATCTGCCTGCCCAGACAGTCAAAACACAAGCTACTGTTAAAATTTACTTGATCCATAAAGTGAAAACAAAGGATTCAAGGTAACATAATTAAATTGGAATGCAACAGTAGCAACTGATATAAGTTATAATGTAATTAAAGAAGATGCCAAATATTACAATTACTGGACATCGAAGTAATAGTTGGTATATAAATGTGCAACTACTACTACAACAACAAAGCATTTTAATCCGAAGCAAACTGGGGTAGGCATCTAAATGTGCTTTCCTCAAATAAAAGAAATCAAATACTAAATTACTAAGTGCATCAATACAGGCTTTCAGGCATCACATTGCATATCTAAGATTTGAAAGTGGGCAAGTCACTGTCAAGTTGGTAAAGCCCAAAACAATAATTAAAACAAATAGGGTGTAAAAATCAGCATATCATATTATTTCCAGGATCAACAAAAACTTGGGCAATAGCAAGCCAAATTGTGAAACAAGAGAGAAACAGGCCATTGTGATATAATATCACAACCGTAGAATATGTAAGCCACAACTCCAAAGAAACAGATACGAGTTTCTACACAAGACAAACAAGAGAAACATGGTAATCATAATTCCAAAGAAGCATACCTCCTTTTGTGATTGGTAATGCAAACTTGCCAAAGGTTGTAAGCAGTAACTGCATGAACTCTCTGACAATCGCTCCCTAATCTTTCCATCCAAGTCTGCAAATGCCGCATCTAAATCCACCACCTCAGAATTTGACGAAGATGGTGCCTTGGAAGAAATGTCCTCCATTTGGAGACTGCATTTTGGCCGATCAAACAAAATTAGGCCATCGATTGATTTCAGTGGTGCCGTAAGCAGCTGTAGTTCCCCTGTTGGTTCCTCCCTTAGAAGTGACGTTGCCATCCTCAAGCCACGGTGCACTGAGCCAGCCGCAAGGTAATTGATGATCCCCCAATTGTCCAAGAACCTAACTATCCTACTCAAATCATACAGCTCGCCAGTGTTTCCAACAAGACCCTGGCACTCAGCAAAAGCAAGCCTCCTTCCTGGGTTTTCTAAGTACTTTGCTATAACTTTATTCCTTAACAGGACATACTTCTCAGGAGTGTGACCTGGAGACTTTCCTGTAAAGAAGTGTGGGACTACCTGTCTTTCCAGCCTATGCACTGTTCCCGGGGTGAACCAGTCTACAATCCATAAACCAATTAACAGTAAGTACTTCAGCTAAAAGAGTGTTTCCTAGTATAGCCCAGTAAACCAATTTTATGAGCTAACCTGAGTGCTTGGGCATGACATGGAGGCGACCCTCAAACTGCTTAGGCACGCCGCGGCCTTCCATCAGGGGAGGCGGAGTGCACACATACATGGACGGCCTGTCGGGGTCTGTGGTAAGGGAGGGGTGGTCCGGGAGCACCCCAGACAGCACCTGCTGCTGCCCGTGGGAGATATTCTCTAGCGCCGGCGCCGCCGCCGTGGCAGAGCCGTCGCCAGAATAAGCAGATCGCTCAGCGTCGAGCAGGGCCAGGACGGACGGGTGCGGCCGGTTGACTACGCGGCGCTTGGTCGGGGGAAGGCCAAAACGACCTCGGCCGATGACAGAACCTCCGCCTCGCGGAGGTCCAGCGCGGGGTCCTCGGACCCCGCGGCGCCTGCTCGGGCGGTGGCTGCGTCGTTTGCGCCGTGCCCCGGGACGGCGGTCTCGCCGTCATCATTCGCCGCCGCGTAGTCCGACTCGTCGGAGTGGTCATCCGCTGCGGCCGAAGTGGAGGGATTGGACTGGGACGCGTCGAGATTGCTCTTCCGTTTGCGCCATTTGAGGCGCGAATCTGGGAGTTAGGGTTGAGAAGGGCGCGATGATTAGCGGCATGTTCGAGAATTAGGGGCTCAGAATTGGATGGGCGTACGAACCTGAGGTCCACGAGGCCTTGCGCGGCATCGTAAGCTGAAGATGGAGACGGAGGACGGCGGCGAGGTGAGCTAACTCCGGGCCGACGGGGAAGGAAGGGGAGCACGTGAGACGGAGGCTGCTGTAAGAGTTTGTAAAGTTCCTGTGTCCGACATGAATTTTAGATTCCAATAAAGTAGAGGTCCTATTTATCCCAATTAATTGATAAATAATTTTTCACTTCCAATTCTTTAGTATCAAAATTAATTCAAAATTTACTTTTTATAATTTATTCCAATCACTTTTAAACTAAAAGTATAATTGTTAGGAATTATTTTTTTCTATGTGTCTTCACTTATTTTGAAAAAAATTATCACAACTTTTCTAGAAGCCAACTCATGAATTGGGTTGTCAATTATTCTAAGGTATCTTTCTCAAAATTTATGTTTGACAATGCTAGATGCAATACAAATAAAGGGTGTGCTGTATGACCATATCATGTTCTTCTTCTATTAAGGTCTTATGCAATTATGAAACTCTTTTGGATGATACAATTATTTAATTCATCATACAGTATGAGTGCAGTTTTCTATATATAAAAATATAATTGGGTCTTATCATGAACGGCATACAAATAATACAATTATGTGCACGGCAACACCGTGCGATAATTCTAGTTGGGTGAAACTCTCCTGCCTCTGCAGGCATAGAACAATGCCCGTATCCACGCATGTCCAGTCGGGTAGGGTGAAACTCTCCCTGCCTCTGCAGGCATAGAAAAATGCCCGTATCCACGCCGGTCCAGTCGGGTATCCACAGGCTCACGGGTAATGGATAACCATCGCCATATTTGCTATTGTATTCAATTTCAAAAACAAAGGAAGGAGGTGTCTGTAGCATTGAATCAGAGATCCTTAATTGCTGTTGTTGAGGCTAATAATCAGTCATAAAACTAAGAGATAATTCCTTAGGCGTCACTACAATTACAAAATACTCTAATTCCAAATATGTCAATGCAAAATGACTTATTCCACATCCAATTATATTTTTTATCGTGTGTATGTCATTTGTAAATCATCTAAAAACATAAGCCTGTCCTTCACTTTCTTCCTCATCTTGCCTCTTTCTTTTTTCAACAAAAAAAAACAATAACACAAGTTCCACCTTGGTCGGCAGCCATGGCCGGTGCGGCGAGCTCGCCCGACCGTCGGTGTGTGTGTGTGTGTGTGTGTGGGAGGGGGGGGCAGGTGAGCTTCGCTTCGACTTGCCGCCATGGTCGGCGCGGGCGAGCTCAGCCCCGCCACCGGCGCGGAGCCGAAGAGGTTCCCCTCAGCCCATGGTCATGGCTAGGACGGACAAGCTCAGCTCGGCCGCCGACGCGGGGCTAGAGAGCTCCGCCTCGGCCCGTCACCATGGCTAGCGCGAGTGAGCTCCGCGCTCGGCTGCCATGGCTAGCATGAGCGAGCTCGCCCTCGGCTGCCGGTGTGGGGCCGGGCGAGCTTTGTCTCGGCTCTCGGCCCACCGCCATGGCTACCGCGAGCGAGCTCGCCCTCGCCGGCCAATGCACGATAGGGGAGTCCGTCGAGATTGGCTTGGGCAACCACCGCGGTGGGCTAAGGTGGGGTCTACGAGCTTGTCGGAGCCGAGGAGGGCTGCACGCAAGCTTGGGTGGGGTCGCTAGTGGATGGCGGCGGTGGAGGAGGACGAGCGAGCCTGCGCGAGTCGGCCGCATCAACAAAGGGGTGCTCATCCAGGTGTGTGCGCGAATCCGAGGGGAAAAGGGGGCGGGCGGGTGCGCACGAGAGAGGGAGTTTGGGAGGTGGTTGAGGCTGGGCTATGAGGGGCCGGAGGGACGGTTGGTTGGCTAATGGCGGAGGGGAAAAGGGGCACCGACGCGGGAGAGAGAGAGAGAGAGAGAGAAGGTTAGGAAGGGTACCTTGCGTGCGGTTGTGGTGCGGCGGTGAGGCGGGCAAGGGAGGAGGTGGCGGTGCTTATAAAACCGACCGCACGGGAAAGGGGAAGAAATGACGACGCACCAGCCAAGGCCGAGGTGGGTGGATAGGCTCGCGCGGGTGAAAATCGAGGCTGGGACGCATGTGGCAGGGATAGTGGCCGCGCCATGTTGTCGTCGCATGAATCGAGGGAAAGGAGGGAGGAGGAGGAGGACGGTGCAAGGGTGCCATGGTGGGACGCGGTGTGCAAGGGTGTGTTGCATTGCAGCGTGATCACGCCATGGGACGCGGTGCGTCTCGGGCGGAGGAGGTGGACCGGTCGAGAGGTCATGCCGCTCCGACGTACCGATCGAGCAAGGCAGATAGGAAGAAGGGTCGCGAGCCGGGCCGGGCGAGATGGAGAGGGGGCAACGCGGGGTTGTGGCTGGGTTGAGTCGGTTGCTAGGCCGGGAAATGGGGAAGTCGGCCCGGTTTGGGTTTAAATTCTTTTCCTTTTCTTTTATGGGTTTCAAAAGAAAATAAGATCCATATAAAATGAAAATAAATCAAGATCAAATAAATTCCAACATAAAAAAGGACATGAAAAATATAAACAAGGCAAATAAAATGAAACAATGACCATGGTGGGAGAAAATATTATTTTTAGGGCATTTTGATTAGGTTATAAAGAAAATAAATACGGGAATGAAGATCATTTATTTGGTGATTTTTAGTTATCTAAAATTAGGGTGGTATCTCGTCCTCCGGATTCACGCTGCTCCTCAAACAGGTAGGGAAATTCCTTTGGTACGTTGTCCTCTCTTTCCCACATTGCCTCATTTTCTATATGATTGCTCCACCGAACTCGACATAAATTGATTGCTCGGCTATGGGTCTCGGTACCGGAGGTTAGGCTGTAGGTCAATGGCCTCTATGGGTACTTGCTGTTCGAGCACTTCCAAACATCTCTTCAATTGTGATACGTGGAATACGTGATGCACATGTGCGAGTACATCCGACGGTTCTAGCTTATAGGCCACGACACCGATCTTTTCTATAACCTTGAAGTTTTCCATTGGTCCGGAAGCATCGGGTTCCTCGGATCGAAGATACCTTTAGGTAGACTAATCATCTAGGTGGAAGTCAAGATTCCTTCTATGCTTGTCTACCTATCCTTTATGTCTACTCTACGCTAGCCTCGGTGTCTCTCTAACAGCGGCTACTCGGTCTTGTCCTATTGAATGAGAGTAGAGAAAATGTAAGAGTGTTCGCCTACTTCTAACCACATTAGTGGTGTCCAACACTTTCGTCCATACAACATCTCAAACGGTGCCATCTTGATGCTAGTCCGATAGCTATTGTTATGGGAGAACTCTACAAAATACTAACTCTCCTCCCAATCTTTTCCGAAGGTTAACACACATGCATGGAGCATGTCTTCCAGTACTTGATTGACCCTTTTGGTTTGTCCATAGTCCAATCAGGTCCTTAGTAGGAAGTGTAAGCTTTTCCAAAAATGTGAGGTGGTCTGCGTTCCTCGACCCGACACTATCCGAGAAGGTACACCATGCAATTGTAGAATATTGTATATGTATAGCTATGCCAACTGGTCTCTTGTATACTTGCTTAACATGGATAAAGTGGGCTGACCTAGTTAAACGATCGACGATCACCCCTATCGAATCATTGCCTTTCGGTATCTTGGGTACTTCCATGCGGGGATGTGTAGCGGTTGTAGTGAGGTCGTTGGCTTCGATGCTTTGCCTTCACTCGACTGCAAATGTCAAATCGGACTACATACTCGGCCTCATCTAGAACGAGTTTCCTTGGGCGATCTTGGTTGAGGACACATATACGGTCCTCGTACCATAGGGTTTCATCTTGATCCACCCTAAGTCTAGGGGCCTTATTTTCTCCTGCAAGTTTCTTTCTTTCCTATCTCGTCAGGATCCTTCGGATGTTCTACGTGACGACAACAAGACTTCCGACTGAGCGCATCTAGTACCATGTTTGCTTTTCCATGCATGGTATGAACATCCAAGTCATAATCCTTGATCATTTCTAACCACCTTCGCTACCTTAGATTCAGATTGGGCTATGTGAATATGTACTTCGGACTCTTGCGTTCGATGAAAACTTTGAATTTGTTTCCCATCGGATAGTGCCTTCAAATCTTTAGGGCATGTACCACTAGAGGTAGCTCCAAGTCATGGGTGGGATAGTTTTCCTCATAGGCTTTCACTTGTCCGGATGCGTAGGCAATCATGTGATCTCCTTGCATTGATATGCATCCAAGACCTTGCTTGGAAGCATCACGATAGATTACGAAATTCTTGTGAATGTCACGCAGGGTGAGGCTAGGAGCGGTGGTGAGTTTTGCCTTCAGCTTTTGGAAGCTTTGCTCACACTCGGTCCATTCAAACTTCTTGTCCTTCCGAGTCAGCTTTGTCGTGGGTTTGGCTATCTTTGAGAAACCTTCAATGAATCTTCGGTAGTAACCTCGGTGGCATTTCCGGGTCGTTTCCAATCCTTCATGGCTTTTACTTTTCCTGGATCCATTGATAATCCTTGAGTGGTAATGACATGTCAAGGAATGCTACTTCCGTAACCAGAACTCACATTTGCTGAATTTGGCGTATATTTGGTGGTCACGCCGAACTGCCGTCGTGCAAATTGGGGGAAAGGAGGGAGGAGGAGAACAGTGGCACGTGGGCGCCGAGGACCTGTCGCATTTCGGCATGCTCGCGCTAGGGCGAGGCGGTACGCGGTGCGCTTGGGGCGTAGGTGGCGGACCGGTCGGGAGGCCGTGCTGCTCCAACGAACCTATCGGAGCGGGGCTCTCGGCCATTGGTGGCGAGCGCACGCAGGGAAGGGAGGAAGAAGGGCCGCCGGCTAGGCCGGATGAGTGGGAGAGGGCGCAGCGTAGGGTTGTGGCTAGGCTGAGGGGTTGCTCCGCCGCGAAAGGTGGGTTATTATTCCAAAAGCTAGAAAAGAAAAGAAAAGAAAAGGCTCGGTTTGGGTTTAAATCATTTTCCTTTTCTTTTATGGGTTTTAAAAGCAAATAAGATGCAAATAAATCCAGATCAAATGAATTCCAACTTCAAAAAGGAGAGGAAAAATATAAACAAGGCAAATAAAATGAAATAATGACCATGGTAAACTGTTATTTTTAGGGCATTTTGATTTAATGGGGAAGAATTCTTCCTTAGTATTTAATTCTCTATATTTTTTTCTAGGTTGTAAAGAAAATAAAATATGGGAATAAAGATAATTTATTTGGTGATTTTTAGTTGTCTAAAATTAGGGTGTTACAAAAAGGTGGGTTATCGTAATGTATTTTTGGATAATTTTTTTATAATGGTAGAGGTGGGTAATTTCGATCATGTTGGATTTAACGGTTGCGGGTGATCGAATAGATGATTTGATGGCCAAATGTTGCTTTTTTATGAGAACTTTAAGATTTTCTTCCGATTAACTTGAAGGCCCCTAAAGGAGCCTTCAATTAGTAAATATAAGATGTTGTATCACTTGCGCAAGCAATTGAAACAAGTGTAAAAATTGTGAGCAGAAGCAGGATTAAAATAGCGGAAAGATGATGAACAATTATTTTTGTGGGACAATTTTTTGGATGCTAGAACGGTGGCACAAACTAAACGTAAGATAATGTATGGGGAACCTGACGTTATACCTCACTATAATGTGAACAGGACGTCCCATTTCTCCAGAAGGTTCCAATAAATAACAATTTGGCAAAAGCAAAAAACAAATCGATCCGGCTTCCGAACAATACGTTACGAACCACTCAATCGCAACACCACATCCCCTTTGGTTATCAACCATCTTTGCATAGTTGACCTTGCCGTGAAAGCTAATCCTTGCTTGTGATCGAGCAACATAAGCAAGAACAAAAGAACAAGATCAAATGCAACTGAAGTGTAGATTTATGATTAAACTCATGAAGTTAGGGTCTCATAAACTGATGAACGGCAAAATTATTTTTAACAGAAAAATATAAATAAAACCCAACCCTAACTTGGGCGGCAGCAGCTGCAAATATAATCTTGGTTCATGCAATGATGCCCTGGAGACACTTCAAGGTGTCATTATCAGCTAGCTCCACTTTCAGGTAACCGGTAACAACAAAATTAAAACGGAGGAGTGATGTCCTCATTAGCTAGTTCAACTTTGAGCTAACCGGTGACAATAGTCAAAATGGAGGAGTTCTCCTTTTTTTACATATTACTATCATATTCAACCGTTTTCAAGTTTTCAAAATAAACTAGCAGGTCGGCCCGCGCGTTTTCCCGGCTAGTGTCAATCATGTAACTACAGATAATGTTTGGTGATGCCACATTCTATTATAGTAATTATGTAGGCTATATTTTTCATCAATCCTTTCATAATAGCATTGGTGGTTTTTTTTTCAGCTAACATGACAATTTTTGTTCTATGAGAGTTTGCATGCAGGCAGCTTTTTTTGCCAATATATTTAATTTGGGTATAACAATATGTAATTTTGTGGCTTATGCACTAATACAATATTATCAAAATCTTTAAATTTTTTAATAGTATATTGTGACTATGAATATGACAAATTTGATACAATTCAGTGGGGAACTTTAATTCTGAATATATGTTGGCGTCATTGAATTTAAATATTGAGGGTTTTGGAAATTATGATACAAAAATCATGAATAGTCCATTAAAATTTACAACAACCCTATTATATTTTCAGTTTTCTATCTATTCTATGTTCCAATTGGCACTAAATATTACAGTATAAATACCATCTCGGTAAATAGGCAAATCCCCAATAAATGTTGACAACCAATTTACATTTTGTTTATACAAAGTTTTGGCAGTTATAAATGGATACAGAATCAATGGTTATCTTTGAGAGTTTTGTAAAAATGTTTTCATCATCTATTTATCATCCCTTTGCAATTACCACAATTCTATATATTGAATACATTACATGTTGTTCATATCTTGAGGTTAACTTGGGTTACAGGGATGAGATAATTAAATTGATGCATATGCAATTAATGCCACAAATTCAATTGGTCAGATTTATGATAGATTGCTTTGGATTAACTAAATCTCCAGGTTCAGCAAGCTCAAAAAAGGCACCAGAAGCTTGTTGGTAACCAAAGGTACGAAGGGACCCACAAATTTCGCAAGTCTTTTTTATTTCTCAACATTAAGTTTGTGATATACGACATATGATGGCCGAAGACCTACCTCGCACTCAGTTGTCAAAATATCTGAGTCCTGTGATGCAAGAATGAAAGGAAGTGATTATGTTATAAACATTGGTAACAACGATCTTTGTCTTACATCTCACATGACTGATGAACTTTGTGCTGCAGCCACAAACAGTTGAATATATATCTAGCAACTAGCATCAATGGACAAAGAGCAATTTTAAGTTAAATGATAATGGCCCCGTTCGTTTCCTACCCTCTAAAATTTAGCACTGTCACATCAAAGAGAATCTTATTATTTATGAATATTTCGATCAATTTAATGACAAAACCCTTTTGACAGATTGATGCTAATTTTTTATATGAATCTAATGAGCTTAATTAATCTATATTTTGCTAAAGTGATGCTACAATAACCATATTCTAATAACAATTTAATTAACCTCATTAGATTCGTCTCAGTAAATTAGTCTAGCGGCCTGTAATTTATTTTATAATTAAACTTTATTTAATACTCCTAAATAATAAGATTCTTTTTGATGTGACAGCTATAAAGTTTAGAATCCAAGAAACGAACACATCCAATGTGTTGTTCGTGAATGCTTAATTAATCTACCGAGTACCACAGGTGCATGTCAGCAGTATTAAATAAGCACATGAGATTTTTTTTCCAGCAATTTCAATTTTATTCAGAGCACTGCATAACTGAAAAAGGAAGCATTATATTCCTTAACATAGCTGGTCGCGATAAACTTTTGATCGTACCTAATTAACAGTGTATAAGTATTACTTAATCAGATACATATATTTATTATTTAGGATGGAAAATCTAGTGCATACACTCGAGGGAAGGGATAGAGGGAGGAATCCCTGGTTGATAAAAACTGATAACGAACCTACCAATTAAGATGTAGTCTTTCATTGTTGTGCTTCATGACACCTGACAATGAACAGTGGAAAAGATGCATGCATCCAGTGACTTACCAACTTTGCTAAGCGTGTGCGCTTTGACAGCGGCATAGGAGTTACTAGTATATGGTATCTGGCCTTCTGAATGAATATTACATATGATTGCTCATGGTAATATTGTAGCTATTAGATTCTGTATGAAGAGGTAACGGTGGTGCTGGTGAGGCTTGAGTTGGAACTTGTCCTATAATTTGGTGATTGACGGCAGCCCAGAAACGGACGTTTTAGGCAGGAATTCCTTCGTGACTGCAGCTCTGGATGCAAGTACGTACTCCAATGGCGGATGACATGATCGTCGTTGATGGTGTTGATCCCGTTAGCGACCAGACGTGCCTTCGTGACTGCAGCTCCTAGATGCAACTACTCCAATGGCAGATGACACGATCGTTGATACTTGATGGTGTGTTGATCCTGTTAGCGATCAGACGTGGATAGATCAGTCATGGCGGTGGCGTGGCCTATGTTCTTCACGGCCCTAATTGGCTGTAATTTTTGCATCAAGGACTCGCTGCATAAGGATCATCGTGGCTAGCAGGGGGCTAGGGCTTTGCGAGCGTGGGGACTTTGCTGTAATCGTCACCAAGCATTGGCTGTAGACGGCGAGCAGGCCTCCTTCCCCTGGCGTGCAGCTGATGGCGGCGATGTGACTACCGCGAGATGAATCGTAGGCGTACGTATTAGGGTGCTAGGTCACCTACGTGCAACAGGACGCGTAGCTGGACCAGTTGGGCTACTGTGCTGCTTGGGCCGTATCGAATCTTTGGCCACGACGTCTCAACCGTGTGTCCATTTTTCAGTTTCTTTCTATTATCTCGGATACTCCGCATTATGAGAAATAGGGGTGCAATTATTTAAGGGTGCTTTCATCAAAATTTTGTGTAATGGTAGTGATGGGTAATTTTTGATCTTTTTTTCTCCGATTAATGTGAGAATTTCTAGGTTTTGAGAGCCAACGTGGTGGCTCCGTTTCTTGCTCATATATATGTATAATAGTTTCACAAAAAAATATATATGTATAATAGATAGATTACTTAACATATTAGTTTTTCAATACCCTATTCACTACGTAACATGTTGCTATCTCTTTTTTTTCGTTTCTTGTGCACCACACATCTTTTATCTCTTCTTGGTTTCGATGCTCAAAGTCAGCATGTGAAGTAAATTGAAACGGAGAAAATACGGAACATATAACTGGACGGCGACCTACTCGCGACCGTTAATGTCTGCTGCGGAGACTTCTGGGCGTATCTACGAGCAAGGTTCAGGACGCAGAGGTGATGGATGCGAGTGGCATGTTGCTCTTGTTGGTGGCCAAGCAATCCTGTGGTTAGTAGTGGCATCTTTTATCTAGAGGACTTTTACAGTCTAGAATACTAGCTAGTAGAATAAGTAACGGTCATGCAATGTTCTGCGCACATATAGACACAGACAGTGTCCATCAGTCTAGCTTGACGGTATGACGGATGCTCAGCACGTCCAGCTTGCTGCGCTTCCTGGGCCTGCCGGCTCGTCGGTGTCGGCGGCCGAGGCACGTGTGACCGACATATGCCCCGCTCTCTACCGCGCGGTCCGTAAAGGTTTGATCAGGGCCGCCATGGCGCTGCTTCTGCAACAGCATGGTGCTGCTGCATCATCAGATAATCAAGCTACGGGTATATGTTGATTCTATAACGGCCGTTAATTTCCAGGCTCACGGAACTCAATCAAACGCTTCTCTTGCTTAGTTGCTTTCTGTGTTGTTCCTAATTAATCAAGCACGGACGGCTTTTGCTTAGTTGCTTTCTGTGCTGTTTCAATGCGTCAGGGATTATGCGGCAGCACGGACGGTGCGACGTCCTGGAGTTGAGCGCGGAGGGGAACACGGTTGTTCACGTGGCAGCGGAGCACGGGCACGGCGAGCTCATCCAGGAGCTTAACCTCAGATTCCGGGAGAGGGTTGAGGGCCTGCTCGTTCTCCGGAACTCAGCGCTGGACACGCCGCTGCACTGCGCGGCGAGGTCGGGGAGCCGTAAGGCCGTGAAGACCCTCGTCCAACTCGCCAGCGTCGCCTTGATGTACAAGAACGAGGCCGGGGACACGCCTCTGCACCTGGCGGCGAGCCACGGCTGTTACAAGGCGGTGAAGGTTCTGGTCGCCGCGGCGCCCGCAGCAGCGGCCGAGCTGAACAACGGCGGCGTGTCGCCGCTATACCTGGCGGTAATGAGCGGGTCGGTGAAGGCCGTCAGAGCGATCACCTCGACTTGCAGGGACGCGTCGGCGTCCGGGCCGAGCGCACAGAACGCTCTGCACGCTGCCATCTTCCAGACCTCCGGTAAGCCGTTGCTTCCTTCTTCATCTATGCTCAACTGATTAATTATCATCGTAATTCAAAATATATATAGTTCAATCTGAGAATAAAATGTAATCACTACTACAATACAGTACTGTTCTATAGCGACGGACGTCATTTTTGTCACGGTGACGATCCCTCGAGACGTCCGTCGCTAAGCACGGGTGCAGGCTGGTGTCCGCGACTAAGGTGCAAGTTAGTCGCGGACACCTGGAGCCCGCGATTACGGTGGCCACAGACCCGCGGCTAACAGCGCCGCGTCGGTCGCGGACACTGTTAGGCCCGCAGCTATAGCCCATAGCCCATTTAGCTATAGGCCTAACAGTGAGGCCCGCTGCAGCCGATCGCCCATTCCTATAAATAGGTGGGGGTGCGCAGCATCGCACCGCCACCTTATCCGCGCGCGCCGCACCGCAACCTAGGGTTAGGGTTGGTCCGTGGCGGCGCCACTCTACTCCTCTCCTCCTTCCTCCGCTCCTCATCCGCCTCCGGCATGGGTCGCCGCCGCCGGGGCCGCTCCAGGAGTAACCGGCACTCCTAGAGCAAGCGGGCGTTGGTCCTCGCCAACGCCTCACCGAGCTCCCCGCGCTAGCGACTCCTCTTCCTCCCGCTTCCCCGCCGCGGGCGCCCTCTAGCGGCGGCGCGAAGAAGGCGGCGACACCGGTGACTCCTCCTCCTCCTGCTCCTCCCGCGGCTAAGGCGACTCCTCCTCTTCCTGCTCTCCCCGCGGCGGATCTAATGGCGGTGGCGGCGGATTTGACGGCGGCAGTGGCGGCAGCACATGCCACGTGAGGCGGCGGGACGGGAACAACACATGGGACGACGGCGTCTAGGGCGGATCCCACTAGGGGCCCACCTTCCTTTGTTAATAGGTTAACGACGCTAGTCGCGATCCCTAGACCGCTATTGGCGCTTTATTAGGCTAATCCACCACGGTGGACTGTTGCGATCCTAGGGCCGCGACTAATTTTGCTTGTAATTAGTGATAGGACCCCAGTGACGTTTAATGTGTCCGCTATTGAGGCCTTTTTTAACCCGCCGTCACAGAGCGTAATTGTAGTTGTGAATACTAAGTGGTTCCACTCGGCTGGTTGCAGAAATGGTTCAACTGCTGCTGGAATGGAGACCCGGTATGGCGGACGGAGTGGACTGCAACGGCAGCACTCCGCTGCATTTCGCGTCGTCCGACGGCGACCTCTCCGTCGTTCGCGCGGTCCTGCGCGGCGCGCCATCGAGGACGGTGTACAGGAAGGATCACACGGGCGGCCTCTCGGCTCTCCACGTGGCGGCGCGGATGGGTCACCACAAAGTTGTGGAGGAACTGTTAAAGAGCAGTCCTGACGCCGCCGAGCTCCGTGACGACGGCGGCGGGACCTTCCTCCACGCCGCGGCCAAGGAGAAGCGGTACTCGGTCGTGCGGCTCGTGCTCAAGAAGAATCGCCGCGCTTTCAGAACACCTGTTCTGCGCAGTCTCCTCAACGCGAAGGACAGGGAGGGGAACACGCTGCTCCACGTCGCGGTGGCGGCGGGCGCGCCCGATGTCGTTGGGACCCTGCTGTGGGACGGCAAGGTGCGAGCTGATGTTCTTAACAACGCTGGGCACACGGCCTTTGATCTCGTCGCGGAATCAACTAATTACTTCTGCATGGTGAGGAACCGCACCCGTGCTCACTTCAGATACGAGAACCGAATTTTCTTACCGAACGACACTCAATCCCTGTCTGAAAATAAGAATTTTTGGATTTGGCTAAGATTTTTTAAACTTTCATTGTCAATATCAAGAAATTTATAACTTTTTTAGTTTTTGTGAATGATGCTATTAGATTAACAATCAGTAATTTTTTGCATCCATATTATAAGTTAAAGTAAAACTACACCTGACTTTGAAAAATTAGAAATCCTTGTGCTTTATAACTTAACAAGTATGGCCACCCTCGCATTTGCGCAGCTAGACTTTCTATATTATTTACAACATTTTATATTATTGTATAAGTCTACCATAGTTAATTATTATTATTGTTGTTATTTATTTTGTCGACATCCCTCAATATGTAAAACGGTAGAAATAGATTAGAGAATTGTTTAACATCCCTCAATTTTAGTTTGAGATGAGTCATCATTTGTCTTGGATTGTATCTTAACTAATGAATTGTATTTTATTTCAAATCTAATTGAAGCTTGATCTAGTTATAGGATCCATCCAATCTAATAGAAGTATAGCATGTTGTGTTTATCTATACAACTTTTAGGTTTTAATTAGCATGTAGAAACCAATATTGTAACAATTAGCTAGCAAGCATTTAACATCAAAATAGTCAGCAGGTAAGTATGGTATAAGTGTGTTAGAATAACAGATAAATTATGTGAACGCATGGTACTTAAATTGTAAATATTACTTTTGTCACTATAGAATACATTTGGGGTGTACTTCAAGACCTTATTGACATCATACCTTCTAGGATGCACGAATTTACCCATAATCATTTATTATTATTATTATTATTATTTATTTGGATTTTTTTAAAGAGATCCATTTAGAGCCCAAATGGACCTGATTTTGTTATAGAAGAGAGGTCAGTTCAAACATTCCATGCTAAACAACCAACATATGTCATGGTAAGAAAATAATGTTTCATGCTACAAATAAATATTTTCAAAAAAACGAATCATGCTAAAATTAAGGGATTGTGCCACTCTATCTAGACATATAGTGGTGGATTTTTACAATGATGTATAAATAGAAGTTGTAATTAACGGTATTTTGGATATTTTTATTATACCAAAATTTAGTTATTTTGGACTCATATGATATGGTGGGTAAATTAGAAATAAAAATTAGGGACATTTCTTCAAATTTATATTCCAAATTTAGTTGTTATTTGGACCTGTAATGGCATGGCGGGTCACTTAGAAATAGATCTCAAAGGTACTTTTGTTTATTTTTTTATTTTTCAAAATTTAGCTATTTTTTACTCATAATGGTATTGTGGGTACTTTAGAAGTAGGAGTCAATGGGTATTTTTGCTATTTTTCATTATCCCGAATTTAGCTATTTTTGACTCATAATGTCATGGTGGGTAATTTAGAAATAGGCGTAAGCGGTATTTTTGTGTATTTTTTGTATTTCTGAATTTTGTGACTAATTTTTCATAATGGCAGTGGTGGGTAGTTTTATCTTCTTAAGTGTTTTTTGTTTATATTTTATAATTATAAATTTAGCTAATTTATTAATATTTATAGGGGGTTTTGTAACTAATTTTCTCAGCTTATGCTTATTGAGAGCCATAAATAATTTGTACTAAAATAACCCATAAGTGCTTCTTTTAGTACAAAATCACAAAGTGTTTTATACTCCATAAACAATTTGTTATTTTGCTGTTCAATAGTGTAAATTAATTATTGAGTTATAAGTACTTCTATAAGCTGTACTAGACGCACCATAGTACTCATCATGTGCATGGCATCAGGTAAGTTTGGTGGTGACGCTTGTTGCCTACAAGGCACAACCCAGACCGCAAAGGCAGGACCATGTGAAGCCATGGAACAGCACCGGTATAGTACGAGGGATTGAGAAGACCTCCGACAGCCTCACGGTGGTGGCCGTCCTCATCGCTACCGCGGCGTTTGCCGCTGGGTTCAACCTGCCTGGTGGCTACGCTGTTGACGGCACGCCGAACCTCAAGGACCAACACACCTTCAAATATTTCCTGGTCCTCAACTCCATTGCTGCAGTGACGTCTGTGGCCGCAGCGATTCTACTCGTCAACGGCAGGGCATCCTACTCCACCGGCTCATTGAAGGGCTTCTTGTGGTCGCTGCGCCTCATGTGGCTCTCACTGATCAGCCTGATGCTAGCCTTCTATATGTCTATGTTTGTTCTGGCGACCAAGAAGAGCAGTGACAAACATACGAGTAATACGTCAACGATCCTGAACATCTGTATCCAGTTACTGAGCTTATGGCTCTTGCCAGCTGGTATCACGTCCAAGAATTCGATGTACACGGAGTTGAGCTTTCTGTGGCAAAGCTGCTGTCGCAAGAAAGGAAGGCATGTCATCAAGAGGCAGTATCCATTGGCCAGTGCTTCCATACCCAAGTTGTTTCTGTTTATAAACCTCATTGGGTCTTTCTATTTTGTATGCTATTTTATTACTCAACTGAAGTAAACTGGCAGATGGACAACGAGACCATCCCTTATCCTGTTCTCTTTAGGAACAGTAAATTCCATCTATTTTCGAATTATTGACATTAGAACTTTGAACAACAATTCTTGTTATGTTTAAACTAGAGTTTTTGTCTTAATAATAATAACTAGAAGGTGGGCTGCACAGATTGAGCGGCTAGAAATTTAAATTTTATTAATATTTATATTTTCAATCTTTATGAATTTCTTTGCATATCATATATCCTAATATACTATTGTTACCGGAATATTACAACCACCACCATACTGGATACTTCATATTGTTTCATCTTCTTTGATTCGAAAGTCCAATCCATGTATATAATTAAACGTCTTGAGTACATGTGCATGATGTTGAAATTTAAGTTTGTCTAAAGTAAACAAATATTTGTTGAGATGCAGATTGAACTCTTGTTGATTGAATCTTCATGTCAAGTGAAATGAAATTTCACAGCAAAATCCTTATAGTAATTAATTGCCTCATATCTTCCCTCCATGGGTTTTAGTGCTTAAATTTGTATTGTTAGTGTTTTGTTTGTAGTTTATAGTATGCCACAATGCCTCAATTAAATTTCATTGAGAATACTCACCTCCCACTATATGGTGCAAGAAATGATCCTCTGTAGAACATAACCTAAACTCAGAATTTGAATATTGAAAGGAGTCAGTGCTAGATAAGTTACTACAACAATTGAAGAAAATGTGAATAAGTTACCACCATTTATTCAAATAAAGTATAATAAATAATATTCGTAATTTATCTATGCTTCATTTAAAGTCTTACTTGCATAATAGATAGCATGAACTTTACCTTCTTTGCGCTGTCCAAGAACTACTCCCACAACTTAGTCACTTGCATCGCACATTATTTCGAACGGTAAACCCAATCAGGTGCTTGCATAATTGGTGCAGAACAAAGAGCTTCTTTTAATCTTTTGAAAGCGACGAGTCTCTCATCATCCATTAGAAATTCCGTATCTTGTTTCAATAGTTCTTCAATGGTTTAGCAATCTTTGAATAATTCTTCACAAATCGACGGTAGAAGTTTGCATGTCCTAAAAAGCTTCGAGTGTCTTGAGCCAGTAGGTGGTGATAATTCTCTAGTGTCGTCACCTTTGCTTTATCAACCTCAATTTCTCTGTTGGATATGACATGTCCTAGAACTATTCCTTCCATCACCATAAAGTGGAATTTATCCCAATTGAGCACCAAAAGCACATTCAACACATCATTTCAAAACCTTCTCTCAATTTGCTAGACAATTATCAAAGTCAGTAATATGAACAGAGAAGTCATCCATAAATACCTCCATGATTTATAAATTTAGCAAATATTGCATTCATGTATCTTTGAAATGTAGCTGGTGCGTTGCAAAGACCAAATGACATTCTTCGATATGCATATGTTCCAAAAGGACAAGTGAAGGTAGTATTTTGTAGATCTTCCGGTTTCAGTTGAATCCGAAAGAAGCCATTATATCCATCCAAATGTGACACCCCAGTGTCACGACACATATAATCTCAAATATCTACAATTATCTTCTGACCATGTAGAACCCCAATATAGAAATTTTGGTGGCATGCACAATGATTTGAATTTCAAATTCAAACAAATTCATATCAGGTTGAACTACAAGTCACAATTTCTCTATAACGAATGCCCCTGGAAAAAATATATGTTGTAGAGGAAGTCAGCAGAAAAATCTGGGAACAAGTCCCATGTCATTTGGATCAGTAGAACTCCCTAGAGAAATTCGACAAGATTAAGTTTTACCCCTTTTTGATGAATTATCAAAATTAAACCAGAGGGATTTTGGACTCAAACGTTTCGTGCATGTCTAATCCAAGCTGAGCACTACGAAAGGATATTTTGTTTTGGATTTTTTGAGCAAGGAAAATAGTTTATTTAGGCCTCTACTTTTGCTAGAAAACCACAATCAGAAAATCGAAAAGATGCTGGGAATATTCCCGTGGGTCCCGCATGTCATCCCCTTCTTCTCCTTTCTTTTTTCCCTCCTGGCTGACCAACGGCAGGAAGCCGGCGCCACCTGTGCCCGCGTGGCGCCTCTCCCCTGCCAACACCACCACCCGGCGCCACCACCAGCGCCCTCACCCCGCTCACTCCCCATCTGCTGCTCTCTCTCCCTCTCTCACAAACAGCAGCAGCAGAGAGAAAGCGAGCACCATTACCGCCCCTTGGAGCTCCCCGTCGCCCGACCACCTTGCTACGCCCCAGGCCGAACCGAATCCCCCAACGGATGCGCACGCCCCTCACTTGCTCTCCCTAGAAGCCACGCCCCGTTTCCTAGAGCACACGCGACGAATCGAAGGAAATCCGACCCGGACGCCATTGCCGGCCGGTTCGAGCTTCAACCCAAAATTCTTCTCGCACGGTGAGTTATGTCACTTGAATCCTCTTCCAGTTCGTGAGAGCAACCGTCCTTCATGTCTTTGACCTCTTTACCTTTCGCCTATCCCATCGAGCAGGCCGGATTTTGACTTCTCCCCAACCACCGTCCGCCGGTCCTTTTGGCCTCCACGGCGCGGGCCATGTCGGACAAGCCCAAGCGGAAACCAACCTCATGCCGCTCTTCGCCATGGTCCACTTATGCTGTGAGAAGAAACGGTGCTCGATTTGGTGGGCTGTGCCAAGCGCACGGCCTCGCCGAACGTCGTCCAACCCCGAGCTCAAGCGTGCTTTGTCGCCGGCCTGCTTCCGGTGAGCACCTGACCTTGGGATCTCTTTGAATGGATGCGCGTCGAGCTCTGTAACATGCTGGTATTTTTATCTCAATTTTTAGTGGTCGTTTGACCCCGTTCCGGCGAACTTCCGCAGCTCCGGCGACCCTCCCGCCACCGTGGCAGAGAGGCAGCTCGTCCTGCCCCGTGCCTTGCACGCCTGGGCTGCGTGCCCCGCTCCTGTGCCGCACGCACGCGGCTGGGCCGCAGCGACCCTGGGCCACCTCAGCCAAGTCGGCACATGTGCCATTTAAATCCTTTTTCTTTTTCTGGGATTTAAATAAAATGCTAGAAATTCATACAAACTTCAAAAATCCATATCTAGAGCTCTAGACCTCGAAAAATTGCAAACCAAAATTTGTTGGAATCCCTGAGACGAGTACTATTTAATGGTGCAATTAGTTTTACATTATCAGAGGCAAATTAATTGAGCTAATTTCCTTTTTGGAGATTCAAGAATATGGCTTAATTAATTATTGGATTGTCTCAAGTTATGAAGCTTGGTTTAATTATTATCCATAGAATGTGCTTAAGGAACAGAGGCAATTTAATTGCTATTTTACCTAGTTTTGCTAGGATTATTGAATTATTTCCCTTGCACATGTGATAATGATTTAAATGCTTCATGAGAGTTGATGAAGTAAATTAAATTGGTTAATCGCAATTAAATAATTTCGCCTCGCTGGACACCAAGTTATTTTATACTCACAAATTATGTGTATTTGATGAAATTCACACGTATTCCATAAAATATTCAAATCATGTTTTCATCAAAAATTCACACATCACCTTTGCATCATGTAGCTGCGGTGGTGAACGTGGTAACCGGCGAGGAGGAGCTTGAAGCTACTGCTATTGTTGATCCAACTGTTCAGGGTCAAGCTCAAGGCAAGCCCCGGTGCACAACCTTTTAATTTAAGTATTTTATTTTTATCACTATGCTTGTAGGTCTGTATTGTGCATTAGGTCTACAGGAGTTGTGATGAAAGCCCTAGCATGCAGTAGGACCCTATTTATCCTGGTTCGATCACCCTACGCTAGATGCTTGCTTAATTAGGGCGATGATCCGTCGAGTGGTACGGAGATCACTCGTAGATAGGACAATCACCCCTTTTGGACACGATGCTAAGTAATGAGAAGAGAATGAAAAAATTGGAGGCTGGACGGGCAACTAGGTGGAAAGTGAAGGACTGAAAGAGTCTTCAAGGTTGTAGCCCCGTCTCGTGCACACAAGGACCGCGTCGTGTCCGGCCCATATGGATAAGTTTGAATGTACTGTTTGCATGCTGGTGTTTATGGGCCCGATGAACCGATGTAGCGACGGGAGCTGCAAGGTCGTACAATACCCATCTCCGGTGGAGGCCGGGAGAGTGCGGGAAGGGAGCCATCCGCTCACGGTTGACGTCCGGGACGGCTTCGCGTTGAGGGACCCTTGCTCGTAGGAGGTGGATTTGAGTCGGCTGAGTGGTGACCGAAGCGAAAGGTTGTCTCATGCGGCTTCGGGAAGCGCGTATGTGACGTGCAATCAGGTTTCTCCTGCAGGATGTAAATCGATTCGAATCGCTGCCCCTCACAATGAACGAGTACCACTTGTCCCGTCGACCGGAACGTAGTAAGAAGAGAAAGATGATGATGATTTTGATTAATTTTCTGTATTGCTTAATTACTTGTTTGGAATCATGTAATGCAGTAGCTTAGTGCAAATTAAATTTATTCTTTCGAGCAACTTAATTAAACTGCTAAAAGTTGAAAGTAATGATGCACTTGTAGGCCAGCTTAGTGCTTAAATGTATCCTATCCCCCTGGCCTTTGCATGTCTAGGAGTCGGCTGTAGATGGCCACCTTGACGGGTCGGTCTTGCTGAGCTCTAGTTGCTCAGGGCTTTGCTCTATGTGATTTTCAGAGGACCCCGTCGGACAGGACTTAGATGCTTGGAGATGACGTCCGGCATGACCAGACTTCGGACGGAGGCCACTACACTTGGGAGTGGTGCGGTCCGGATGAGTAGAGGAGTTGATGTGCCGGTAAGGTGTTCTAGGGCAAGAACATCTGTCTCTGCCGGATGCCCGTGATGTATCACTGCGAGAGCGATTATATTTTGATGCTTCCGCTGTTTAGTTATTTTTCGAAGTTATTAGCTTCTGATGCTCATGAGACTCTGATATACTAATGTACTTGGGATGAATGTAATAGACTTGTACTTATATTCATTGTGCTATGCTTATGTTTGCATGTTGTAATATCGGGCACCACAGCGTGTGATGTCACCCATGATAATCCCGGAGACGGAAACGCCTCTTCGTGAGGCGGGTCTGTCACACCAAATAGCAAAAATATGAATTCTTGGCTAACCTTTCAAGTATTTCATCAATGAGTGGTAAAGAATAATGATCTTTCTTGGTGTTCTTATTTAGGCTCCTGTAATGAATGAACATTTTGCGCGTGCACTGCCTACATGAATCAGTGATGAGTGGTACATTACGGGACAAGCAGTCAACCGAACAACATGACTGTTAGCCTAGCCACCATGATCCTGGCCTAAATGAACATGGCAGCCAAACAGAAGGTTGCTGCATCTGCCAAGCCTGGCCACGGTAAGCTTGCATGACCTCAATGAGACAGGCTGCGTTGAGAAGAAAACTAATCACGTCCTTAATATATACGATTAGCATTGTTGCTGCCACACATGTTGCCCTGACAATGGTGGGACGACCAGGAAGTATTTGAAGTTGGGTTTACATTGCACTGTTAGAGCATCTCCAACAGATTAGTTAAAAATAAATAGCCAAACCCCGTATTAAGCTATTATGTAAATTAAATAGCTAGCAAAAAAAGTGTTGTAACCCAACAGCCTCTCTAAATTTTAAGTCTACCTTTATTCAAATCGTTATGGGCTTCATAATTTTACTTTTGGGCTTGATTTCACACTGCTTATAACCTATGGGCCTATGAATTTTGGCCCAATCCATCACAATGGAACGTACAACTGAAGGGGATCGAAACAGGTGCTAGTCCTCCTCTGTTGGTAGCCTCCATGGATGAGCCCTTGGAGCTCCGGTTGGCATGGGGAAAGGGGGATAGGGTGGACTAGGAGTGGGGGCACCGGATTCTCTAGGTGTAGCGCACCTATTTGAAGGAAAAAAAAACAGTTAAAGCTGTGAGAAGTTGTGGCTGCTATGGAGAAACACCATGATGGGACTAGACTTGAAACCTGGTTCCGGAGGAGGTGGGCTGCTCGGGAAAGGGGCGACGAGCATGCAAGTGAAAAGGGCAGCACGCGGATGGCGAGCCTGCAGCCTCAGGCAAACTTGACGAGCGGAGTCTTGCCGATTGCGAGCCAGGAAAAATTGATAACCAGATGAAGAGGCTGTTGGAATCAATTTTTTCATCAATTTCTCCAAATTTAGCTTTTTCAGTTCTTTTACCGAGGCTCTTGGAGATGCTCTTAGGTAGGGGTCGTAAAAGGGTCCTACCCTTGGATCATTTCACAAACTAAATAGATCTGTTTACTTTTTAGGTAAAAAGTTAATACAATTTTTGCCCGATCTTGTCTCTCCATTCTAGTTCATTTTCTAGAATCTATTACCAGTTTACCACCCCTACTGAGAGATTGTCGCACGCCTTCTCTATCCCTTGCACTAAACCAGTGAAGTTCCATGGCTTCACACATGGACAGAAAATCCTGCCTTTGCGTGGTCCATGTTGTGCTTTAACGACAAGTAGCATCGATCACCACCAAGCTTACCTGATACAATGTACATGTGAATTTTTTTCCTACCCACATTCCAAGCTTTCAAAAACGAAGAGTTACATAGATTGAATATTTATAAATTCTTTGTTATTGATAATTAAAGTTCAAAAACACTTAATTTTAACTAGAAAATGTTTCTCATTTTTATATCTGTTTCAGGTGTTTGGTTTCTCATCAAGGTATAACTACTCGATTCCGCCAATTCTGATTTCATGCGCGTGTGTGTAGACGTGTCCTAGTTAAAGTTTTATCGCTACTCAAAGTTTCATCAAAATTTTCCTAGTTAAAGTTCCACCATAAATTTTCTAGTCAAAATTTCATCATAACTTTCCTACTAAAAGTTTCATCATAACTTTTCTATCCAAAGTTTTGTTGCAAAACTTTTAGAGAAAACTTTCTCTCCATTTGTGATCAAATTTGATGCAAAACTTTCCTCGAAAGTCTGTGATCAAAGTTTCCTAAAATGGAGACTCTATGAGTGCAAAACTTTCCAAAAAATAGAAAGTTTGTACCTAATGTGGCTCCTAATGTTGTGCGTGAATTAGACACCCTCAGTCGATTCCGCTATGAGATCAAAGACGTGTGTCCAGCGTTATTCAAAAGAAAATTGCTGTAGACCCAACCCGAATGTCCAACTCTATTCCATCTGGATGAATATATAGTAATCGTGCTTTAAATTTCCAAATGGTGATATATAGTTTATATAATAGCTTGAGTTATACATGAGTAGGACAATCAGGTTAGACCTATAGCAGTACATCAATTCTACTCTTCCACGACGTTATTCAACAAATATAGAGAAACTACTAGTTCAATGTTATAATTTTCGTTTTTTTCCTTTGTGTCAGTTGTATGGTTGGGAACCTTTCAATCGACACGTGTCGCGTGGCGATAGGGGGCGCGGGTGCAAGGCAACAGGTATGAAAATTTTTTATGTGATTTGATTTGATTTGGAGTTTGAAAAAAAGGTAGGGTTATGTGGGTTTATATAAGATGTATGTCAAAAATTTATCTTATGTAGATTTGATTTTTTTGCACTATTTTCTCTTAACGAAAAGGTAGGAAATCTGAAACTTGAAATCTGGGTGACTGGAATATAGCAAGTCCTTATATCTCTAGCTATAAACGGTTTCCTGGTTTACATGGCTTTGATTATAACACATCCATACACTAGACTATTCATACAAACGCATATCCCCAAACTATACTATATTTTTTCTAAAGAGAAATTGGAGAGGGGGCCCGTGATTTGGCCGTGTCGTCCCTCGCCTGCGGCAACAATTGGAGGACTAGGAAACCGATAGTCACTATAAAGTTTGTAACTGAAAACACAATTAGGTTGGGTATGGCAGCCCCGGCCAAGGGATATTGCCTCTTGATAGACGTCCTTCCTTTCCAGAAACAACTACGCCACAGGAACCTCCAGTTTATGAGTGACGAATTTGTGGCGGGTGCAATCCATGCCATGATCCAAATGATCAAGAGTTGGATGCAGGCCTGTAGAAATGTTAACACGTGACGGTAAACAGCGCTTTCCTTGCTTGCCACGGCAATGAGAGCTGCGTAGAAGGCCAGTATCAGGCTCATGAGCGACACCCACAAGCAGTGCAGAGATGCCACGAAGCTCTTCCACGAACCGGCAGAGCACGACGCCTTCCCGTAGACGAGAAGGATTGCTGCGGCCACGGACGTTGCCGCGGCAATGGTGTCCAGGAACAGGAAGCACTTGAATACAGGCTTGTCCTCTAGATGCGGTTTGTGCTTGTTTTCATTGTACCCTCCGGGCACTTGGAACCCGGCGGCAAAAGCGGCGGTGGCGATCAGCACGGCTACCACCGCGAGGCTGTCCGATGTCTTCTCAATCCCCTGCACTATACCATTGCTGCTCCATGGCTTTAGATGGTCCTGCCGTTGTGGCCGGGGTTTTGCCTTGAAAGCAACTAGCATCACCACCAAACTTACCTGATGCATAGTTACATGCATGCATAGGTATTAGTTTTCTTTTCCATATATCTCAGCACAAATTTAAGTTGCGTACATGAATTACTTGTATCAAACATCCCAGAAATTACATAGATTTTAGGATTCACACCAACAAATTAATGTTCTATTGCAAATCTCCACCCTGATGCATATTGTAGCAAAAATCACCCTAGTTTGCACATGATTAACTGATTCAACCCATTTTAGTCTATTTCAATCAACCAAATGTGCTCTTGTGAAATATAAGAAATTTGGGGAGTATATATGTCACCATACATTTACAGACAGGGAATATGTAAAACAAAATACCAATTCGAGTTTTGAAGGTTGAGTTTCACATAGATTGAAATTTTTATCCATTTTTGTTTCAAAGAAATCAAGATCAATTGCAATCATTTAAGCACTTTAACAGTATTATAAGTTTAGTTAAGTTTGATTTTGTTCAATTTCTATTAGTAGAAAGATATATATGGTATCTACTAGGACTTGTGTGTGAACTAAGATGATTTTTGCAACAAAATATAACAAAGGGGTAGAAGTTTTCAACGTATAAAGACTGTAGGTGACTGATAGCATGATTACCATGGTGAAATAACTAGTTGATTCCGAGACGAGATCAAAGGCCGTGTTCCCAGCATTGTTCAAAACATCGGCTCGCACGCTGCGCTGCCGCAGCAGGGCCTCCACGACGCGTGGCTCGCCCGCAGCAACCGCCACGTGGAGCGGCGTGTTCCCCTCCATGTCCTGTGTGTTCAGAAGACCGGTTAGAACACTGCACTTGTTGCTGAGCACCAGCGACACGATCGAGAAGCGCTTCTCCCTGGCCGCGGCGTGGAGGAAGGTGCCGCCGCCGTTGTCCCGCAGCTCGGCGGCGTCAGGACAGCTCCGTAGCAGCTCCTTCACAACCTTGTCGTGGCCCATCTGCGCCGCCACGTGGAGCGCCGAGAGGCCGCCGGCGTCCTTCCTGCGCACCGTCCTCGGCGGCGCGGCGCGCAGGATCGCGCGGACGACGGAGAGGTCGCCGTCGGACGACGCGAAGTGGAGCGGGCTACTGCCGTCCATGTCGACTTGGTCCACCAGAGCCGGCTTCCATTCCAGCAGAAGTTTCACCATTTCTGCGTTCAGTTCAATCAACCGAGTGGATTATATCACTAAGTTACGAATTTACGATGACGGTAATAAAGCTAATTAAAGAGCAACTAACACCTTTGCTCTGCAAGACGGCGGCGTGCAGAGCATTCTGCGAGCTCGGCCCGGCGCACGACGCGTCATTGCAGTGTGAAACAATCGATTTGAGAGCCTTCTCAGACCCGCTGATGACCGCAAGGTACAAGGGCGACACGCCGGCGTTGTTCAGCTCGGCCGCTACCGCCGGCGCCGCAGTGACCAGAGCCTCCACCGTCTTGTCATGGCCGTGCCTCGCCGCCAGGTGCAGAGCCGTGTCCCCGGCTTGGTTCTTGCATCCCAGGATGGTATTCCCCTCGCCGTACTCCGTGGCGAGTTGGACGAGGATCTTCACGGCCTTGGTACCGCTGCCCGATCTCGCCGCGCAGTGCAGCGGGGTGTCGAGTGCCGAGTTCCGGCGAGTGAGCAAGGCCTCCGTCTTCTCCTGAAACCTAAGGCATAGCTCTTGGATGAGCTCATCGTGCCCGTGCTCCGCCGCCACGTGAAGAACCGTGTTCCCCTCCGCGCTCAACTCCAGGACATCGCACCGCCCGTGCTGCCACGTAATCCCTGAACGATTGAAATTAAACGCGCGCTTGTGTTCAATTAGATAAAACAGAAAAAATAACTGAGCATGCAATGCATGGGAGGGGTAACATATATATCTTGAGCAGTTGTTACCCGTAGCTTGATCATCGTCGTCAGGTGATGCAGCAGCGCCGTGCTGCTTCAGAAGCAGCGCCATGACGTCCTTGGTTCGCCCGCGGCGGATGGCCCGGTACAGAGCGGGGCACATGTCAGCCACCCGCGCCACAGCCGTCAGCTCCGGCAACACCGGCGAAGACGAGCCACGCCGATCATCCATCATCCAGAGTCAAGCGTTTCTAGTGATACTTTGTGCGTGCGAATGTGAGGCTCAGGCGCCAAGATGCCTAGATTTATAGTCAATGTTGAATAACTGTACATAGTGATCGAGCGTACGGACAGACAAAGACTGGTTGTTCTTGTGCGTGAGCCTTTCAACAGCCATTTTACTATATGTGCAGTCTTCTTGTGCTACATATGTGCATCGAAAACGAAGGGATCCATTACCACGGGTGGGCAACGCACCGAGTTAGTGGAGGTCATCACTCAGTACCTAAATTATTCACCAAACCCGTGCGCCTGCACCGGGTACCACCAACATGAAAGCACATATCAATAGCACAGTTTGTCTGTGAAGAGATGACAGCGTGTCGAAGCGAAATTATGATAGCTACAAAAAAGGATTGCCTATTTTAGATTACACTCTTACAGTTTGCAAAATAAATAACTTATGCTTATCTGTTTGTTGCATGCGAGCATTGATGGGCTACGCTATGTATTTTGCTATGGCCGCACGAACTTTGTATTCCATCTCAACCAAGCATCGCATGTGCTCTTTTTCACTTATTTCAGTCTTCTCTGTTGTCTCGATGTAGTATACCGTCAACGGCCATCATTCACATCACTATGTTTTCAAATTTTATAACTACTACAAGCTGACTTTTATTTTAGTTGCGATTGCTCAATATTGCAACGAAAATACCCATATTACAACTTTTTTTAGCCGTGTCACCATTGCAATTCTCTTGTAGTTATGGTCATGGGCCTGTTCCCAGATATTCCATCAAGTAATAACTACCTTGTAGTTACCTGATAAAAGTTTTTGTAGGTTTTATTTTCTCTGCTGATTGTGAATGATACAATGCATTAAATTTTCAGAACAACTACAAACTGACTTTTATTTTATCAACAGATAAAAAGTATAAGAAAGTGAAAAAGAATTCTGTGATTCACTGGAGTTTGACAAAGAAAAAGGTATTATGTCAGAGGAGGAGGCTGTCATCTCATCACCAGGATCTGGTGGACTATCGACCACTCCATCACAAAACCAGCTAGTCATTGGAGCATCTTCTTCTAGAACCCCAGCTATACACGACAAAAAAAAAAGGAAGCATAATCGGAGGTACTGAAGGGAAACGGAGGGCTCCAATAGTGGACATGCTGTTGTGACAGAAAATGTCTAAATCTGTTGTTAGCGGCCGATAAATCCCGTATTCGACTACGAAATTGCTAGTAATAAATTGAAATGTAAATACCGAAGTTCCAATACTATTAGTTGAAATTAATAAATCTCCACAGGTTTGGGTGAATTATGTGTGTGCAGGTTCTATAGGACCAGTAGATGACAAAATACGGGAAATCCATGCCTCAAGGCACCCGCTGCATGTCCATCTTGCTAAATGCTCAAAATCCAAGCCCAAGTAAACACACGATAGAAATCCATGTCCGGTAGGCTTGTCCCGAGTCACAAGTCTCCTTTGGAACAAAGGAATTATGGAGGAAAAATGAAGCAATTGAACCTAAAGGAAATAATCCTATATAGACCCTTTGGATTGAAGGATTGCGTCACACGAATTTTGGAGGATAGAAAATTTCCTCCATATTTTGGAGAAATTCTAGCATGAGGTCCAACCTTATGTTAAATTCCTTTCAAAGTTTGATGACATATGATCTCTCTTTCTCTCTCTTTGTTCCCTCTCAGTAATGAACATAGTATAGCTCAAAATTCCTGCATTTTTCCTGTGACACATCCAAACATCTTGGAGGAGCAATTCCTACGTTTTTCATTCCATAGGATTCGAACAACTTCAATCCTTAGTTTTTCTATTCCTAAGTTTTTGATAATCCTGTGTTTCAAAGGAGCCCTAAAGGCCCAAATCTGGTTCTAAGTAACTTCATCTGCCACTAAGTTTCGTTTGGTGGGCCTCAATAGGTCTTGTAGTTATAGGATGGAAAGTATATACGGCCTGCAACTTCAGTTTAATCGGTTTTTTGGTTAATATGAGCTCAAAACCGAATAAACTACGGTTAACCATAATATTTAAAAATGAAAACCGAAGTTAAAATAGAAAACTAGTTAACCGTACATTTTGGTGCGGTTTGGTTTTTCGGTTCGGTTAACCGATCTTTTGGTTAACCGTGCGCATGCCTAATCTCTACAATGCATGTGGCCATGTGGGTATGGCCCATCAGCTTGATGTTGGCGTTTTACGTGGCTCCGGTTGCCTTCGATCACGCCCATAAAGGAATGATGCAAGAACTGGAGGTTTCTTTGATACTGCCACTTGAAAGGAAGGCATGTCACCTAGAGGCAGTGGTGGAACCAATATTTCATCACAGGGTATGCCGCGACAAAATTTTCATATACAATTCAGGTAGAACCCGTATATAATACGGTAAGAAAACTTGAATTTGGTGAGAAATTCAGTAAATGAGAACATAAATGACATATAAAATCTTAAATCCAACATTTAAGTGCATAAATTGTATATTTTACAATTGAAACAGTTAAAAATACGTCAATTGAAACTTAAAAGATGCTCATTATACTACTTGTCCAGCCTACGTTTTCTAGAGGCCATGAAATTCTCAATTATATCTTCGTCCACTTCTAAGAAAATGTCTCTCTCAATGTATGTGACTAGGCAATCATCCAAAAGACTATCACCCGTTCTAATTCTCAATTTAGTTTTGACTAAACTCATTGCAGAAAACACCCTTTCAACACTTGTCGTCGTCACCGGTAGAACCAACACCAATTTAAGAAGCAAGTAAACCAAATCAGAAGCTATATGTATTTTTGTGTCAACCAGCTTAAATAATAAGCTTAAGAGGTCAACAAGATTTTGTATGCCATTAAACCTATCATATTGCCTTTACGACATGCCATCAAGTTTCATTTGGAACTTTAGCAAATGAGAGCCAAAGATGATATTAGGGTAGAAATCAGCAAGCCTATGCACCTTATCAAACCGATTATTTTTGCGGATCTGGTTGCCTTCGATCATGCCCATAAAAGAATGGTGCAAAAACCGGAGGTTTCTTTGGTACAGTCTGCTGCCGCTCGAAAGGAAGGCATGTCACCAAGGGGTAGTATCCCTTGGCCAGCGCTTCTGTACCCAAATTGTTTATGTTTCAGCTGGTTATAAACTACATAGCGTCTGTCAGGTTTTCATTCCTGTTTATCAACTGTCGCTGCTAAAAGGACAAGCACACTGTCCCTGTCCTATGCGTCTTTAGAAACAGTATAGGTGTCTATTTCTTCTTCACTAAATGCCACTTATAGTTTCTCCTAGTTGATTGAGTTTTCTCCCAATTTTTTGATATAGTTTTTTCAATTCAGTCATCTATATTTTCTATGAACCTAGTCAATATGAAACAAATAAGGCACAAAATAAAATTATTGTACAGATTTGAACATTACAAGACGCCAAAGTGAAAAAGAAAAACTTTGATGTGATATCAGTGGGCCGTGTTGCGCTGGCTCTGGCCCAAAGTAAGTTTAGCAGGCCACGAAGTTTCGCCCGTGGGCTGCCCGACGAAGTTTCTCCCGTTCGCTGTAGCGGCGGCGGGGCGAGACACCAGTGGATGGTTCCCGGCGAGGCGACGACCACAAGACCGTTCCTGGTCTCTGCACCGGTCTGGAACTAGAACCGGTTGGGAGGGGAGGGGGAGAGGGAGAGGCAGCACTCCAGCCATGGAGGCGAGCAGCAGCCGGATCCGGAGCGGGAGCACCGCCGTGAAGCGCGGCAGGGGCATCGGCCTTGGGTCGCCGGCGCAGTCGCTGAACGACGACACCCTCCGTTCCGTCTTCTCGCGCCTGGACGACCACTTCGACCTCGCCCGTTGCTCCGCCGTCTGCAGCTCATGGTCTGAGGCTCCCCTGTTCCCTTTAATTTCCTTCCCCTGTTTTATGTCATCTTCTCCCAGTCTCAGTTTTGTTTCGAGTCCATTGATTTTACTTGTTCTTTCGTATGTTTTGGTGGATTCGGTCTAAATAAAGTTCAGCATGAGCTTTAGAAACAAGCATCCAATTTCATTTGCTGGTGTCTATTCCAGTACTTACTTTTTGGATGAAAAAAAAACTCTTACTTCTTGGAGGATGCCAATTTCATCAGGTAGTTGAGAAATCTTAGATGCTATTCATGCAAATGGAAATTTTGGCGGTTGGAGATGGAAATCCGTCGCGTCGTTGCAGACTTGCAGTTGCAAGACAGCTCCCAAAACATTAGAACTCTTGCGTAACTAACTAGATCCTGCAAACCCACTCTTGCTAGGTAGATCGAACCTGTTAGTGTCTGATTTTTGGACACTGAATTGCTGACAGGATAGGCAAGACAGTGGCTTGTAGGATTTATCCAAGATGTGTGTGGCTTCTAAATTGTTGTGTGAATATCTGCTGCAACCATGTTAAGAGTCCAAGGGGCATATTTTCTTTTTGCACGACTTCATGACTTTACTCAGTCTAAAACTCCTTTAAACCAGTGTTATTTTTGGTTCCATGTACCTATTGTTACACCACAATTTCCTGCAATTGATGATGTACTTCTGTTTGACTTTTTCTGTTTCATGCATTTGTCTGGTCATAATTGTTCTATAATTTTTTCTTGTGGCTACTTAAAATCTGATGCTATGCGTTAACTAGAATGTGAACTATGGTTTTCTCCTCGGCTCATAGGAATAGGATTATCACAACCGCTGATATCATGAGGGATCTATATTACAAGAGGAATCCACAAGCACGAGGCTCAAGCTCTGACATTTCAATGAAAAGCTATTTTGAAGAGCTTGCGATGAATGAACATGTATCATCTCTCTCTAGAGGATCTGCTGCAGTTTATCAGTGGATTGGTCATCCTATGCGGTAAGCAGCCTTGTTATGCATCCTATATGCGGTAAATTTATCAGTGAATTGGTCTTATTAGTATTCTTCTTAGCTATTAGAAATACAATTTGGCCGTGGCTCAGTGTTCATATTCTCTCTTTCAGTTTCCTTTTTCTTATTTCAGAGCTACCTTGTGCCGTATGAAAAGCGGTTCAATTTTAACTGGAGTTGGAGACAAGGTGCATGTTGAATTATATATTGTTCTTATTCTTTTTCATCAAACATATGGAAATATATGTTTCTTTATCGGTCAATTTTAGTGATTGTTCTATTAATACTATCGTATATGGTTTAGATGTTGTTGTGAGATTTCATCTATATTTAGCTGGCAATTCTATTTTTTTCCTCCCTGAAATATGGGTCTGCAATTAGTCCCATTGTTGAGAAAGTAGTGTTGTAGCATAATGACGCAATGTCACAAATAATATGACTGCAGAACATGGCTGGCTTTGCCTCTTTGATTAATAGTCCAAGGTTCTTGATAGTTGAGAGATCGAATTTTGTTTGTGCTAAAATTGTTACTTTTTACAGCTACTGTCCCCAATGTAATGCTTGCAAAGATTAGTTTGTAGTTTTTGATTATGTTTTTTATTGGCCAGATTCTTCGACTTTGGTCTGCTGAAAGCTGCAAATTCATGAATGATTACAATGTTCCAAATGCTAAAACGTTGGTTGACTTTGATTTTGATGAAAACAAGGTAATCGATATTGGATGGATACTGAGTTCTGTTATTTGGGTGACACTTGCTATAACTTTGTCTTTGATTGAAAGAATCCACTTGCATGCATGCATTTTTGTAGCAGCTGCAGCCTAAGATATCTAGCATTGGTAAATTCAGCTTATAATATTTTTCTCTTAGATATGACATGATAGTAACTAGTACTTTTCAAGAATCTTATTCGTAATTTTCTTATTGTAAACCATATCAAAGATTTGAACCTTTATGTTATATATACATCTGAACTATCTGGTAACCTACAAACTAGTAGGGTTGAAGGTGTATCATGACTCATGAGGTTGATGATGCTAATTCTATATCCAAATTGAATTTCAATGATAAAAGTGTTGATTCTTGTAATCCACCTTGTTAGGAAACGTGTGGTCGCTGTCTGAATGTGGATGTAATTATGGACTTACTAGAAGCACTGCCCCATGGGACATTTAGGATCTTAACTGGTTCGATATTTATTTAGACTATGACTTGATTAACTGCTGTCCCAAAGCATAATTAGCTTGATTCATAAACTTTGATAGTTCCAACAGTTAAGCATCTGGACTATTTTATTTTAGTCACACTAAATGTGCTGAACCAAGTTGTTAAAATTGCATCGCAAAAATGAAAAATAGGACACACTATGTCTCTCTTAATGAATTCCAAACATTGATTTACTTTTACCTACAGCTAAATTGTTCCAATGCTCTATGAAGATTGTAGGTTTGACAAGCTCCCAGCTTTGCATTTGGAGACGCAATGAACAAAGATGCATATTCCAATCTGGGGGAGCCTCATTCCATCATGGATCATGTATGAGGTGAGGTGACCACCTTTAATTGGTTGGCCTGGCTGATTGGTGTTACCTGGTATTCACCTAGTATATGTTATTTTAGCTATTCTTGAAAGCAAAGAATCATGCAAAAAATTGTGCATGTTTGATTACCATATAACATGTTTTCAATCTAAATTAATATTTATTTTGTTCTGTAGTTATGCAGATCCTGATGTTGTAATTGGTTGTGAGGATGGCCGGGCCTATGTATATGACATGTACAGCAGGAGTTGCTCTAGCATATTTCGGTAAGTAGAAAATCAAATCAGATAGGAGAAATGTGGAAACCAGCTACACACGTGCTTGAACCTTGATCTTTGGTTTCCCTCTTTTTTCCTTTTCTTCTTGGTCTATTGCTCTTTTCATGTCTTATTTGCTGTTTTTCTTTAAGGTCTTTAGTTTCTTTTGTTTGTCCTTTTGTATTGGCTCTTGTGGCTTTTATCTCTAGCCTACCCAGCCTTGCTTGGGACTAAAAGGCTTTGTTGTTGTGGAAGTCAACCAAATGATATATTATATATAAATAAGCTGCCTTTCCAGCATGTAAGTCATGTGAAATTGTTGGCATTTATGTTTGCAAGTACAGGCTCTATATTTTTAGTTGGAATTCTACGTTGATTACTGGAATAACTGCAACGATACGATGTGTGTACAATTTTGAAACCTTTGGCTGCGGCATATCAACATACCATTAAAGTCCAACGTTGCAAGCATAATGGAAACTAGAGGAATTGTCATAGTTATTTTGAAGTTAATTTGTAGTACTGAATTGTAAATTAGTAGGTTCTGGAATTAATATTTGTTTATCATGGGAATGACAGGCTTCACTCTTCTCCTGTGACATGCTTGACAATTACAGATGACCATCTGATTGTTGGTGGTTCTACATTTGGAAAAATAGCTATTGCAGATCAAGCCTCAGGACAGCAGTTAGCTATCCTGAAATCAGCTTTTGCACCACTAAGTAAGCATTCAACTATGCCAAATTTCTATTGACAGATATATAGATTAGTAAAGCATCTGTTAACTGAGAACTGAGATCTGCCTTTAAAAATGCTATTTTGTTCTCTTTTTTTCCTTAATAATTGTTCTAGACTTGTAATCAAGAGACACTGATGCTAAATAATTGAATCAAAACCCAATCCAAGAATATCTTCAGGAATTTATATTACTTTTTTTGTCTGTAAAAATCTGACTCAGATGGTTATAGCCTCCAGGTGTGAAGCCCTAGGGTTCTGGGGGTTTCTCGGCTGGGAGAAGGTTGAGATTTCTTTTTAAAATACCATCGGGCAGTGTTACCCCCAGCAACCAAGTTTTGTTTTCTGTAAAAATCTGGATTACGTATTATGGATTGGCTTTATTGCCTCTGTTGTTGTTTTGTTGGGAGTTTTGATTATTTCTTTTTGACTGTCGGGGATGTGTAACTAAAACTCTGCAGATACAGTGGTGTAAGGTCCAAAATTTTTTTCTGACTACTACATATTTGACAATTTCAGCAATTAGATGCCTATCTGTTGGCACAAATTCAGAATTCATATTTGCTGGCTCGTCTGCTGGTTATGCACATTGCTGGGACTTAAGGTCAGTAAACCATACAAAAGCATTATCTGGTCATATAAATGAGAAATCTCCTGAAGTTGCAGGATAAACATGAAAACATTGCCCTGTAGCTGCTCCAAAAGTAAGAATTGAATAATTTCAGATGTACATGAAAACAAAGTGGCCAATATGATAGAAATTTGTTTCGAATTTATATGTTTTTCTAGTTTGTAATTCTGATCACTTTAGCATGTGCTTGCTAATTTCCTGATCATAGAGCTTTTTCTTGATTAATAAATGTAGCAACATACCATGTGGATTTGTATTAAAGGCAACTGCAATTTGTGTTAGAAAGATCGCTACTCTAGATTCAGTGGACCTTAGACTGCAATTGTTTGCTTTACCTTTTTTTAATCATAATCAGTTTAATGAGTATGAAAATAGTTAGTTATAATGTTCAAATGTTTACAAGAATTTTTGCAACCCCGTCCTGTGCGCAACATCTTGTTGCATAGCTAAGCAAATCATGACTGATCTCATCTTTCTTCTCTCTCTCTCTCTCTCTCTTTTTGCTCAGGACTCTGAAGCCTCTCTGGGAAACTAGAGTCAGCCCGAATGTCATCTACAGCGCACATCACTTGCCAGGTGATAGAGCAACAGTGGCACTTGGTGGTATTGATGGTGTGCTTCGATTGGTTTGCCAAAGAACAGGTGAAATCATTCAGAGTTTGGTCGTGGATGGTGATCGCCCAGCAGAATCCACTTCTAGATCTAGGCAGCAGATCGAGAAGAAGCGTGTTCGCAAGGTTGACCCAGATGCCCAGCTAGACAACATCCCAAGACGCTTGCGACCTCAAATTACCAGCTTGTCAGTTGGCATGAAAAAAATTGTGACCACTCATGGTGAGAACTATATCAGGGTATGGAAGTTTCACCCAAAACATTTGTAAGCGATCGCCGCTAAGGTTTGATAGCCCATTGTAAAATGTACCATAAGAATTGCTTCAAAACAAGACAAGTTTTGCTTTCTGAATGAGATGTATCTCCTGTAAAGCTTCAAAACATAGCTTGACCTCCTGTTCCTCTTTTAGATCACTGAATCAATAGCACTATAGTAAAGAAATCAAAATTTGTATTTGTACTGTTATAGCAAAATGATTAGCCAGTTTATTTATTTATCATAATGTTCAGCCTCTAGTCAACTGGGTTACCCAACATCTGAATATCTTGGCCAAACTCGGTCTCATAATTCTGAACCGACCAGGGTTCGCTTGGATCAAATCTCGAGAAACTGAGTTCATTACAAAGCTAGGTGCTGGCTGCTGGGCACCAGATCTCATGCTCTGACGCTGGCAGAGCTCTTACACCACGGGCAGCCAAGGGTGTATTTGGTTCAGCCCTCAGCCAGGTCCGAATGATGCAGGCTCATGATGTTTGGTTACAGGTTCTGGACAGACAGACCGAACTATAAGAGAAATTGGTGGACCTGAAGAGTGTTTTTTATCTGCCTGAACATGCTCCCTCCTGGTCTGTCATGCCACGCCGTAGGTTTGAGCGCCTTCCCCAGATTTGATGCATCAGTCTCTAAAGCAATCCGAGGCATACCACAGCCCGCAGCTCGGTCCAGGTCTTTCAGTGCTGCTGTTGCTTCCATCTGGAGTTCATTTGTTCCACAAGGAACATTTCCTGCTCATGCAGTCTGTACATATAATCACCCTAGACATGTGTCCACACAAGAAAACATGGTAATGGGGTTCTCATTTCTTTTTTTTTCTCTGGAATTCACAGGACAACAGCGTGTCATAGCCTTGATAAATATAAATGTTAACTTTTCACGGATAAAAAATGTTAACTTGAGAAGCAAATGGCTAACTTGAGATAAATATAAAAAATGAAGGTATAAATATAAATATCAATTGCTAACTTGAGAAAAAAAAACAGCAATGGCTCGAAGCTTGGCCCGCTTGGCCTAGCGGTAATAATAAGAAGAAGACTGGGCCGGCTTGGCCTCGGACTTGGTTTCCACTGTGCCGAGGCAGGTTATGCTCCATCTGTTTAGTACAGTACCGCCTCCGGTAGCTGTAACAAACTGGAACATAACTTTTCACGGAGACTCTCATAGCACCGCGTGGCAATCGTGGTCAGCAATTGTCTATTGGAAAGCCTTGATATTTATATTTATACTTTCATCTCAAGTTCATTTATCCGGGCAGTCTTGTCCACCACGAGGCACTTGTGGTTAGCTAAATATATGGATACCAATAAGTTTCTAATACTTGAACAGATGCTGCACGAGCACAACTACATGATGTGCTTTGAAGCTTTTTCTTGGTATGATTTTGTTTAATTTCATCTTTCAATTCCTGACATATTCTGCACGAGCACAACTGCATCTGCAATCAGGTGCTACTTTTTTAATTCCTTGTGCTACGTAGTTCACATTGGCATAACGGAGCTGTAACAAAGTTAAAGTGAGGAGTTAAACTTTGGCTAGTACATCTGTAATAAAATGAGGAGCTGTGTTATCTGTAATAAAGTGAGGAGCTATTTTGCAGGGTTACGCTCGATGCGGATGGATACATTATTTTCTAAAACTTGCCGACACGGATACAGTTAATAAATTTTGAAAAATCATTCAAATTTACATTGTTCTGAAATTTCTGCTGTAGAATAAGGTACGAGTCCGAACTTGAAGAAACAGCAAACTGATATAATAAGTCATAAAGAGGTAAAAAAGCAGGCGCTTCCAAACTCACAATGTTTCGGAAGCGGGTCCTCTTAGTTGAGTGGTCATCAGCGCCCGATATCTCAGAACAACATTGCAATATCAGGGGCAGATGACATCATGTTGTCCGATATTGCAGAGGTCATTCTATTGATATGTAACATCCCTAAATAACCACAACATATTTGGAGGTGTTACTGCGCTGTAACACAACATTGATAAAAATAGAAATAGATAACAGGAACCTTATATTAGAAAAATAGAGTACGTGGAAGCAACCATCATCTTTAAAATAAAACAAGTAGTGCATCAAACTCCAGAGTGATCATTATTATTACAACACATGTATTGGATATGTTACAAAGTCCAAGATAGTGCACATGTGTCGCTATTCCATTCTACAATCATCATCTTCAAACTCAGGTACCTGAAGGGGAAAAGGAAGTGTATGGGGTTTATGGAAAACGTCAAGAAGCAAATGGCTTTAACAAGCTATTTAAATTTCAGTAGATTAAGAAACAACTTAAATACATAACAATATAATAAAGAATCAGTAGCATGAATATCTTATGTCTAGAATTAAATCAGCAAAGTGTCAAATATCATCCTTCATAATTCATATGGAAAGATGCAATGCAATGCATGTCTTCGCTAGCTTCTAACCTCAAACCCAAACAAAAGGAAGTGAGGGCTGTAACCACATTGCTTATTTCAATGTGTGTTGTTGTATTGGTACTTACTGCACCGACATTAGGCTACGACGTCTTCATATGCATCCAATAGAAAGTGTAAAAATTCAAGATTGCAACGTATACACTTCATGTACTTCAAACTTTAAATATGCGGAGAATTACCGCAATATAAAATATACTTCAAGAAAAAACAATAAATCCATTTATAAAATTATCTAGCTAGTGTGAATACTGAATTTATGTGGAGGCAACTCAACTAACAAGTGAAAGCTTATAGACCACGACACTACATTTACTTGCCTTCTTTGACAATCAAGCCAAAAGCTAAGCACAGTATGTAGAAGGAGCAACACCTGATCACAAGTAAATCTTAGTACCAAAAGAACCATACAAGAAAAAAAATAAACAACAATTAAAGTGATCCTACGCCCCAGCCTATGAACGACGAAACAGGACAAGCGAATCGTTGGGTCACCAGTGGCAATCCTGTTTAACTTTTTTATCTTTAAAACCATAGCAAATATTACAAGAAGTAAAGGCTCTATAAAAATCTACATAGAAAAACCTACCTCTGGTGTTCAACACAATATTCAATTTCGAAATCT
This sequence comes from Chloris gayana, assembly GCA_031894775.1. NCBI lineage: Eukaryota > Viridiplantae > Streptophyta > Magnoliopsida > Poales > Poaceae > Chloris > Chloris gayana. Next base: position 332,498 of record JAUNZO010000158.1, on the reverse strand, counting down.
ACTATGGTTAAAAAATAGCTGACAAAAACAACACCACATTTTGTCCTTGAACTGCAAAACAATAACTTCAGAAAATAATATCTCTAAATCCACTGAACCAAAAACTGGATATAAATACTCCTTCGAAAGATAATAAAATAATATACAACTTTTGTATTCATACAAAATTTCCATTCGAATCCTAAGGACCAAGAAAACTAGGTACCATTCATGTTATGCAGGCTGTCAAAGAATCAACAGTAACAAACTAGAGGATATAACTTTGGTACATACAATCTGAAACTGCATTTAAATAATAGTTGGAAATGTCTCACAATCTTCCCCAGTTTTTTTGTGGTGGGACGATCAGAATCAATTACTAAACTCTTGAAAACTGGCTTTGATCTGCTACTGCACGTTGTCTGAAATCAGAGCCATCAAGAACACGATAGCTGAACTCATAAAAATCATAGATCCTTTTATACTGCTCGAAAAAATGATCTAATACTCTATGGAAAGATGATCAAACCCTCTACAGATCCTGTAAAGATTCAATATTTTTTTAAGGTTGGAAACAGGGTCAAAAACAGAGAACTAAAACTTTACTCGAAACTGCTACCCGCAGGAATATCAACAAGGGAGATAACGGAGTCTAATCAATACCTAACGTGATTACCACCAAACGTAAGTTCTAATTCACCTAAAATTAGAGAGGGTAAAATCAATACCCTACCGTGATCTCCAATCATGGCTAGAGGCGCCATGGATTCGTTTCCCCTCCTAGGATCAACCCCTTCTTTCCTTCCTCCTCCCCCTTCCTTGCTTCTCTTCTTCCTTGGCTTTTCTCCTTCTATTTCCTAGTGTCCATCAGTAGCCACTACCGGAAAACAGAATTTTGCCGTGTGCCCGCCAGTTCGCCGTGAGCTTTTTATCGGGCACACGGCGAACATACCTTCTACCGTGTGTCACGGGCGCAGACACACGGCAAAGCATACGCACACGGCACCCAGGCCTTTGCCGTGTGCCAGAAATGCAGCACACGGTAATAGGGACCTTCGCCGTGTGCCGTCGGGCTTTCGCCGTGGGCTACCTACGGCAAACTCGTTTGCCATGTGCCGCAGGCACACGACAGCTATACGATTTCCGGTAGTGAGCCACGCCTCCCCCTTGAGACACACCACCTTCTACTTTAAGGAATTAGAGAGGAAAGCCAAAGGTTATGGCATGGGAAAAGTCATGGGTTTTCCTAATAAACATTTTAATTACTTCTGGGTGTTACACGATATTGCTGGTGGTCACAAGAATATCTTTAGTATGAAATCATCGTGCCCGAAGTTGCTAGCTCTTTATAAACTGACATAAATTTTTCAGATTTATTTCATTTCCTAGGTCACAAATTTCGATTTGATTAAGAATAGAAAACATAATTAATTAGAGATAACATATTTGATATGGCAACCATCACAATATTATTCAAACATAGGACCAAATATTCATTCAAATCATCATTCACACAGACCACAAAGCATCATTCAATCACAAAACACAAAAACAGTTCATGCACATTTGGCATTTCACAACAAATCATCATCTAGTCAAATCGGTTCTATGCATTGCGACATCACTACTTGCATCATGATAGACACCATATTCCCCAATGAACTCACACATGATGAGCAGCATAAATTCAATGAGATAGGGTGTACTTCCTTTGAAATGGGAATTTTCTTTTGGGGAATAGTGACGTGGCTGCACATATGAAGTATACCATTATTTTGAGTTTGTTAAGTAAAACAAACAAATATAGTACTATATGGGATCCAATGCCCAATACTTACGTCTCGCGAGACGTGAGGTTCTTCCGTGTGGAATCTGGTGTATACTCCATTGCTAGCGATGATGTATTTGCACACATAGTATCATTGAAGCAAAAGAGATTACTGTTAAGTTAATTACATCACATCGAGACATGAATGAAATAAAATAAATTGTTATACTATGCTATAATAGTAGTACTGATAGGCACCAAGCTTGAGGTAGTACTGATAGGAATGGTTACAAAAAGCAAATAAATAACACTACACCAATCGGCCACTGTAGCAGCACGACCTAAAACGGTGTAGCGGTGCGACGCAAATCGCGCTGCTGCTACAAAGGCTGGACTACTAGAGTGACCATGATCCGCCACTACAAACACCTCAATATCAGCAGTGATGTTGTGAACTGCCGCTATTGAGCTTGAACTTTTTAGCGGCGGGCCACATTGTTAACCCCCGCTATATTGACATTGTCAATTCATTTCACCCTAATATATTCATTAAACTACATTCCCTTTTTTTATCTACACTGTCAGACACAAATCATGTTCTAGACTTATGCGAAGAGTTTCAAGAATTATGATTTATTTTACAAGGGGATAAGAATATCTAGACACAAAACATGGATGCTACATTGTCAACTGAAACAACTACACAACATACTTTTGTACGTCCATATTGTCCCTCCTGGATAAGCAACAGGTGGGATTCACTAAAGGAGGCAAATGGGATTAGTAACGGAGGAGATGATGCATGCTCCCTCAGAAGTTGATTACATGGGACGCATGATAGGAGTTGACATTTAAAGTCCACGGCAATAAAACAATCTCTCCACAAAGAGATCACTGCACCGCAAAGAAAAACTCACAATAGCAGCAGGTAAAAATGCACTGTAGTGATGGGTAATCCACCCACAGCTACGGTCTCCAAGCTAAAAATAGAGAACCGTAGCAGCGTGCAGCCCCAAGTCACTCGCCGCTACAGTGTTGTAACTTTAAAAAACGATAGAACACTCGTCTCTGATAGCTCGAATGAAGGAAACGGACTCACATGATGAAGACTACAAAGAGTTTCAAGCATGAAATAGCAGGATACTCTTCCTTTTACGTTTCTTTGTTTCCTTTGTTTGATTAAAAGAATAGAGATAAGAGATATATTTATTTGGCATAATAATCATAGATCTTCAAATCAAGGGCCGAATGTTTTTCTTCTTTTGGAAGAATTTATAGGATTTTCCTCCGATTAAGATGGAGGCTTTAAAAGGAGATACATTAGGTTCAGCCACATATCGTTAAATTAATAATTTAACAAAAGACTAGTCGAAAATGCCGTGCCCGCAGAATTTGGTTCTCAGTGCCACTGTCTTGTCTCGAAGAAGACGTATGTCTTCGTCCCCCATTATATTGCCTCGACCAGTTAAAATGCACACACAAAACTTGCTGGGTGGTACAACATGCAGCTCCTGCGGAGTGGCTAAGCTTCACTGAAACAGGGAAGCAGACAAAACTACTGAATCTTACTGACAGATTCACAGATAGAGGTTTTCTTCATACAGTTAGACACACTCGCATTATAGCATATTCTCCAAACAAAACACCATGCCTGACGCGACATCGAACTGAAGATCCACTAATTGATCCACACTCTGAAGTCCCGAAAGCTTTTGACTCCTACCTCTATCTAGACTGCCCCCTCGAGCTCGCCGTCGGACTCAGCCCCACGACTGGCATGGATGCAAATGTACCATGTACGGATCAGTGCGGACGCTACCATGGGGATTGGAGAACGCGTCACCGTGAGCGGGGAGGCTGACGAGGATAGTTCAAGTTGATAGCGCTGTATACTTAGTCCGACATGAATTATTTACCTCGCCTCCTGGGCTGGGTTGAGATGAATTATTTACGACCTCGCGTCCTGGGCTGGGTCGTTTCTGGGCTGAGAGGAGGGTGCTCCTTCCGTCCGTTCGCATGTTTTAGTACCGCACCGCTGCCGAACGTATCAGCCTGCAGGTTTATAGGCTCTGACGGTAGAATCACGGCACCGCGAGGCAGTCGTGGGTTAGCCAACATCATATGACTATGCAATTGATATTGAAGCCCCTTCTAGGTCTGATGCTGCCAGGCACACTACACGTGTGCCTTAAGCTTTTTGCTGCTGGATTTCTGCGTTGTCTTTCTTTTTTGACTCTTCCTCTGGTTTGTTGTTTTAGGGTTCAAAGTGTTTCTTCTGCCTTTCTTGCTCTGCTTTATTTGTTGTTTCTGGGTTTAAAGAATTGTTTCTGCCTTTCTTGCTCTGCCTTGTTTTTAAGGTTTAAAGTATTGTTTCTGCCTTTCTGGGATGGGAGCCCACCCGTGGACAAATTCTCCAGGGGACGGTTGTGCGATTATGCTTAATTTTCTGCTTATTCCTGCTTATGTAGAACATTTGTTGGTTTTAGATAATACAACACATATCGTTCACCCCTTGCATGTGTCATTTTTCTTGTAGTTTTAGAGAAAAAAATATATTCCATTTACTCGACCAACCAATCAACTTTATTCATCCCACGTTCCAAATATAACCTTGATTCAATTTACTCTCTCAAATAAATGAAGTTAGTGCAATCTACCTGCTAATATAATTTGTCGTTTTTTTGTTCACACTCCATCCTTTCCATATTATAGGATGTTCGGAAGACATCGATTTGTCTTGAAATATATGCCATTCTCACTATTCCAGGCAGCTATCACACTGACGGATGCTTTTTCCTCTAACACAAGCGACATGTAGAGCAGCCGCCAGCCTTTTCATCCTCATTGCCTCTCGCTCTCCCCCTACCAAGCAAAACCAACGCATATGCAAAGCAGCGCTGCAGGCGGTCCTCTCTGTCTCTCTATCTCTCTCTCTCTCTCTCTACCTTGTTTTCTTCCCATCGACACAAAACATCTTATAATATGGAACGGATTTAGTATAAAATGTAAGCTTCAAACTCAAATTATATAAAGAGAAACAAAAAAGACAAATTCTATAAGAAGTTAACTGTTTCACTAACATTTTATTTGGAGAATTAAATAGATAAAAGTGAATTATTTGGGAGATCAAAATAAAGTTTTCATTTTTCAAAAACATCACATGCACTTTTTTATGCGAATGAACACGGTATAGGCGGAGACACTCATAAATGAAGAGTACTCACCCCTATCCACACATGCACACACACCGGACCTCTATGGGTGTCTCCTTAAGACTAAGCCAACTTGATATTGAAATTCAAGAAGTCACCATAGGTGTCTCGCTGTCGACAGGATGTTGTCTTCCATTGAAAGAATAATCCATGAAAGCAACACCGGTGTCGAATATGGGATTTGCTGCCACTAGCCCACTACAAAGAACAACCATTTCATACCTGGACAAGGAGGCTTCACAGCAAAGCAACTAACTACTCGAGTTGTAATGAATTTTCTTCAAAAGAAATTGCACAATTGCACTATTAAGAAAAGCACAAAGAAACCACCTGGCAGAATATTGTGCATTATCAGGGCGGTGAAAATTTTGATATTATACTATAAAGATGGCTAAAATTGCATAAACCGTGCTCCTAATGTCACTTGCGGTTGAATTCCATGAACAAGGTGTTTTTTTTGTAAGTCCCCAACCACAAACTAGGGTTTGTTGGAAAAGGAAAAACACCCGAACTCCTACATGCATCCTGAAGCAATTTCCATGATTTCTACAACATAACCTGGGCAGTTTGTTAGGAATGACAGAGTTTGGGTGACTCAGTGCAGTTTGTTAGGTCTGACAGAGTTTGGGTGACTCAATTGGCACGTTATTGTATATCGCTGAGGAAGGCACAACCCACAGGTCCCGTCACCGGGAGGGGTCAGGAGCACCACATTTGTTACACACTTGTTTTAACAAATGCATTTCTTCCTGACGTGATACAGTTTTAGAAACTTATTTTTTCTGAACTACTAATTACTAGCATGAGATATATACGTCCAATAAAATGTCCCAACATGTCTGGTTCGTCCGAGAACGTGCGGACGGTGGATGATTTCGTCCTGCTCCACTCCAGCTCCGGAGAGTGGACTGTCAAGCGGCCTCCGATTTGTCACTACAATGGTGAAACCAAGGCCTCTCCTCGTGGAAATATGACATTGTAATCCCCTTCGGTGACCAGCTCTGCTGGGTTGATTTGCACCAGGGGCTCATGTTCTGCGACGTGTTCAGCGAGAACTCCCGGGCTCTGGTACCTGCCGCTCCCCGTGGAGCCGTGCTTTGGCCGGGCGTCCTGCCGGGACGTCTGCGCCACCGCCAACGTTGCGGCGATGAGGTTCGTCAACATCTACCCGCGGTGCTGCTGCCAGCTTTCGCAGCACGCTTACATGGGCGACATGTTGTGGGTGATGGACGACATGATGGACGCCACCCAGTTCTGGTCCATGGACGGCTACAAGGGCGTCATCCCCCTGTCAAACTTGTGTGCCCCGTCATGAGCATGGAGGAATCATATGTCATCTCAGGGGAGATGGCGATAAGATGCTGTGGTTGATCACGGTCAATATGAGAAGCAAGTGTTTACGAACGGTCTTATCCTACCCGGAAGGATGACCGTATGTTAGTCGACAGCTTCTCCGTCCTAGCAGGGTCTCTCACTACTTTAGGTCCCAACAAAGAAACAACAATGAGCTTATAGGTGGCCCAAATCCTGTACAAGTAGAATCGAGATTATTGGGAAGCAAACAAACAACAACGCTGAACCGGTGATCCAATCTCCTTGTAAGTCCTCATCCGAAGCGCCCAGGCAAGCAACAAAGCCAGCTTCACCCGAGAGGAGATGATCTTTGCCGCGCTTCAAGAGATACCCTGGCTTGGCTCGAGAACAAATGCTAAAAGCATACTCCCTCCTTTACTAAATTGTTGTCGCCATTGACTTTTTTGTGGCGTTTGATCATTCGTCTTATTCAAAAAATTTCTTCAAAATACAAAAAGTAATATGCTACATTTCAAGTTTCTTTAGTGATAAAACATATTTCAACAAAATATATGACATTTGTTAAACTTTATTTGAATAAGATAAATGGTCAAACTTAACAAAAAAATCAACGGCGACAACAATTTAGTAAGGAAGTAGTATCTTATTAATTATCTGCCAAGACGATAGTGGCCGCCGGTTCCCATCTCTAATGGCACTCCCAGTGGACCTGAGGAAGTATTGTGTGTTGATGATGATACAGCCAGTGAAACTTGTATTGTCTGCTCAGCTAGGTCCAGAAACTAGCCATGCAATGTGTTGCGCTTACTTTTTGTTACGTATTTGTTAATTCTTAATAGAGAACATTTATCTTCCTTTCAAATGATATGTTGAGGCGGACAATGTTCCAAGCTTTATTTAGTTCTGATCAATAATGGAAGGCAGAAAACTATAATTCATAGCATTTTCCAGCTAACGAAAAATGGCAATCGGTGATTTTGTGGGTAAACAGTGTAGTGAATGGTCACCTTGTTACTGCCGTTGACAGTGTTGTGTGTCGTCAGATCCCGATGTATGCACATATATAGGCCCTGTTTGGATCTGTAAGACTAATTATTTGTTGTACTTCTCGAGGCATCCAACAGATGGGTTAATAAGGGGACAATGTTGGATGGTTTTCATGCTTAGATAAGAAACATATATGTGGGCGCGCTGAACCACCATTTTGCTTTTTTCATGGATTTTTTATAGATTATTCTTCTGATTAAAGTAAAGACTTTAAAAAGAGCTATAAATTAGTAACTATATGATATGTTATAGTAGACACCTCCTTTCAATAATGAACACATATTAATTCAATTATAATTGGTCAATAATAATGAAAACACACCGGAAACATGCTTCAGAAAGGTTCTACCCATATATGACCAAGGTATTACAATGATCTTATTTATTTTGTTTTCTGAATTAACAGGATTCATTTATTTAACTCATCATGCACTCCTGTAGAGACCGGCCATATCCCATTTACACCATGATCTAGTAGTCAAAGAATGATTTTACGAGTATCAGCAATTCATTGGTTATCTATCAGTACTGGTACATTGCAGAGAATATAGTTTTTTTTTTTTGCTGCTATAAGTGCAATTAATTTGTACCTGCTGAGGAGGCGGTGGCCGAGCGAGAGGGTAACAGTGATGACCAAGATCCAGGATCTTAGTTTCATCATGCTCTTTCCTCTCTTTTGTTGTAAGTTTCTCTACAATGCACGGCATGTCCAGGTTTGGCACCTCTAATGCATTTGCACAACAAGTACTATGAGTACTAGGGGGCTCTACGTGGGATCCCTTCTCGATGTATTTTTGACAATGCAGCAGGATGAGTTTCTTCTGCTCTTCGGTACATCGCTCGATACAAATCACAGGACGGGGAGAAAGGAACGCAAATACTACCATGAGAAGGGCTACTTTCCCAAGCAACATCTCAAGTATAGTCCTAACAAAGCTTGTCCTGGGTGGATGTGACTAACTCGGTCGAAAGAAGCCCTAAAAGCTTTTGTTCTATGACTAGCATACATATGTGGGCCAATATATTAACAGAGGCACACCTAACTCAATTGAATATTTGTAAGTGAAAGATGGACTCTCATGTGGGCCAATATACAAAGATTTCTTATCATTTATTAAAAATATCTGTGCTGGCGAGTTGCGATGTCTAGCAGGCCCTGATCCATACATTTAGATGCCTACCATCTATTAAAAGATATCTGTAAGTGCTACATTTCTATGCCTATAATTTATTATTTAAAAGTATCTTTAAGTGCCACATTTCGATCCCAAGCAGGCCCTGGTCCGTACCGCCATGCATAATTTTCTTGATGAAGTATTCAGTCCATTGCTATTCGTTTTTACTCTCCTGCAAAAATTAAAACAAAAATTAACTTTGGGCTATTGTGGGGATGCCAAGGCACCCTGAGTAAGTTGGAGAAGCATAGCTGTATCTTAGTCGACAGCTTCTTCCGTCCTAGCAAGGTCTCTGACTACTTTAGGTCCGAACAAAGAAACAACAATGAGCTTATAGGTGGCCCAAATCCTGCACAAGCAGAATCGAATAAGCCAGCACGGGAAGCTATATCGACATTATTAAGAAGCAGACGAACAAGAACACTAGACCGGTGGTGCAATCTCCTTGCAAGTCATCATCCGAAGCACCCAGGCAAGCAACAAAAGCCAGTTTCACCAGAGGAGATGATCTTTGCCGCGCTGAAAGAGTTGCCTGGCTTGGCTCGAGAACAAATGCTAAAAGCCTATCATATTATTTGCCACGGCGATAGTGACTGTCGGTTCCAATATCAGAGTACCTGAGGAAGGATTATGAGTTGATGGTGATAGAGGCCAGTGAAAGTTGTATTATCTACTCCGCTTGCTTGTGCGTCCATGAAGGTGGCTGCCATGAAACTTTTTGTTGCACATGATTCGAGATTTAATAATAGACTTGATCCTTCTTGATATTGTTCCCCGTCTGGCACTCGGATGACTACGTTTCTTGTAATAACGAAACAAAGGCTGTGTGCACTATGCAAATGCCGGAAGCGATGTAAACATTGTTTCCATTATGTAAAAAAAATCTGCTCCGCTTGCTCCAGAAACTAGCCGTGCAATAGATTGTGCTTACTTTTTATGTATTTATTATTAATTTCAAATAGAGAACAATTATCTTCCTTTCAATTGATATGTTGAGGCCATTTTTCCAACCTTTATTTAGTTTTTTCTCAACAAAGGAAGGGGGAAATATTATTCATAGCATTTTCTCCAGTTAAATAAAAATGGCAATCAATGATTTTGAGGGTAAACAGTGTAGTGAATGGTCTCCATGTTACTGCCGTTGATAATGTTGTGTGTCGATATATTGACACAGGACCTATTTGGATCCATATGACTAATTATTTACTGACTAATTTTACTTCTCGAGGGATCCAAACAGATATGGACTAATAAGGGAGAGTAATTGTTAGCGAAGAGATGAACTAATTACTTTCCTTTTAGTCACGAGGACCTGCCTAATTGATAGGAACTAATTCCTCCAACAAAATGTGCAAGAACACCATGTGTCTCCTATCTATTCTAGTTATACTTGGACTAACAATCAGTTGGCATCCAAACATACACAAATCAACACTTAGTACGGACAAAGTAGGATTTTTTAGCTCTCTATCTATACTAACAATCGGTCCATGCTTACATTACATACATCAGAGATCTTCTACCCGAGTGCTCATCCTCTACCCTTAGTCCCCATTTTGTTGGTTGGTCCACCTGCTTAGATAACATACATTTGTGCTCGAGGCAGCAGCAAACCTCGCAAATACGAGGGGTGGTGGTGAGGGCAAACATGGTTATGACTTATGACCTAGTGGTGAACCACCATTTTTCTTTTTTTGTGGAATCTTCTTAGATTTTTTTCCCGATTCATGTCCAGGCCTAAGAAGGAGTGTGCAATTAGTAAATATGATACTCTCTCTCTATCTCAATATGTAAGCATTTCAAGCCACGAGAGACATTGTATAGAGTCATAACATTTATTGAAGATAATATGAATCTAGACCAAATAATCAAGAAATATCTTTTAATAAATGATAAGCATCAAAATGTCTTGAAGTACTATATTTCGATCCCTTGCCACCCCTGGCTCATACCTCCATGCATGTTTCCTTGATGAACTGTTCAGGCCGTAAGTGTTTCATTTTTTACTCTTTTCGACGTAAAATAGCAATAATGAAAACCGTTTCCATTTTGAGGTGTCATATAAAAGTTTCCGTTTGTCAACGATATCAATAAAGATCTTTTGAGCCCTACCGCAAGTCACTTTGACCTCGGTGCGACCATGAGTGGCAGCAACGTGCCCTTTGTCGGTGACGTCTGAGTACTACTGTATGGAAGAGGAGTCCAGGGCTAGTCTATACACCTCCATTGTTGGGGATACAAGGACACTAACCTGCCGCAGCTGGACCGGCCTTTTGCATCGGTGTCTCCTCAACCTAGCTCAGTGGCAAAGCTAGGATCTGAGCAAGGAGGGGGCGGCCAAGACATAAAATAGAGTTTATAAGGTCAACATTAATTTTTACCTGAACTACATGGTAATTTTTCTGTGTAGACATGAAGAGTGGACCAAGCATAGGGGCCAGGCCCATCCCAGGCCTTCCCTAGCTCCGCCCTGGCCTAGCTATGCGTCCAGCTTCATGGCCTTGTTCTGTTTCACCGCTCCTTGGTTTTGATGGCAACTAAACAATTTGAAGAATAATTCCTTTCTTCTCCACAGTCAGGCAGACAAGCGTTTTGGTTTCAAGCATCTTTAGCACCACATCATTTGTTAATGTGAAAAAATCAACCTAGTAATCTTGAAAATGACACAAAAAAACTCACAACGAGATAGTCGTGGTCGTGGTATGCAATATTCAAATGAAATCAGAACTTTGAGTGTTCTTGGTTGCAAGCCAAAATCAATACACACTACATGTTGTGCTCAGATTTTTACAATTTTACTTTACAAAAATCATTGCTACAGGGGGCTAGATTTTAGTGCACGGTGATATGTTTCTCAGTGTGGAGTATATTTTGGTGAAGTGTGGGTTAGTGTCCTTTCTCAGTTCTGTTACTTCATGTAATTTGTGGCTCGCCACACTTTGATGTTCCTTTCCCAACCCCCTCTGTATCATCTCAAACGACATGTAACATCCTGCTCATGTATGGACTATGAAAATGAAATGAAAAGGTGGGGATGCTCCTCCCAATTCATCAAAAGAAAAATCATTGCTACTGTCAAATTCTTTGTTTTCAACTGTCACAATACAACATGTATAGTTATGTATGTTTATTTGTGAACATATTTCTTTGATGCATTTTCAATGTGAATGCATCCATCTGTCTTGATATAATGGAAGGAAAGAAAAATAATAACTATATGATCAGCCGGGAGTCCAAAACGAGTTCTCGACCATGGACCGCTTCGTCGGCATCACAAACATCACATTGAAGTGTTCGAGAGTAACTAGGAGCACGGAAAGAGGCGACTGTTGCTGATTACAGATGAGGGGCATGGATGGCATCAGCTATGATCCGTTTCCGTTACCCCGAACGTTGGTGGTATATTAGTAGGCATCACTTTCCCAGAACGAAGTCCCCGATTACTTCATACCTGATAGGTCAACACGAATGAAAACACCATGGAAATATCAATCAATAGGTTCTGGCCATATCAATTGTACATATTACAATGTTCTTTCTTATTTTCTTTTCTGAATCTGAAGTAACAGGATTCATTTATTCAACTCCTCATGCACTCCTGTAAAGAACTCATGCACTCTGTAGAGAACTGCCATATCCCGTTTACACCAAGATCTGGTAGTCAAAGAACAATTCTTAGGAGGATCAGATCATCAATTCATTACTTATATACCAGTACTATTATGTTGCAAAGAATTTAGGGTTTTTACCAGCTATCGATGAAATTAGTTTGTACCTGGTGAGGAGGAGGAGGCTCATAGAAAGGGCTGCAAAGATAACGAAGACCCATGATTTTATTTTCATCAAGATCAAGCTCTTTATCTTCCTTTTCTCTTTGTGTAAGTTTATCAACAATGCACTGCATATCCAGGTTTGGCACCTCTAACACCTTGTCACAACAAGTACTACCGATCCTTGGGTGCACAATTGGAAATCCCTTCTTGATATATGCTTTACAAAAGAGCAGGATGTGCTTCTTGTGCTCTTCAGTGCATCGGTGGTTACAAGTCACTGGATGGGGAGAAATAATCGCAAACACTACCAGGAGAAGTGCTACTTTCCCAAGCAACATCTCTGTATATTCCTAATTAATCAAGCTTGCCCTGGGACGGGTCTGATTAACCCAGTCGAAACAAGCCCGAAAAGATGTTCTATGACTAGCACATATATGTGCTCCAAGCCTCCAATATATAGGGACAAAGCCAACCTAACTCAATTGATGATGCCAAATATCGATATTTAAGTGCAAGATGGATTTCATGTACATGAACAAAGATATCTAAAAATTTATTAAAAAAATCTGTGCATGCCAGTTCAATTTATTTAAAAAATTTGTGGATCACTTCACTCAATTCGTATATGTACAATTAACAATTCAGGGAACAATCATTGATTCTGGACTACAATAAAGCAGGCAGAGCTCGCAGATACTCCCTCCGTCCCCAATTAGTTGTCGTTCTTGACTTCTATTCATCATGTTTGACCTTCCGTCTTATTTAAATTTTTTTCCAACTCTTTAAACAAATATATCATAATTAAAGTGTCTCTAATACTAAAATATATTCTAAAAAGAAAAATAATATTTAAATAAAAAATTTAAATAAAACGAATGGTCAAATATGATATCCAAAAGTCAAAAGCGACAAGTATTTGAGGACAGAGGGAGTATAGAACGGCGACGGATTCCCTTCATTAATCCAAGTGATGTTTGGAAGTTGGGAAATTTATGTGTGTGCAGGACATCGTGTTTTTAAAAATTTGTTTGCAGGAGGAGTGCACGAACGAACATGGGCCATGATTGGGCCGAGTACGTACGCCTGGACGGCTCGCTGTGTTCCTTTGGCACGTTTTTAGTACCGCACCACTACTGATCGGTTAAACATAACCGGGACTACAGCAGCAGCAGAGATTTTTGCAATTATACCACTAGAATAGATGGCTTCTTATATTTATCATTATAACATTAGGCTTCTCATTTTTATCACCAGACAGTTACTCCAACTCTTCGTTTACCATTATTTAGTATTTTAGCATGTTAACCTCTATGAAGGGACTTGAAAAGACAGAAATATCCATCAACCTACACAAAACTAATTTCTTTTACTATGCACAAACATAGTAAGCTCCAAATAATGTTAAACATTCATCAAATATTTTTTACTGTGCACAAACATAGTAAGCCCCAAATAATGTTAAAAATTCAATAATATAGTTGATGAATGTTTAACATTATTTGGCGGCTTACTATGTTTGTGCACAGTAAAAAATTAGTTTTGTGTAGATTGAGGGGTATTTCTGTCTTTTCATGTCCTTGATAGAGGTTAACATGCTGAAATACTAAGTAATGGCAAACGAAGCGTTGGAATAACTGTCTTGTGGTAAAAATGAGAAGCCTAATGTTGTAATGGTAAATATGAGAAACCACATGTTTTTAGTGGTATGATTGAAAAATCTCGCAGCAGCACGAGGCAGTCGTGGGTAGCTACCATCAAATGATAAGTGATTATACGGTCTTTCTAGGTCAGACGTGGAGAGGCACGCTACACGTTGTGCTTTAAGCTTTTTTGGGAGTAGTATATTTTACCACGACATGGTAAAAGATACTAGTTATTAATAAAACGAAATGGTATAAATGTCCTCATTAATCTTTTGAAGGACAGCATATAACTTAACGCATCGATCTCCATCCTACCCTCGCTCCATGTGTGACGTTCAGCACTTCCTGTACCAAGGACACAGAGGGCTCCGCATTATCGGGGCACGAAGACAAAATGGTGGCCCGCCAACGGAACCACCATTGGGGGCCATGACACAATCGCAGTGTTGTGGTTCCTACCTCCATATGCTTCTTGTCTTTTACTGCCCTTGTATCTCAGTCCACACGAGCCCTTGCCAACCAATTAATGGTGTGTCCGTTTCCCTCTCTAAGCATACTTTAGAGTTCCCCAACGGGTCTATAAAATTTAGTGTATTATAGTGTATAAAAGAACTTTAACCCTCTAAATGGTAGATAGGGGAGATGTTTTAACCCTCTAAATTCCTACCTCTACAAGAAACGAACGCACCCTAATAATAGACGTGGCACAGGCACGTCTTCGCTAAGCCGTCGCCGGCAGGGGAGAACTTGCCGGGCGCTGTTAGGTTACTTCTAGTGGGAGTTTTATTTTTAAAAAATGAGCTGTCATGTAAGTAATTTGGCTGATGTGGCAGGAAATGAATAACGAGAGAGAAGAAAGAGGTTTCATCTAAATGAAACCATCTCTACATCTGTTTCCAAGACATTTCTCTCTTGCATGTGTTACCTAGAAAATAACAAAATGAAACTATGCATTATATGAGGTATTTCATTCACCCTTGTTGCTTATGTGACATCTTGAAAATAATAAAATAAAACTTCCCATTAGGAGTAGCCTTAGTGTCCAGCTTGGACGCGCTATAACTTACACGGGCCCTGATTGGGCCGCGTAAATCTGCAGGTCGAGTCTCTATTTTCCTTTGGCACGTGTTTATTACCACACCGCTACCAAAAGGGTAAACACGCCGGGTCATAACCTGTAATCGGGACCCATTACCGAATCACTGTAGCTTGCCTATTCATGAATTCTTTTTGTTGCATTTTCTCTTGGTTGATAGGAGCATATGACATTCCAATCGATGGCAGGGAGAAAAATTTGGAAATTGCGCAGCAGATTTTGGGTGTGTTCGTTTTCAGGGTCTAAATTTTATAGTTGTCACATCAAAAAGAATCTTACTATTTAAGAGTACTAAATAAAGTTTAATTATAAAATAAATTACAGGCCCATCGACTAATTTACGAGACGAATCTAATGAGGTTAATTAAGTCATGATTAGAAGACGGTTACTGTAGCATCACTTTAGCAAAACCTAAATTAATTAAGCTCATTAGATTCATCTCGAAAATTAGCATCAATCTGTTAATAGGGTTTTGTCATTAAATTGATCAAAATATTCATAAATAACAAGATTCTCTTTGATGTGACAGTGCTAAATTTTAGAGGGTAGAAAACGAACATGGCCTTTGTAACGTGAAAAGGAAGCATCGGAGATTTTTATGGTACAGGTGAACTTGCCATTGGGTTCAGCACGCATAGGTGATGTGGCCATTCAGAACTAAGGAGCATTGGTTTCTCCGTCATTTTACTAAAAATTAGTTACATGTCCTATGCGTTGCAACGGGAAAAATATATTGGCTGATAAACTATACTTCTTTCGTTCTTAAATTGATGACGTCGTTGACTTTTTTGTTACGTTTGACCGTTTGTCTTATTCAATTTTTTAAAAGAATTATTAAATAGTATTTTACTATGATTTGTTTTATCCACTTGTTTTTTCCTTGAACTTGGATTTAATTTTTATATATTTAATCGATTCGGTAGACAGAGGGAACTCAACTGTATCCCCTTGTAGATTATGCTACAGTGACAGATTAAGATAAACTAGTTTAGAACATTTGACCGATTTGTGTCTTGCTTGTATGATGAACAACAGAGAGTGACCTTTTGGTTCAAATGGAATATGTACAAGTGGAGAGCTGATTTTCTATCCAGTTCTGTATGGTTTGATAAATGAATAAAGTATTTGTTTTCTTAGAAAAAAGAACATTGCTATTTTCGTAACAATATAATGGTTTGATGAAAGAAATCAATTTGTCACGAACACCAGCTGTGGCTACCGTTTTTTGAATAAAATGGTTCAGGTGGGGACTAAGTGTACCACCCCCCCCCGAACAAATAACAAGCCATTACGAAAGCAGCGACCACCGAACCGGAAAATACCGAACATTCCGACGTGCTGCTTTGCCTCGTTTGTCAAACACGAAGACGCCGCGCGCCGCCCCAATCCGCGCCTAACTCGACGTGCCTGTCGCGCCGGCTCGCAAACCAGACCTGAATTGAGCCGTTGAACCCTCCAAAAAAAACACGAACGATAAAAAATCAACCTGGTCTTGTCCGGTACCGAGACACGGAGTCAAGCAGAACGTGGAGCCCCACGAAATTCAGTTAACCTGCCACTTAGTGGCGCGCTCAGTGCCAAACCGCCGGCCGGTGCGTGGTGCTCTCCCGATCCCAACACCACGAGCTGGCTGACCGGCCCACTTAAAAAGCTGGGATAGATAAGCCTCGCACCACTTTCTCCTATCCGCAGAATCCGTTCCCCCGCCAATCACTCCTGAATCATGGGTCGTCACTATAATCAGCCGGCTCCACTATAAATAGTGATTGGCATGATCATTGAGCACTTGCTCACATCAAGAGATCAGAGAGTTATTGGCTTGCAAGAACAGTAGAACACAGCAATGGCGGCTGCGATCGATGACTCGTGCCGGAGGCCAGGGGCGATACCGTTCAGTTGGGAGATCTGCCCGGGGACGCCCAAGCACGTCCGGAGCAGCAGCGCCAGCGTGCCGTCCGCCTTCTCCTCCGCCAAGGTTGCGGTGACGCCGAAGCTCACGCCGCCGCCGTCCATGTCGCCGTCGCCGTACCACTCGCCGCGCGTCTCCTACGCCTACGCATCCGCCCGCGCGTCCTCGGTCTCGCCGTCCCGGCGCCGGCCGACGGCCTTCATCGACGTCGCGCCGCGGCCGGCAGTTGTCGTGTACCGCCGCGCCGGTCACAGGGACGATGAGGAGGAGGAGGAGGACAGGGCGGCGGCGTACAGCAAGTGCTTCCCGCTTCCGGTGTTCCGGAGGCGGGACGGGAAGAAAGGCGGTGGCACTGGTCGCCGGTCAACGACGTCCGGCAGCAGCTTCTGGTCGGACGGCGCGCCGGTGCCGGGCGGCCTGCGGCGGTCGGCGTCGAGCTCGTCGTCGTCGTGCCTGTCTCTATCGTCCGGGAGTAGCAACAAGTTTGCAGAGCCGAGGGAGGTGGAGGCTGCCACGGGCTGGTACTTCTGACGACACCAAGAACAGCGCAGCCGATCTCGCGTGGGCATGGCCCGACAGGTCAGCCATGGCACCACTAATTAATCGTTGGTGAGAATGATCCAGGTGTTTGTGAGCGTGTCGGTGTGTTGAAACATCGTATTGAGACCCCAGCTGCTAGAACATATGTACGTCCTAGCTGGAGACTGTTTGTGTGCGCCTTCTTGCTGCGTATGAAACAGTTGCTCGACCGTTGGTTTCAGGCAGGCCCTGTTGAGCTATAACAGAGCATGCAAAACTCAATTCTTGGTAATTTTGTAGCCGTCGTCTGTAATAATAAAATAATAAATTCCTCTCCAATAACAGTTTCGTGCGAAACAACCACGCTTCAGTTACGGTTGTTGCCTTCTAGCTCCAAATCAAGCTCGGCGAACACACATACACCGCGCACAAGATTTGATTGAGTAACAATCAGTTCAGTTGAAATGCCAGTAGCTGAGGATTTTACGCTCGACATTCTGTTGGCACAATCTCACTAGGTACTAAGTACAATTAATATATAGCAGTTTCATTAAAATCTCAGCCACTCCAAAAGGAGAAAAAAATGTCGAGATGTCATCTTCCATCTCTCACTAATTCTTATCGGGTCTGGCAGACAGACCGTTAACAAATTTAAACAATAATTGACACAATAAATAAATAATAATAATTTTTTCCATAAAAATGCACGATATAAAACTTTAAGTGCATGTTATACAAAATCATATAACTTACAAATGTTCAAACTATAAATTCATACAAATCAAATCAGAATCATTCATAGACCGTTTACACAACCGGATCCGTTAATTCGCGAA
Source organism: Chloris gayana (assembly GCA_031894775.1). Classification (NCBI taxonomy): domain Eukaryota; kingdom Viridiplantae; phylum Streptophyta; class Magnoliopsida; order Poales; family Poaceae; genus Chloris; species Chloris gayana. The sequence continues at coordinate 314,226 of JAUNZO010000158.1, read as the reverse complement.
CCCGTTAGTATGCATGGACTGACGGTTAGGAAATTCGAAAAAAATATATGCAAACAAGAAAGCAGCAGCGACAAGGACAAAGGTGTGGCGCATTACAGGGTCAACGTTTTAATCAAGTTTATCCGGAGACGTGCGCCCACACCATACTTCACGTCGCGGAACAGGCCGTAGCAGAGCGCCACGGTTGAGCCAAGCAAAGGCAGCGTGACGGCAGCCACCACCAAGACCCCGAGGGTGCCCGTCGCCGCCGTGGCCGCGAGGACGGCGCCGGCGACGAGTGCGCCCGTTCCAACAAGAGCGTCCATGTACTACTTCACCGAATCTATTTGATAAGCCTGGATTAAATTAATTGCCACGATCCAAAAGCAGCGATGGCTCCCTGCTCAGATTTTTTGGAATATACAGTGCGGCTTCAGCTGATTAAAAGTTGATATGATTTCTTTATTTTTGGCAGCGCAAAGCTTCCGAATATAGTCAGCGCGCTAGTGCGCGCACGAGTTCCGACTTTAACTTATAGCCGCCATAGCCGTCCGGTGATCTTGTGCCGTGGTGGTGCGCGCGTGTGTCCGCTTACGATTCGGTTTTAGATACACGGCGGCTCGTATTGACTTCCGACGTGTATCAGTATCAGGGGCCTGCTTCTCCTCCGACCCGATTCGGACGATCTGGTTGGGGAAATGATGTATTTCACTTTGATGGTGCATGGCTGCATGCGTGATTGCCAGCATCAGCGCAACTGCAATTAAACCATGGCCGCCACCAACGTCAACACCATGAGCTTGATCTGTGGCTGGCCTAGACAACTATAGCCATGATCGTGACCCGTTGATGGGTGCGGCATGATGAGCTTGATCTGTGGCTGGCCTAGACAACTATATTACCAGCTTGCTCATCAGCTGCCTAGGATATTTGTATTGGACAACAACAATATGTTGTTATTTTGCTGTGCTTATAATTTCGAAACATGTTGTAACAGTCTCCATTTAAAATGTTTTATGTGACGAACCAAAACATGTTATATTAAATAGTGTCGTGTATGTTGCAGTAATATGATACTATAAAATTGTTATAATTATTTTTTGAGGGAAAATTTGTTATAATGATAATACTTGAACAATGAGATTTCTCTAACGAAAAAATCAAATTGATACCACCAACCATCTCGAGTATGTTAAAAGGAGTACAACTTGATACTGTAAGACAATTAATTTTATCAAGGAAAATCAAAAGTATAAAGGAAAGGAATATTTAAAAATGGTAAATTATAGTACATCTCGAGTATGTTCATATAATTTCGACTCCACTAAAAATATCTAAAAACGGTAAATTATAGTACATGAAAAACATAGAGCGAAAAGGCAAAATGATAAGAAAAGGACAAACGTTTGTTTCAGGGAAGCAAGGAACAAAGTACAAACTGAAAGAAGCGAGAAAGAATTTGGCCCATACATAAAACATGATTTGTAGTCCACCAGCAAGGTTTTTGGACCGTGTCCTGAGTGAGGAACACAAACAGATTCCCGTAAAAAAAAGGAACACGAACAGAGATGCTGGAATATAATTAAGGCAACACCATCGACCAGCTAGAAACATTAATCAAAAGGAGATAGTAACAAGCTAGCTTGTACTGCACTAGGAGAAGCAATACGGCGGAGCATCGGCACGCCTCACTGCTGAAGAGAGGTCAAGGTGTTTGTGTGTGTCGAGAGTAGAGATATCATATTGAGACGCCAGCTAGAACATATACACTGTTTGCCGGAGACTGTTTATGTGGAACGATCGTGTAAGCAGAACAGGTGCTTGTTTATTCAGGTGGATGCTAGTAGCAACAGAGTATGCCCAACAGAAGTTGATAGTCGTCTGTAGCAATGTTTTTTCAGTTACTGTTTTATGTGGAATAACACGCTTCAAATATACAATTGTTGCTAGTTCAATCGACAGATGAGCATTCGCAATGTACAGGGCCCGAGAGTAATCAGTTCAGTGGTAACTTTTGTCAAAGAAGTTCAGTGCCGCGTCGACAAAATTCAGTTCACATATATGCAATTGAAATGCTAAGCACTACAAAAAAAAATTACAAAGCAAGAAGTCAAACAGGAGGATCAATGACAAGGGATCAGAATATCCACAGGAGGATCATCAATGTTGCTGCCCATTCCATACTTCACGTCACGGAACAGGCCGTGGGAGAGCACCAAAGTCTGGGCGACGGCAGCCACCACCGACACGCCGAGGGTGCCCATCGCCACCGTGGCCAGCGACGAGTGTGCCCGTGCCCACAAGTGCCTGATGATCTGCCCCGACTTCAGAGAACTTTATGATAGATAAGCTCAATTAATTAGTTGACAAGATCCGAGCAGCAATGGTTGGCACTGGGATTTTTTTTTCAACGAACTGTATAGCTAGAACGCCACCAGCGACGAAGTTGAAAATTTGTTTATTTATGGCAGCCCCAAGCTTGAAAGTAGTCAGCGGGCTAGTGCGTGCACAACTGCACATCTCCAACTTTATTGTACTACTCTGTCCCATTGAAAGTATCATTCTCGCTTCCTAAGAAGTCAAACATTTTCAATTTTGACCAAAAATATATGAAAAATTATAAACATTTATTGAATATAATTAGTATCATTAGATAGATAATTGATCTACTTTCATAATCAACTTATTTAGAGATACAAATATTTTCTTCCTAGTCTAGTCAAAGTTTAAAAAGTTTGACTAGCACGGATACCATAGCGACACTTTTAATGGGATGGAGGGAGTATTTTTTTATTCCTTGTTCTTGAGCATTATTACGTGTGGTGTCATCCAAGCAAAGATTCTGGGACAGAAACACCTCTTCGTGAGGTGGGCTTTCACATTGTTGTTCCTTTAATAATTGATATTATTGAGTAAAACATTTATGTGGTCTTTATTTTGACACATGTCATATTTGTCGTATTTACAATATTTATTTAAAATAATTAAATGTAATAATTTATGAATATTGTTTACACTGAAACATGTTACAAATGTTATATTTCCCTATGGTTTACAATACGCACTTAATTATGTTCATAATATATCATCTAAGGTATAGTCAGTGGTTGGAGGCCCTATTCCTAATACTAGGGTTTCAAGATGACTGGATTTTTTTCTCATCTTACTTAAATATATATGTGCATAATATATCTATTTTTTAACGTATAATAGTATTGAAATAATATAGTGTCATAGAAGGTACACCCAATATTAAAAGAATGATAAAATTTGATCCTCCTGTTATATGCATTGTGTCCATCTAGTGCCGGTACCTGATGAGTAAGAAGGCTCATTGGCTGAAAATACATATCCAACCCAAAAATTTGTTGCATGCAGTCAAAACTAATAATCTATAATTGTTTTGGAAAGTAAAATAGTCATACTTACCGTTCCAACCAAATAAGGGGCCTTGTACAAAAATCCAAAATAAGGCCTAGCAATATTTTAAGAACGGGTGACATAGAAAAATCCGCTCGTGTTGTGCTATGGCTGCAGATGCGATTGTGAGATTATGTCCCTAATAGGTTATTCTGATAGTTGTGGCGTACGAGATTGGAGTTTGTCATGGTCCATGACAATATATGTAGAGCACCAACAAGCAGCAACGAGAGGGGAAAACTAATCGATCAGATCATCACCAATAACTACCACATTGTATGAAGGAAACTGCTGATCAGAGGTAGTCGCAGTTTTAGTGGAGTTTGTAACCAGCAGACGTGCTGTCCATACCATACTTCACGTCATGGAACATGTCGTAGCAGAGTACCGAGGTGGAACCGACCAAAGGCAGCGTGACGGCACCCACCACCAATACGCCGAGAGTGTCTGTTGTCGCCGTGACCGCAAGCACGGCGCCGGCGAAGAGTGTGCCCCTGCCCACAAGTGCCTCCATGGATCTGCCCCGGCTTGAGACAACTTTTATGATAGATAAGCTCTGTTAATTACTCTCTCCATCTTAAAATAATTATCGCTATGATTTCCGTGGCAGTCAAACATTTTTAAGTTTGACTACATTTATTAAAAATATTAGTAATATTTATATCTCAAACTAAGTTTATTATGAAATTAGATTCAACAATCTCTCTAATAATGCTAATTGTGTGCTAAGTTTAATATTGTTTAATATACATTTGGTCAAAATTGAAACTAATTAACTTCTCGAAATGTGAGAATGACACTTATTTTAGAATGGAGGGAGCAGTGGACAAGATCCGAGCAGCAATGGTTGTCATTGCCACTCAGATTTTTACAACGAACAGTACAGCTAGAGCGCCGCCAGCGATGAAGTTGAAAATTTATTTTTTATGGCAGCCCCAAGCTTGAAAGTAGTCAGCGGGCTAGTGCGTGCACCATCTCCAACTTTATAACCGTTGTTGTCGTTGCCGTCTTGGATTGATTTCTGACGAGTACCAGCATCAGCAGCGGCATCTTCTTGGAACCGATTCGCGCAATCTAGTGTGTGGAAAATGAGGCGTTTAGCTTTGATAGTGCTTAGCTCCAACATCAGCGCAACTACAAATTATGGGCAGGCCGCTACCGCCGCTAGCGTACACGATTGCTATCAGATTGCAATAACCGTGGCCCGCATGATATATATCACTCGAGATATTTGCGTATGCTGCGTTTATTGCCTTGTCGCGTTTCTCTCTTTTTTCACGAATACGCAGGAGAGCTGCGTATCTTTATATTAAGAAGGAGAAAGCCGATCCAAGACCGAGAGACGGTCGATAGTTTAGTATACTTTTACATTCGCGCCTGGAACTTACAATCAACCGAGTAATCTTCAGCTACGGCAAGAGCTGTCTAAGCCTCTTTGCCCCGACCCTCGGCCACGTGTGTGCTTCATCCTTGATGTGGATGAGCAGCTCCGTCACATTTGGCTGGGCCTTGTCGAAGACGCACCTGTTTCATTGTTTCCATAGTTCCCACGTTACCAGGATGATGAGAGAGTGCAGGCCTCGCCGCACTTCTTTGGGGGTTCTTCTCACGGCATGACGCCACCAATGTTGCAGGCAACTGTCATCTGTTGTCGGCGATAGTCTTTCAAACCCGATCCATCGCAGGGCGAAGAACCAGACTTGTCGTGCGAACACGCAGCCCATCAGGATGTGGTCGATGGTCTTGTCACATTGGTCACAGAGTGGGCAGGCCAGCGGGTGTGGCAAGCCTCGACGCCGGAGCCGGTCCGCCGTCCAGCAGCGATTCCAGTAGGCTAGCCAGATGAAAAGATTCGCCCGCAGCGGTGGCCATGATTTCCATAATCTGTTGCATGGATCGAAAGTGATACTTCCTGCGAAAAAACGATGGTACGCCGACTTGGAACTGAACTCCCCAGACGATGTCGGTGTCCAGCAGTGCCGATCTTGTTGGTGAGGGTCCTGCTCTAGCTCCTCCACTATTGCTGCAATTTGAAGTAGCTGCCATACCGCAAGCACCGAGAGTCCTCCGATCACGTCTCCCATCCAAGAGCTGTGCTGAACCGCCTCACGAACTGTTCTCTTGCGCCAGCTGCGACGTCGCACAAACGGCAGCAGAGCCGGCGCAAGGTCCGCAACCGATTTGCCGTTGATCCATCTGTCCGTCCAAAATAGCGTGGAGGAGCCATTGCGAAGTATGGTAGTGACGGAGGCCGCAAACATGGCATGTGCCTGCATGGGCACGAAGACATTGATCAGCCCCCATGGCCGATCCGGGTTGGTTTTTTCAAGCCAGAGCCAGCGTAATCGCAGGGCCCAGGCCATGACTTGAAGATCCTGCACCCCAAGCCCGCCATAGGCGAGGGGCGCGCGACTCGTTGCCAAGCCACCGGGCAGTGCCCTCCCTGAGATCTCTTCGTCCGCGCCAGAAGAAGGATCTCCGCCACTTATCCACCGCCTTGATAAACCACTTCGGAACATCCAGGGCCAATAGCAAGTAGATCGGGATGGCTGTCAGAACCGCCTTGATCCAGACCAGCCGGCCTGATCTCGCCATTAGTTCTGCCTTCCAACCCGGCAGCGCATCAGCCACTTTATCCAAGTAGGGTTGAAGGTCTGACCTTGTGAGCTTCCGAATTGACAGCGGCAATCCCAGATATTTGCATGGAAACTCAGAGATCTGACAGTCCATTTGTTGCTTTATCATCTGCATGTGGGCATCATTACATCTGATCGGGATAATAGATGACTTCGTCATGTTTGCTTTGAGACCCGACGCCTCTCCAAATTTGTGTAGGATCTCTCTGATCAGTATGATGTCCTCTTCTTTGGTTGAGCTGAACATGGCAACATCATCGGCATAGATTGACAGCCGGTGGCCGAGATGGCGGTGCGACAGTAGTTCAAGTAGATGTAGATCTTCTGCCTTAGTGAAAATTCTGGTAAGCACATCCATGGCAATAATGAAGAGCATCGGAGAGAGAGGATCTCCCTGTCGCAGCCCTCTCCGATGATGAATCGGTCGCCCCGGCTCTCCATTAAGTAACACCCTTCTGGACGAGGTGGATAACAGGTGGCAGAGCAAGGATCGCCATTTGTACCCAAAACCGATATGTTGCAACACCTGAATAAGGAAGGGCCACGAGACGGAGTCAAAGGCCTTCGTAATATCAATCTTCAGCAGAATGCGCGGCTGTCTTTGACTGCGCCTGTCGCGTTTCTCTCTTACTGCGCCTTTGGTGCCAAAACAGAGTCTATGGAGTTCATTTGATTAACACGTATTTACCTGCTGTTTAATGAAAACCTGTATGGAACAGCAGGTAAACTCTTGTGAAACAGAGATCAATTTTATAATTTGAACATGAACACAAAAAAGAGTCCAGAAAAAACACAAGTAGAGAAAGGGACAAAATAACTGGATAACGAAATATGATGTTTATATTACAATAAAGACACTCAGCCAATGCTCTGTTTTTATCCTGCACCGAGGTACAAACAAACTCCAGAGGAAATCGCTGTATGCTTCCACGACGAACGTTATCTGGAGACGCTAGTCAGCCTGCCATAGTTCCCCGCTTTTCGTTCCCCAGCGGGGAAATCAGATTGCTATGATTAATGCCTAATCTGTCTCAGGCGAGACATTCCGTTTGTGTTTCTCAACTAGACCGCTTTTCTCTGACTGCGCCATGGGTGCCAAAATGGAGTTTGGAGTTGGTTTCTTGATAATTCAAGTTGTGATGAACACCTAACCTACCAGAGAATGAGAGAAGTATGGCATGGTATCTCTCAGTGAAAACGGTACGAAACAGCATGTAGACTGATGCGAAACAGATTGACTTTATAATTTGAACATGAACAAAAAACAGAGTCCAGAAAAACGATTCTGTTTTAGATTTGGAGCATGGACAATAATAACAAAGAAAAAGCTGTCGATTTTTATGAAGTTGCGTGGCCTGATCGTACTATTGCTTTGGGTGGAAAGACCATATGAGAATAAGAAGCTAAAATGTTTATATACTATAATGTAAAAATAAGACATTTAGCCACAAAGCTCTGTTTTGTGTTTTCATCCTGCACTGAGGTACAAACAAACTTCTGAAGAATATAATAGCCCGGCAGCATGTTCCCCCTACCATCTAACCACCGCATTTCAGCAATTCAGGTTTGCGTTGGCTCGAGAAGTCGCCCCCGGGAAGAGTGACTCCACCCCAGCAACACACAGGTACCCGAGAACATCCAAGGACTCGGCCACGGAGACGGCAACTCTGGGCATCACGGAGTACAGCATGGGCGCAATCTGCTCCTTCCTCAGCCTGAGCCCGTACGGCGCCGCGTCGTCCCGCGCGACACCTCCGATCCAGTCCACCGACACGTCACTGCAAAACCTCATCACCTCCTCGCCCGCCGCCGGAGTATCATCCGCCGCCGTGCCGCCGCCGCGGGCCTGGTAGCCGCCCCTCTCGAAGTACATCGCCAGGTACCTGTTCTCCCCGACCAGCACGTCCCAGTCCGAGTCGAAGCTCACGTTGCGGACAACGAACCGGTACCCGTCGCCGTTGCCGAGCCCGTGGATCTCCCGCATGCCGTGGCAGGCGACGTCGTGCAGTGCACGCGAAGTAGGCGCCTCGGTTCTCGACGGGGCAGAGGCACGGGTGGAACCGGATCAGGTAGAGCCGCGCCACCGCCTTGGTCTTCATCAGGTGCAGCAGATTCGCCACCTCGGGGGCGGGCCCACGCTGCCGGACCGCGCCAGGATGGATCGCTCGAAGACGGCGGACAGGCTGGCCATGTTGCGCCCGACCAGCTCGTCGGTCTTGGCTGTTGGTAGGACGCCGACGAGCCTCGGCCGGCACGTCCACCGGTTGACCCGGATGTTGTCTTCCGTGAGACTGGCGGCGAGGCAGACGTTCTCGGCGAAGAAGGCGTGCAGCATGTCGATGAGGTGCCACATGAGGAGCTGGACCCTGGGCGCCAGCATCCGCCTCTCCACGCGCCCGGAGTTGGGCTGCCCGGCGTCGTAGCCCGCCGGATCCTCCGCCGTGATGATCGCCGTTAGCTCCCGGACGAACTCGGGCAGCGAGATCTCCTCCGGCAACTGCTCGCCAAGGAACGGCTTCCACTCGTCTCCCGGGTTAGCTAGTGGTACTGCAGCAGATGGCGGTGCGACGGAACCGCCATGTCTCCGGCTACGGCGAGGATGAGAGGGTGGAGTGGCGCGGCTGCCTGGAAACGAATCGGTTTCTGCGATTCGATCTGGAGGATGCACCGGCGAGGTCGCGGAATTATAAGGAAGAAGAAGGATCGAGGTCAAGTCGGAATCGGAAAGCGGGATGGAATTGTTTCGTTGCGCGATGGAAAAATGGAATAGCGTACTCGGATCCGAGTCGGAACCGGAAGCAGGGATCGAGAAGCAGGGGATTACTCTTTCTTTCTTTCTTTTCCTTTTTTTTTTTGAACTCGCAGGGGATTACGTTGATTTGTGATCTGGGGCGGAAAGACAAAATTTTGCTGGAAGGCCCTCCACATTATCCACGTATAGTGCGAGCAGTTTGTTTTAGGCAAAATTTGCCACAGGGCACTCTTCAATGGCGGTCTTTGCCAGGACACACTCTTCAATCATGGTTTTGCTAGAACACACTCTTGAATTGTGGCTATTTGCTAAAACACACTTAATATTGATTTTTTAGAGTGAGAACTTTTCAAATGACAAGTATACCCCTGCTGCTAGTTTAAGCATATTATCAATGTTTCTTATAAGAAGTATTATTATTATTCAATTATATCACACCACCAACTTTACGTTCAATTCATAAGACAATTAACCACACATTTTCATATGACAAAGAGTTCATATATTGTATGGTTCCAGCCATACACATATATTAGCCACATAGCAAAATAAGTTTGGTCACATACAAGTTTATGAGGCACAACAAAATATTACCTAAAAAAAAGAGGCACAACAAAATATGTTTAAGCCACTTTGGCCAGGTACAGGTTCAGCACTCGGAGGCGGGCTCGGCTGGGCGGGACGCGTCCGCGATTCGAGCGTCGACGCACTTGGCTGGACGGGACGCGTCAGCGATTCGGGCACTCAGCGAGATGCCTAGCGGCTGACGGAACGACACATGGCTGATTTCATTTTTTTCTCTATTTCTTTTCAACGCCTGGTTGATTTCTTTTTTTCTCTCTATTTCTTTTCAACATGAAGTGGGCGCTGCCTAGCGGCTCACGGATAGGCGTTGGTTGATTTCTTTTTTTCTCTCTATTTTTTTTCAACATGAAGTGAGGGTGTTCTTGTCATTTGAAAAGTTATCTCTCTAAGAAATCACTATTGAGTGTGTTTTAACAAATAGCCTCGATTCAAGAGTGTGTTTTAGCAAAACCATGATTGATGAGTGTGTTCTAGCAAAGACCGTCATTGAAGAGTGTCCTGTGGCAAATTTTGCCTTTGTTTTATTACATTGCCTGCCTGGTTCCCAACATACGAATGATTTATTCTGCATTCATATTTTTTTACTATATATAATCAGTGTATTTTCAACTTTCTAATAACAGAAAATATACAAAGCAACTCCGTGTTGTCTAGAGAAAATTATCCAAACATACAACTCATTAGTTTCTTTTTCCTCGACAATTTCTTACGAATACAACTTGTGCATTCATGTTCTCTAAAAATAACTTGCTCAATAACACAACGCATTTACATATCAAGCATATCACTTTGTGTTATAACGATACATATTCTCTATATACAGCTTTGTGATACAAGTTCTTGAAATTGAAGTTTTACATTACAATGTGGCACAAAATGTGTGGTTGTGTGATACAACTTCTTATGAACCTGTAGGTTCAGATAATTTAGCTTGTGGAATTTACTACAGAAGAAGGAAAGGTCATAACAAATATATTAAAATATTTGGGCAATGATATTTCACTATTGAAAACGGTCCAGAAATACAACCGATTGTGAATATGCTATAAAAATATAGTTTCATGTAATATAGACAAAATTATACCAAGATGTTTGACGCAAGATTGTGACTAGGCCCACCTTAACTGTGACTTCGGATTGAAGGTGCGGTGGAAAGAAGACTACAGGGGTCAGTCAACAAGAGTCATCGTGCAGTGGGCTTTAGAGAAAATGTGAAATTCTATTCGATCAAATTTATTTTAAGGGACTTTTAGAAGGCCTCTAGCTATTTACAATAAGATTTACTTAAAATAGTTATAGGCCTTCGAAAACCTTAAATTTTGCCCAAAATTCTCTTATGATGTATATAATCATAATATCATGCTTTATCGCAGATTTGACACCAATATGAACTCGAAACATTCAACCAAACACTTCTCACTACTCCAAAATAAGATTAGAGTGCAATTGAGGTCTTCAAGACATCGGGAATGTCACAAGTCATGTATCAAGTTTTTTGGGATAATAAGGCTGCTAGAATGACAGAGATTTAGGGTGTGTTTGGTTGGGCTGTGGTTGTGGAAAAAGCTGCTGTGAGTGTGAGGCTGTGAAAAAAGCAACTGTGGCTTATGAGCTGTGAGAAAGCTAAAAGTCGTTTTGTAAAACAGTTGTGGCTTTTCGAAATTTACTAGACCCTACTTATCATCATTTATACCATCATATATACGTATATAGCATACAAAATATGTATAATACATTTTATATTTATATATTTATTAATATTGTATATATAATATAACATATATACATGTATATAAATACATATACATATGAATGAAAATATACATATACATTTGAAATATATGTATAATATAACTTTTATTTATATATTTATTTATATCATATATAATATAACATATATATACATGTATATAAATAAATAGATAAAATATATGTATACATAGAAATTAAAATATATATTTATACATATAAACATATATATTACATGTATAATATACATGTATATAAATAAATATATAAATATATATATGTATGCATACGTATACATATGAATGAAAATATACATATACATTTGAAATATATGTATAATATATTTTTTATTTATATATTTATTTATATCATATATAATATAACATATATATACATGTATAAATAAATAGATAAAATATATGTATACATACGTATACATAGAAATTAAAATATATATTTATACATGTAAACATATATATATATTACATGTATATATATATATGTAGGTAATTTCTTCAAACTTGTGAAAGCCAAAGCCAGAAAAAGCACCTCCACACTGCTTTCGAAATGAACTAGCAAAAAGCTGCTTTTGGCTTTGGCTTTTGTTGACAACCAACCCCTTTGGTTGGGCTAGCTGAAAAAGCCCAGCCAAACACATCCTTAGCTCGACCAAGAAATGCAACATCCATCGATGAGAATCGAGGGGTCGGTACATGTGAGGATGGCCCGCCCAGCTGTCCGGCAACTAGCGTGCAGCCGCTACTACCGGTTGTGGTGAAGCTACCCATATCGGCACAAATAAAGAACCGGTTATTTCATATATAAACACATGTACTTACGTATTTTCAAAACTGAGCAAATATCTTTTTTCCATCTCTAAGCACATGTCCCACTTGTCCACGTATGTGCAGCCTAATTACCTTGATGTGAAAAGAATTAATGGGCCGCTGATTGTGAGGCCTAACAGCCCATCTTCCTATAACTGATGCTTTGCACGCTAGGTCATATACAGAGCGACCGCCGGCGTTGCGGCGACATCGTATTTGACGTCGTGCATACATTCTGTTTGGAAAACTGATCAAATTGCTTCTGTTTGGTTTTAGGTATGGGTGTTTCTTTTTAGCATCTGGTACTAGTTCATCAATCTGTGCTCAAAGCTTATTATATTCGTAGATTAGGACACCAAGCACACCGCTCAACGCAAGATAAACATCAAGATGAGGGTATATCGCTTTAATATTAATTATTTTGTTCATCTAACATCTGTGCACAGATTTTTTTAGTTGAAGTTTCTAATTTTGTTTATCTAATATATGTGCACAGGTGCTCATCGAGCCGAGGTGGACACTAATATCATGATGAAGCATTTGAGTTGATTAGGAGTACAATGGATAACTCTAAGCATTAATTTTCCGGTTTTGTCTATGTGTTTTTTTAGTATAAAAAATTCAGTTGCCCTTTTACCATGTAACCACCCGTGTTTGCATACTTAGAACAACACAATCAGTGTGATTTATTTTCACTATGTTATTTGGATTTGGGATGATGAATACACCGACATGTCTTTTCTTCATGACCTGCCGCTGTTATTTTTTCTCCTCTTCATACAGAATAATCATATCCATTTGCATTATTATTGAGGAAAAGGGAAAAAGTACTAATAGAATTTGTAGGCGTTCTTCACTGCAGAAAAGGAAAAAAATACTAAGAAAATTATGGCGTAATTTTTCTAAGACAAATTGTGGCACAATTTATGGATTTGATTAGAAATTCCTGCATTAGAATGTGCCTTGCGGCGAAATAACAATTTGTTACACCGAAGATGCAGCCCATAGACTGGCCCATTGTCCTGTTTTCAAGCCCAGCAATAGACGATGCCTAGAAATAAAAATACCAGTACGGCATGCTCACTTCCAGAAATACAGCCATGCATGTGCTTAAATGCAAAAAACACGGAATAAAGAATTATCCGTTTCTTTCCTTTATTTTGAACTTTTTAATAATAACAGTACAAATATATATATATATTTACAATATATTTACTAACTACTTACCTCTATTAACACACACATATATACTTATCACTATAAAAGGCCTTCAAAACATTGGGCCGACCAGAACGTCATCTCCCGCAGAAATAAAATTAGCTATAAAACACACATGTCACATACAAATACAAATAAGATGAAATGAGGAATTTCATAAAACTAATTACACAGTACAGATAACACCTATCAGTTTATAACTCCAATTAATCCTCCATGTGGTTCATGGAAAATATCGAAACTTTCCGTTTTCATCTTTTTAAGAAGAAAAGGTGTGTGCAACACTAGTACTTTAATAGGCTCGCTCGCATGGACAAGTTCATACATCACTCAGGTTTCCCCCTTCTGTTGTTCCCTAGTTCGCACAAGTTCCTCACTGAATGACCATAGCCTCTTTGCTAGCTCTGCATCTCTTGCAACAGCAGTTGGTATCGCTTCATTGCAGCTTGCGAAGTATTTGCCAGACACATCTTTCAGATCAGGGTGCAATGCTAGGTAGCAAGTAGTAGCAGCTCCCTGCAAATTTGTCATATATGATATGAATTAGGACACCGTGGAATGGAGCTTGTGGTGAGCTATTTGTGTACTAAGAAAGGATTTAGTGACCTGGGGTATGCCTTTCAGTAAAGGCTTTGCCACAGACGACATAATCGAAACCAGCGCGCCTACCAAGCATCGAGTTATTTGAGCATTAGTAAACTGAACAAAGGAACGCGATTATTTTACTTCTGAATTTGCGTGTTTTTTTAAAAAAATTAAGCTTGTTCTAATTTTTTTGAAAATTAATTTCTTCTTCTGCTTCCAAAGTTGTTACCATTTGTTGCAAAGTAGCGGACGATGTTGGTGAATATTACTCCAGGATGAAGAGAATTTGCAGTGAGATTACATCCTTCCTCCTAGAATAGAACAAAACAAGTGTTTATTTTTTAGGATGTCACAATACAATGGAAAGAATGAGATTGCACACCTGAAAACGCCTGGATAGCTCATTTGCGTGGAGAATGTTGGCCAGTTTGGAATGCGAGTATGCAATGAATCGTTTGTACCTAGAAATTTTGAAGTTGAAAACATGGAAAACTAGGTTTTTAGTATATATAGAGGTTTCCTGTTTTCATATAAAGAAAATGTAAATCGGCACTAAAAGTTTTCTCTTTGCTAACCTATCCTTATCGTTTAGTTTGTTCAGGTCAAATCCTGAGCCATCACTTCTTTTATGTGCTATAGAAGATACATTTACGATCCTGCCTTGCACGCCAGTCTCTCTAGCAGTCATTTTCATCTTATCGAGTAGGAGATTTGTCAGCAAGAAATGGCCTGATCATAAAATCAAATTTAGTTGGGTACTTTGCTGAATTTATAGGCATATGCTTATAGAAAAAGTAATCAGAAGAATTGTTCCAGCCTTTCAATCCAAATCAGCATAGTGAGATGCTACAGGGACGATTGAACATAAAACGTTTATTGGCATGAATGATCAGGATCATATTCACCAAGATGATTCGTGGCGAACTGCAGTTCAATTCCATCCTTGGATAGCTGGAAAGGGCAGGCCATTATCCCTGCATTGTTTCTTCAGAGAAATAGGTAGCATGTTACTCTCTCAGATGGCACAACAGCTGTGCCAAGTTCTACAAATGTGCAGTGTTTCAGAGATGGCTCAGATACTTACATCAAGATGTTCAGATGTTCATGAGACGAGTTGAAGGACTGTGCGAAGCTGCGGACTGAATTTAGAGAGCTCAGGTCCATCTCCATGACATGCACTTTCGAGCCTGGGACCTGCTCTGCAAGGCTCTCCTTCACCTTCAGGCCACTCTCCAGTGTTCTTGCTGGAATGATCACTTTCGCTCCCCTCAGTGCAAGAACTCTGGCCGTCTCCTTCCCAATGCCATTTGTTGCTCCTATGTTTCACCAAACAAAATCCATTTCTGAATTTATTTTTCAGAGGAACAAAAGGGATACATTTGATACATATCAATTTACAGCGACTGAAATTGGTTTGCAATTTTTCGGCAAACACGATTTTGACAGGGGCCGAATCGCATTGCATCGCAATATTTTCGATCTACTCACAGAGCAACGAGAAACATGCAAAACATAGCACTGCAGGCGGGTTGACATCAAAGCAAAGAAAAGAAGAGCGACGTGGCTGGCTATCACTGTCAGACCTGTGACGATGGCCGTTAGATGGCTGGCGTCCACGCCGGCAGTGACCTCCTCGGCGGTGGAACTGCCGTCGAAGCCGGACGGGCCTCGCCGTCCCCACGGCCAGCCCAAGAGCCCCATCGCAGTCCTCCTTCGCCTTCGCTAGCCACCGGTAATCTATCCATTCGTGAGCACATGTCGTCCAAGTTTGAACGAATCAGATCTCTCGCGCAGAGATAGAGATGGGAGATGGAAAAAGAGCTGTAGCCACTGGTCGGTGGGCACATCTTTATCCTTTTGCTGCTGCCAATGGACCGCGTCACAGTGACACACGCCCATTTGATTAGAAGGCCAGGAAACAATAATTCTGTGGATTTGCACTCCACTTTCAAATCACTGTTTATAGCCTTAAACGATTCTGACAAAAACTGTTACTGGAAATAGACATAAATGAAATAAGCTAACTTTGAGCCAAAACATGATTGTCACCATGAGAAACAAAAACTAATTATCGAGAACACAGAAAATTCCATTTTTTCGATTAATTGCAAAACCTACTTTTAGGACAAAATTGTGTGTATATAACTTGCCCATAGGTCACTAAATCAATTTTCTTAATTTGGAACTATATAAATGGTCTTTTAGGGAAAAATACGTTTATAGAACTTGCCATGCATACGTCACCAAATCAATTTTCAAATATTGTAATTATTTAGATGGCCTCTTAGGATTAACAAAGGCAAACGAATATGGTACTTTGTTCATTTGTGCAAATGCTGAGCTACAAATCCAAAGAATTAAAGTGTCCCAAGTTCAATGTTATGAAATTACAAGATTTAGGTGCTGTTAATGACGATGTTGGTATACATCATATTTTGGATTGATTTAAGCGCTAGAGTCAGAAGTTGAAAATTGTTGACGATGCACGCACCTATTTAATCATCGTTTTTTTTTCTGGCTTCAGATGAAACCAAGAGATGTGCAAACCGCGTGGAATGCGTGGTCATATGTCATTTTTTTTACGTTACAAAGTCATTGCAGCGTACTAGCTCCTTTGATAGTTGCTACCAGCATTCAGCCTTTTGCCGTCAAAAATAATTGTTGTTTCTCGTCAATATCGATGGAGCACATTGTTAGCTGTGGTCTCGGGTCTGCACTCTGTAGTGTGGACACATGCATGTTTCAGTTGTGAACGTACGACATTTTGTTGACTGGACCAACGTATTGGTCCTTTTTTAAGTTATAAAATCCTGACCGGCAGGAGATACAATATATCAAGTGTGGTTCGGAAAAGCGTGCTGCGGCAATGAAGAAAGCTGGATCCCCGTGTCGAAGGACGAAAAATGGCAAAAGGCAATGAAGATGGAACAATGGTGCACCTTCCTGGAATTTAAAACTCCATTTGAGAATATCCACATGTGACTGGAGAAAGAGATGAAGATTTACTTTTGGAGAAGTGAGCAGCCTGGCAACGATCTCACTACTGCTCTCAACACGGACTCCACACGCACACGTGGGCCACAGCAGACCGAAGCTGAAGACACCTGACGCGCAGCGCTCCTATATAAGCAGTACCTGAAGATCTTGATCCATGCGTCGCAACGCAATTGCAACGAAGAAGAACTCACGCATTTTGCAACCAGCGCACCAGTTCTCCCGACCGAGAGATGGCTTCATCATCTTCAGAGGCGCCGAAGAGCGCCGCCACCAGCACCGGCGGCAACCGGCAACGCGTCGTCCCGCCGCTGGTGAAGGCGGCGGCGGGGTCCCTGGGCGGCGTGCTGGAGGCGTGCATGATGCAGCCGGCGGACGTGGTGAAGACGCGGCTGCAGCTGGACCGCGCCGGCGCGCGCTACGGCGGCAGCATCGCGCGGTGCGGCGTCACGGTGGCGCGCGCCGAGGGCGTGCCGGCGCTCTGGAAGGGCTCACGCCCTTCGCCGCGCACCTCACGCTCAAGTACGCGCTCCGGCAGGGGACCAACGCCAAGCTGCTCTCGTTGTTCAGCAGGGACCCCGTCACCGGCGAGGTCTCCACGGCCGGCCACCTTGCCTCCGGGCTCGGCGCCGGCGTGCTCGAGGCGCTTCTCATCGTCACACCGTTTGAGGCATGTTGATCCAACTTTTTCGTCGTAGGTGTCTGCTTAATTGTTCTTTTAAACAAATGAAATCTCGGTTGTCAATTTGGAACAACGCATAGAAAAAGTTCCAAAACAACGTGTGACACAGTGATGCCAAATATAAATGCATTCGTTGCCGGCCGAATTAAAGAATGACAGGGTTATTTTTATTAGAACTTGTATAATAGCTTGGTGTAATACATTGTTGTGATCAACTGGCTAGGTAGAGAAGGAGCAAGTTGCATGTTGTAATGTTTTTTTTTCAATGCAACTGATCATTGTGCCCAGGTGGTGAAGATCAGACTCCAACAGCAGAAAGGCCTAAGCCCGGACCTGCTCAAGTACAAAGGACCCGTACACTGCGCACGCACCATCATCCGGGAAGAAGGCTTCCGCGGGCTGTGGGCGGGTGCAGTGCCGACCGTCCTCCGCAACGGGCCCAACCAGGCCGCCATGTTCACCCTCAAGAGCATGTTCGACTCGGCGCTCTGGGACAAGCGCGACGGCGACGGCAAGGACCTTCGGCCACGGCAGTCCATGGTCTCCGGGTTCTTTGCCGGCGCCATTGGCCCGCTCTGCACCGGGCCGTTCGACGTCGTCAAGAGCAGGCTCATGGCGCAAGGTGGAGAAGGAGGAGGAGGTCAGGTCAAGTACAAGGGCACGGTGCACGCGCTGCAAACGATATATGCCGAGGAGGGCCTGCGCGCGCTGTGGAGGGGTTGCTGCCAAGGCTGGTGAGGATACCGTCCGGGCAGGCGCTGGCGTGGGCGGTTACTGACCAGGTCACCGCTTTATACGAGCGAACCCATCTTCAGTCTGCAGGTTTTTGAGAAACATTTCGGTTTAGTGGTGGTTAGTCAATCGTCATGAAATGGTCACACGTCCTGCTTGAGTGACATGGGCATTTGCTTCTTGGGTTTTACCAAGTTTGTGTTCTAGCATAATTTTTACATGAATAAACATATTGTTGTAATTTATTCAATCATTTTTTATTGGATTTTGTTTTTACAAAATTGCACATATTTAGAGTTCCAAAAATTAAAATGTAAAATGGTTCTTGTAACACAAGAGATGTCCGCCCTATATAAGTCTGTCTTGGTATGAATGCAACACAGAATGGAATTAATAATAAGCAGTAGAATACTCCATCAGTTATTGAATCTGCTTGAATCTTGATAGGCCTTACACGCATCAAATGTTTGATGTTGAATATTTATTTTTTTGCAAAATTTTATCAAAAAATTGACATATTGGGAGGAACTACTTTTACGGTTGCACTTATCGTATGTGACATCGACAAAAAGTTTTTGAGGCAAGGGCTATATGCCTCGAGTTGGCTAAACTAGTGCATAGTAGCAAATTTATTGTGGACAGTTTTCTCCTACTAACATTAATTGTGCACAAGTAGCCCTTGTACGTTAGTTTAATTTTTATATGACACTATATTACCTCATTAAATTTATTAATTCGATTATTTTATCTCGAATGCACTCTACACATATTCAATCAAATGAGGAGAAAATTAGAATAAAGGTAAGTTTGGCCCTCACCACAAGACCATACTTTTAGGAATAAGCAGATGAAAAGATTTTGCACTACAGAATAATGGACCACCGACAACGACTACACATATCAAAATGATAATATGAACGGAAATGAATGTCTATTGTCAAACACAATAACATGACATCCAACCGCAATTCACGTCTTACGCCCCCATACATTTGCCTTATACAAAGCACATGTTTAGCACTTCATATATTTAACTATGTAAAACCAACATGGCGAATACGATAATACAAGACGTGGCACAATGGAGACCATGATATTTTTTCTCAATAATATCTATAGGAGCACTAAGTTAGAACATCGCCTTAAGAAAGTTGGTTGTCACCATGGTAACTTACTTGCAGCTAGCATGCCTTTGAGAATCATTTTGGATTCTTGCATATAAGAAATTTGTTTCATATAAGGCTGAACCTCGTTACCAAACATTGTGGCTCTTGTGTTGTCTATGATCTTGCATCGAATGCCTCAACTGATCAGTTATTACTTTTGCATGTCGAAAAGTCTAACAACTTTATCCGAGCTTGCGATCAGGGTCTTGAACATGAAGTCTTCCAAGTCCTAACATGACTCTACGTACGCACACCTGGTGTGCATATCCTGATCGGTCTCCATCTTAGGTAATACATGGTCCCTTTGTCATGCATGAGCCTCTGAAAGAATTTCCATTTTTTTCTTTTGAATGTCTCGAAGAATCCTGATTTGTCCTACACACAAGCCCCAACCGCTAGCCCAGGTCATAATGGGTCTATCAAATCACCGGCCTAATTGAGCTCCAACTAAGGTAATGAATCATCTTAACCCGAAAGACTATATCGGATAGATGAGGATCCCTCCACCTTATAAGTTGAGCTCTCCCATCATCAATATCCGATGTTGGACCAAACCCAAAAATCTTCTCCATCACACTTCGGGTGGCCCCATCTCCCCTTCACACCCAGGTGGACACTCAACCGACAGCCTGATAACCATGTGACCTGGGATATCTAATCCGACGATCCGATATCCATGTGTGAGGTCCCCGATATATATCATGTTTCCGGCCGTAGCTTTGGTACCACTAATTTGAGTGTGGTCCAGCTCGTCCCGTCCACGAGCCTCCACCACCAGCCCATAACTCACAGGTCTCAAGACCTTAGTTGCGGCTCCAGTTGGACCTATGGATGTGTACGCTTGTATGACTTGGGCTGGTGGCGGAGGCTCGTGTGCGGAACGAGCCAATCCACACTCTAACATTGGAGGTTATTCGTCATCAAAGTGTGTAATACACCTCTCCTTAAGTTTGACATGGGTATTTGTTTGTTGCGTATATTACACTAGTTTCTGTTATAACTCAATTTTTGCATAAAGATAGATGATATTGTGATCTATCGGGTCATTTTGCAAAAAGATAGATGATGTCCCAGTCACAGATATAGTATATGAGTGTTGCACGCTTTGATTAAAGTTACTTGATATGTATCGATTTAATTTAGTCTGGTGAATCTGGCTTACATTATAGAGCATCTCACTTTTTCAATACTGGTATTGTTTTGTTTTGCTGAATATTTTTTTTTAGAGAAAAGGTCACCTATGTTTTATTTCAAAGCAATGTCAACCCACAGGTTCAGCACAGTTTGCCGGCTCCATGCCAGATCGCACGACGGGAAGGGGGCTACATTGCTCTCTCCAGAATTTCGATGACATACTTCTCTCTTATAGGATGTCGAATTCCTCGTCGGCAGCAAGGCTTCCGGTGCTGTTGCCGCCATCGGAAGGAGACTTACCGTCCTCGAGGTCCACGTCCATGTTGCTATACTTGCCGGACAATTTTGAATCAAAGATACATGACCGCCATGATGGGTGTGCTGTAGACTGCTAATATATGGCGTGAGTACTTGTCCAGCTCACGGTCGGGCTTTTCAAATGGAAATCCATTGGTAAGGAGGGAAGGCGAATCCAAAACAAGGATACCTTTCCTTAAGTGGTCTGTCTTCCCTTTTTAGTTAGTTTCACACCGGTCGATCATGCTAATTTCTAGTTGACGACGTGGACCATCGGATCGGTGAGTAATAGCTGCCAGATCATCCTCTACCTCCCATCAATCTTTATGGGGCTTCTCGGGCCCAGAAAACAGATTTGTTAAGGTATTTATAGATGATAATGAAGGATGTCATCCTTTCACAAGAACGATGTACCTGATGAATGTCGACATGGCCATCATCTCTATTCCAAAGTATTTGAGCCTTAACCACTGGCTGATCCAAAAGGGACATGACACATGAGGGTCACACCAGCACACTTTCACAATGAAAGATAAGGGTCACACCAGCACTTTTGGTTGATTTTATTTAATAATTAGAGAATCTATTATTTCTTAACCATCTTGTTCTTACTAAGATGGTACAAATCATCATATACACCTTTTATATCATGAGGTCATGACCATCTTTTGCCTGGTTGAGGCCTGGAGGGGTAGTAGGAAGACGAGGAGCAGGAAGTGGACACATGTTCTTAAGGCCACGGACTCTAAGCGGTCTGACATGCTCTATGTCTTTCTTTGTGAGCAGCTCACAGATGCAAACAGTGTCTCTATTTGGCACCTGTCTCACCGCTCTACAACACTCATCTTCTACGTAGTCAACAGGTAGCGGATCCCTCCTGACGTACCTCCAGCACTGACGCAGGATCTCATTCTTTTCATCCGTGTTGCATGTCGCAGATACTAGGTGATGAGGAAACAAGGCTGCACATAAAAGAATGAGATGAATTGCTACTATCCCAGGCAACATCATGCCCATGATTTAGCAAGCATATGACTGTTGATCTGGTGGTGAGGAAAAAAGGGAAAATCCCCTTATATATTAGTATGCACAGATATGCAATCATTAAGAAATTAATTTACTTCATCATGCACTCCTCTTGATAGATACTCTAACATACAGGGCTGGATATGCTATCATTAAGAAATTCATGACCTTCTTCTGCCTGGTCAAGGGATAAGAGGATGACGAGATGCAGCACCTGGACAACACGGTTCTTAAGGCTACGGACTCTAAGCAGTATGACATGGTCTTTTTCTATGTTTGTGAGCAGGGCATGATATGCTATCATTAAAAAAATTAATTTATTGCATCCTACACATTCCTTGATGGATACTCTGACGTACCGGGCTAGATATGCTATCATTAGGAAGACAATTATTGCTTCCCGGCACACCTCTTTGATGGATACTCTAATATATTTTTTTTAGATAATGGAACAGAAGTTCCTGCCTCTACCCTTTCGGGTACACAGCAGATGGATACTCTAATATATGGGACAAGATATATTATCCTCATAAGAAATGAATTTATTGCATTTTGGCACCCTCCAAATCACGCAAGAATGCATTACATCTATTGTCTGCAAGTACATTGGTTATCAACAAGTTACACAGTGCATTATACTATTTAATTTATGAACAATGCTTTAAACCAAAGTGATCTAGTGTGAATTTGATCTTGTATATCATTTTGTTGCTTATATAGGAGAAAGAATTGTAGATTAAAATATAAATAGGGAAAGTCTACACGTACGAAAAGAAACAATATGAAGGGAGTGCGAAGAGATCCCATCGCATGTGACGTGGACTTGCCTCCCCATCTCCCCTATAAGTTGGTTTTATTCCCGTCAAAACCATGCATGATTCCCTCCAAAATCCATCTCTTGTTGCCTCCTAATATCTTTTCACGATCCGATCTCCCAAAATAGATCTTGGATTAACATCTTCAATTGACGGGGTCAATTTATTTGAGGTGTATCACTGAACAACAAGAAGGTATTTAATATATTAACTTTTATTTAATTCTCACAGTTAACATCTAGAATACATCGCTTCATTCTAGTTTTCGATCGAAGGAGCAGTTGCACTTACATTACAATCATCCAATAGAAAATATGAGATCTCATTCGGTATCTGTTTTGTAGATAATGAAGCAGATTTTCTCATCCAAAAAATAAATAAATAAGGAGGCAGTGGGCCCAACAATGATGGGGACATTTGGAGCACGTGGCTGGGCTTACTTCGTATCCGTTTCGTGCCGCCAAGCTTCGTATGTGTAGCACGGTCCATTAAAACGGAAGGCACAAATATAATATATTTATATCAATATAGGATGAGCACAATACATATTAATACTAAATACATAATATGTTGACCTCACGGTAGCCCTAGTTTTGATCATCTGCAAACCGCTCCCATGTATGCTCAACTAAATCCTTCTGAAGTTGAGTGAGTATGAGTTGAGTGAGCACGGATTATTTGTAGCACTCCTTTGTAATACTTATTATATGAAGCATGGGTGATTATTGCTAATTTACACTTCTGAAGGTAGTACGATCAATCCACTCGAATTCTTATTCGAATCTAAGTGAATTTTAACCAATTCCTTCTCATCTTCTACTATCATGTTGTGGAGGTTTGAAGGATAACACAGCATAGATGTGATGTAATAATAGTCTATAGATGTGACGTAGTACAATTGTCGCAAAATGAACACAAATATAGATACTGGTATCACGTAAGATTCTAAATAACTAAGGCCGTGACGGTAAAAGCCAGTCATCTCCTATTACAATTTCTTCACCTTAGTTACGGTAAACCATTTGCTACACACTATGCCTAGATAGTGATCAGAGGACTGTCTCTTCCAATTGGCCGGCTTGAGCTCCACAGTCTTCTCACGCCGAGTCTGCTGGAGCTTGCTGCTTGTCCTCGTCATGATCATGTGGCTCCCCGCCTAGCATCGCTGGTTGTTCCCTTCCCTCCCTGTGTGCCCATATATTTGAAAAGATAAAATAATTACTATGTCTTCGAACTAATTTATCTTCACGAACTATCAGAATATAATTGAGGCTTGAAGCGATATATAATTACTTAGAGCTTAAATATATAGAAGACAATAATTAGGTACCTTGCTAGGATCTCCTTGTGGCGCACGTAAACTGCGACGACGATGTACCCGAAGAAGGCGGCCATGGCCATCATCTCCAACCAGAAGTAGGCGCACGCCCAGAAGCCCAGCACGAGACACAGGAAGCCAGGAACGTAGGACGCAATGAAGTAGGCGTAGACGCGCGCCAGGAGCTTGGTCGAGACGAGGGCCCGGTGAAGCAAGAACTCGCCGACGAACACGGACCAGAAGAAGAGCCCGACCCAGCCCAGGAGCGAAAATCGGCTGGTCCGAGGGTCCGCTCGTACACCCCTGTAGGGCTGTAGTAGCCGCACATCGTCCTGATGTAGCCGCACATCCGTGACTCACTCGAGATTCTCTCCAACTGACGGCCGGTCACGGTGCGTGCCGTGCGTGCTTTGCCCCTGTCAGAATGTGCTGACGTTTTTTCTTTTTGCCCGTTGAGTACACGGTAAAAGTTCTAGTCCATCTGCTCCATCATTTTTTATAACCAGTAAAAACTACTCGATGTCCGTAATTTATTTCAGTTATTAATACCATCGTTATCCGCATAGTTTTTCTAAGACTTTTTCCTTTTAACCCATTACTTATGTGTAATTTAAAATTTTAGACCCTAATAAGACACTATCTTAAAACTAGAAGTTGATCACTACTATATATTGTAGTCATCGATGAGTGTATATTGTACTGTTGTTGTCTTTATACCTCCTTTTTTATATATATTTTCGCCGCTTACGGCGATCCGTTCAAAAGACAAAAATTGACCATTACATGTTGTAGTCAGTGACCAATATATATACTTTATTATTTATATATATTTCCATCGCTTTTCAGCGAACATCTGAAAGCTGACCACTATATGATATTGTCAACGATCAGTACATGTTATGTTGTTATTGTCTTTGTACTTCTTTTTCTTATATTTCACCGCCTTACGGTGGCCACCTCAACAAAATTAATTGCCACTATCTAGAGTTTGCACTATCTTTTATTTCGAATAACTTAAAATGATGTATATTGGAAAAATATATTTTCTTTTACAGAATTTATATTATATATTTATGTGTTTTTATATTGTATTATGTACACAATTTATTTATTTTATTATTGTCTAATACATACTTCCTTGGTGAATATATGTACTTAGTGAATAAAAGGTCCAAAAGATTTATTATCACTCTAATAAAACAACATGCTGACGGTACCAAGAAAGATGGAAAGTTACGAGGAGCACTAGAGAGAGAGACGAGGAGCTGGCTGCTAAATAGGTAGCAACAATAGAGGGGGTGTATCTACAAGGGGTTGTAGAAAATTCGTGTTGAGGAGCGAAAAGGGAGATGGTCATGATCATGTACGGCCAGAGCTCGTCGGCGAGCTCGGTGCCCAGCATCGTCACGAAGGCGGCAAGGCACAGCGCGGCACCAGAATGGACACGGACGCGGTGAAGTAGTAGTAGCCGACGTGGTCCTCCTCGCTCGGGGCCGTCGCGCGCGCGGCGGCCTCGTCGGCGCCGCGCTCCGTGCCGACGTGCACGCGGTGCTCCGCCAGGGCGTAGCCCACCAGGCCGCGCTGAGGTGCGCGACGGTCACGCCGGCGTGGGGGCCCACGAGCGCGCCCGCGGCGAAGGCCAGTAGCGGGCCGTACGAGACGCGGAACAAGGCGGAGGCCGGGCCCATGGTGCGCGAGAGCCATATACGGAGATCGGCGTCCATGTCGCCGGACGAAGGGACGGCGCAGGCGGTTGCTGCTAAATAGGTTTGCATTAGAGAGAGCCACAAGCCGCATCCATGACGGCGTCACGAGTCTCTTGTTAATAACTCTGCCGTTCCCTCTTGTATTCCTTTCCGTTTTCCTTGTTCTTGACATCTCCGTCTCGATCGCCAAGCCTTCTGGAACGTTCGCACGGGTGGGGATGGCTATGGCTATTCACGTAGTCAGCACAGCAAGACCAGTCGCTTCAGTGACTGAATCATGAAGTCCTAATACAAATCGCTGTTATATAAGCTCTACTCTGCCCTTCCGTGTTCCTGATATGTTCAGACACCAAACTCATGAATGCCGATAAAAATATGCATTCCATGAGTCGCCGAATTAAAGTAGTGAGGTATCTACCATCACTGGAGCTTACTGACAAAGTGTCGATGTTGGATAAGGACGATGCGTTTGTCTTAGCTTTCCAACTCGCCGCGCATGTTGAGCTCGAACGCACACACAGCGCACATCACTCACAGAATGCCACACCGCCAGGGGGTTCAAAACTTCAAATGACTGGGGTTCGTCGGTATTCCCAGTGAACCGAGAAATTATTTTCAGGAAAACCGAAGCTACGTAGCAAACTGATTAGCTTACGGTTTTCACGTTCAAAATTGGACCGGTTAAACCAGTTGTTTCAACCTCTTGCACACCACACATAACCTTGGCTAGCTATTTGGGCAACATGCACTTCACCTGGCTCAAGAGCTGAAATTCATCTCCACATAGCATCATCAAGTTATAATAGTAGTTTTATGGCATTTTAGAGGGTATTTAAATGCACAAAAGAATAATGGAAAGTCACCATATCGCTAAGGGAGGCGCGATATCTATCAAACTCTTTATCTCCTTTTCCCTACCCTACCCTCTATCTTTTGATCATCCATCTTAACTCTCCTACCAAATATGCGCTCTGACAATTGCACTATTTAAGCGGGCTAGCACACCTTTCATTTTTACAAAAGTCTTTGTTATTGTATAGGCGATCTTGTGAGAATATTGAATTTTGTTTTTAGTCATTGTTGCCAAAGGAAACAAGATTTCAAGTAACATCTCCATTATTTGAGAGACCATGTTGATTGAGCTTTGAGCCACGAATGGATCAAATTTTATTAATAGAATTTATACAAAAAATTATTGTGCTAGGTTTATGAGGTTACTACTTCAATTTTCTGTTCACTTGTGGTTATAATAATAAACGGTTATATGCATTGGTTGATGTGGACTCCTAAAAGATGAGTGTTTTCATCAATGATATAGTAAAATTTATTCATTCACATTAAGCGTGTGAGTGAATTAGTCATTTAGATTCATGAGCCATACATAGTGGAGCAGTGTTCCGAAAACAAAAATATGAAGAGGACTATGCACTGTTTGGAATTGACGAAGCCTAATTCCAAAATCCATCCACTAATGAAATGCCATCATATTTTGATTCAGCAAATTACTTGCATGATAGTACTTGATTAAATTAGGCCATTCCATCCTTGAATAGTAAATTAATCCTAGGCGGCATTTAAAAATTTTCACTAGCTAAGGCCTCTCTCCCCAATCACCTGAAGAGGCTCATGATCCCGCATCCTATATGCTGCCTTTTCTTGAAAGAAAAACAGGCAATGTTTAAGTGGCCTTGAATATTCACCTTTGGATGGTGTGTCAATGATTTTTTTTCCAAACTAATGATGGCTATGTACGCGATTCATAAAACATTCTATAAATCTGGATAACCAACTATCCAGATACATGAAAGATGCTATGGATTTGAACATAAACTATTTTAAACTTGAACATCAATTTTTTAATGAAATTGCTTGTTAGAGCATTTGACCCTGTTGTTCTTTTGTTCTATAGTGGCTCTCGTGTTCCTCCATCAAATAAAGATATGACAAAAATATGAGTATTGAAACTCAAATTAATCTAGCTTGCAATTAAATTATGGAATCAAAGCATACGGTCAACTTTGGTCTCATAATTCGCACCACTAGTGTAAAGAAAAATTTATAATGAGCATTATGATGAACACAAGAATACAAATTGAGGGATCCATCTGCAATAATTTTCTCGAAATATAATGTGGGTGGAATGGATGAAACAATTGAAATTAATAGCATAGAAGAAAAATGTATCTTTTTATAGAAAATAAAAATATATATACTTCTTCCATTCTCAAAACCTTATCGATAGAGTGAACTAAAAATCCACTACGGAGTTGTGTCCAAACGGTATCATTTACATACTGGAGGGAGTAAGTGTCAGTGAAATTCCATCATACTAATGTAGTTAAAGATTTGCTTATTTTTCTATTGATAATAGTTTGTCTATACACTAACTAAGTATAGTTCAACTAGTTGGATCGTTTATGATCCTGGTTTGTTTGGAACAAAGGAATGCAAATGCAAAGAAACGAAAAAAACACAAACAGAAAAACATAGGAATTGAGAAACCGAAAAAAACCACGGGAATCCAAACACAGAGAAATAAAGAACTTGGGAATTAGGATGTTTGGAATGGAGGAATGGAAATAAAGGAACAAAAATATTAGTGTAGTTAATTAATAAAATCATTATTTAATGCATAGAAATTAAATCAGGAATTATTTGAAATAAATGAACATAAAAATCAAGATTTGAGAATGTACTTGAGCTAATAACTCGTTATTATAATAAAGAAGGCCAAAATAGAAGAAAAACACATGTAGCTAAATTTGTACTCTATATGAGATGGCAGATTAATTACTCATTCCCCAAATAAACAAAAACTGAAAAAAAAAGCTCATTCATATTCCTCATATAGGGTGTGTTCGTTTCCTGAGGTCTAAACTTTATAGTTGTTATATCAAAAAAATCTTACTATTTAGGAATATTAAATATAGTTTAATTATAAAATAAATTACAGGTCCCTAGACTAATTTACGAAACGAATTTAATAAAAATTAATTAAATCGTGATTAGAAAATGGTTACTCGTAGCATCACTTCAACAAAACATAGATTAATTAAGTTCATTAGATTCATCTCAAACTATTAATATGATTTTATCATTAAATTGATCAAATATTTATAAATAATACAGTGCTAAATTTTAGAGGCGAACAGGGCCTTATATCTACGCAGCTCGTTCTTCTCTCTTGATCCTCTCTTCGGTGTCCGGTGAAGCGTGTAGGAAGAGTCCGTTTTAGAAAAAGAAAAAAAAAGTAAAATGGTGAAAAAACCGTAAACCCCTTCCTTCCCCCAAATCCCAAACCACCGTCCGCTCCGATTCCTCTCGCCGCCGCGCGGCCGCGCCCCTCCCGAAGGTACTCGCGGAGCGCCAGATACCTTCCATTGCAGGTAAAGCTTCAACTCGTAACTTGCATCTATTCCAATTTCAATTTGAAATTGTTGGGAGACGCGGGTTCGGGGAAACCGCGGAGACACGGAGGCGGCGGTGAAGTGGAGAGGCTGGCTGGGGGCTTGTCGGCGGCGAGGGTTGGGATTGGCTAGGTAGTGCTGAGAATTAAGCAGGAGGAGGTAGGATGCCAGCAATTTTGGGGCCGCGTCTTGTTGATCTCGTGGGTATGGCGAGGAGCCGAGGACACGGAGGGCCGGGAATCCTTCAGCCGGCGCTCCTGTCGGCCGGTTTAGGTTAGGTGGCTGCGGCACAGGTAGGCGGCGCACAGCCAATTGAGCCTTTGGAGGCGTCTAGGGCACAGAAGATGTTGATGGCCGCAGTAATGGAGTTGCGTGGGGAGCAACATTCAACCAACTTGTTCTTTTTGAGTTCGAGATGAACCAAGTTGTTATCGTTAACTTTGATTTTTTATTGCTACTAGTTCCTGATAGTGATTCAGACTCTCACATCCATATTTACAGACCTTTTCTCCAAGGAGTACAAGAGAGGCCTTGCAAAAATGTCGTCTGATGAGGTAAAGATTAGAGAATTGCGCTTTGGCATCTGGTGACACTGGTAAACTTGTTGTTTGACTGGGTGTAAATTCTTGCAGGTGAAGAGAGTGACAAGGGAACAGAGAATCAAGATCTACAAGCTTATTTGCTACTGTGGCACGGGATTGATGACTTGTTTGGATAAATCTTATCTGCTAAACAAGTTATCTGTGTATGATCACGCTGCTGCATCTAAGTGTACTCTTTACTTTACATTTGCACTCCTGTCTATGCTTCTTGGCATCATAGCTTCATCGTTTCCGGAATCGGCGCCATTTGCCATGGAGGTCTCATGGAATGGAAGTTTGCAAGCATTTCTTTTTGGAATTGCATGCTTGCATCTCTCAGCTATGGAGTACTTTGCAGACTGGCATAGGATGTTTGTGTCTTTTATCCTCATGTCTACCCTTTTCACCATCTTATGGTACTTATTTACAAAGGTAAGTTTACCTGACTATTTGTTTGTTCATAACTTCAATCCACCATGTGGTGTGCTTTGCTTGTGCTTAGTGTGTATCAAGGTGCTGAGTTAGTATCTTTTTTCATTTTATCTCAATTTATTCCATGAAAGAAGTAACATTGTCTGTTAGACACTTAAGACTGCAATCAATTATGGATTTTCTATCTGTCACATGGTAGGAGTTAGTAGTATGTTTTGTGGATTTCTCTATTTTGTGGAATTAACAGAAGTAGCATGACCAGTAGCATGATCCGTCGATGCAATTTGTTGGGCAAAATTTGCTTTGTGAGGGGAATAAAATATTTTTATGATAACATGCCTTTTTTATCGATCCATATACAATGATAATTTGCTTTGTGAAGGGGAAAAGATAGTTGATTAAATCTGCTATTAATGACATTTTTCGTGTTGCTTTATCTTTAGGTGTCAGTGAACAACAGCGATGCTGGTCAATCTGAGCAGAAGTCCTCCAAGTAGCCAACCTCCATCCTACGAAGATGTGGATCAACATCATTCTTCATGTTTTCTCATCTTTTAAATATTCCATTGAACAAGATGTTGATGGATGTGTTCTGAGTTAGCTCTTCTAGATAATAACTATAGACAGCTTAGCTTATATTGTGATCTCATTACTTGTTTGGTAATAGACTTCGTAGGTGTGACCATGTTATCATAAAACAAAAATAACCAATGTTTATGAGGTATGAGTTACGACTGATTTGATATGAGGGTTGCCTGCTTGCCTTCGTTGGTCTCCTTTTTTGGTCGATCTGTATCAAGCTGTATGAGGATGTATATGAGTCAATATCAGGTTGTATGTGGATGTACATGTTTATTTTGCTGGCATGAAGTTTAAACTTAGTTCTCCAGTTCATGCTCATTTGATGTGCTTAATGTGGTGGTGACATGAAACATACCAGTTCATTTGCAACACCTTTTTGTTACAGACTTACAATCACTTACTGTCAACCATGCTGATCACCTAGCTTTAATTCAATCGATTTTTTGCATCTATTCCTATCTATTACATGCCAAACAATGCTTGTACATTAAAAAGTTGTTAGCAAAATCACAAGCATAATTCGTACCTTCTGGTGGCAAGGTAATTAGGACAGTACAAAATTCTAAAGCCTTACACTTAGATCATGGAAATCGATAACCATAACCACTCCAAGAATGTGGGAGCATTAGGAATCACTATGTTTCTGAACCGCAATCCTTTGTAGGGGATATATATATAAAGTACTACTCCCAAGGACATTCCTAAATCCACTTTTTGGTCCCCATTCTCAAAATAAAATGTCACCTAGAACACGATACAGATCATCGATGGATGATAATAACAAAAATATCTGGAACCAACCTTGGTGCCCTATTTGTTGGGCATTACAACAGTGTAGTTCTGTTCATGTCACTTAGTACCAGGGCTATTTTGTGTTTTTACTTTCTTTGTCCATGTTCATAATCTGAAAAACAAAAATCGCATATATAAAAGTTGTACACAAACTAAAGCTCTTATAAATTCATCAAGAAACCCTTGCCATATTTTGTATATATTGAAATGATCACAGTAATGGGGATTACAACTCCAGGAGGCTACGCATTACAACTTATCATTATTGCAATTGAAAATTTACATTGTGAATCATGATGACCAAGTATTCTAAGTTTACGACAATAACTGGACAGCTGCAATTTTGGGTATCTTCTCTCGAAGCTTCTGAGTCAATGCCACTCGGACAGTCATTACGCCAGCAGCTGGACCGGTAAGCCTAACCTTGACAATGGGTTCTTCAATTGCAACAAACTCAAGTTCACCACCACCGGTGCCAGCAAGGTACGGCCTAATCTCGTCCAATACCTGATATAGGTGAAAACAAGTTAGCTGTAGTCCTCCAGTTTCCATGTCCATTTTTTTCTAGAAAAAGATCTCATAAAATCAAAAGCAATAAAATGTTATAACTCCACATGAGGAACAGGAGTATACAACTTCAAGGTTATTGTTTGTTGAGAATTCTGATGATTAAATCATAAAGATAACAGCAGTATCTGTTTTTTGTTTGTTTGTTTCTTTACCAATATATGCATATAAACGTACAGAGGATCACTTTAGTAGCAGAAAGGATGTTACTTCACATACTGAACAATCCAAAGGAACGGAAGTCCAGAGCTCTAGATAGTTGTATTATGATATCAATACATATAACAGTTCCATAGTATGAAAAATAGATAAATTACCAGAGCAGCCACAAAAGAAATAGCTAGAATTGTGTTCTTACAAACCAAAAACTAAAGTAAAGCATTTTAGCACTCCAATACCTTTTCAATACATTATCGAATATGAATAAGTAGATCAAGCCTAGGAAACTAGCATTGAAAGATGGATCTCAAAAATGAAAATGGTGGACAATAAAATAGAGATGTTAATTTTCCAGTCACAGCTCTGCAGAAACTGCTAAGCCCAGTGCATTAGAAAGCTCCGAATTTGGGTTACAAGGTACACTACAGTGGTGATGAAACACTGAGTTTCAGAAGAATTCGATATTACTGTAGACGAATTTATCCAGTTACTCAACAGTGTAAAGTCTGGATTACTGTATGCAAGTTCATCCAGTTACTCGACATTATGTAAGCGTCATTTAGTCTTTGCTGCTAGAAACATTTAGTAATAACACAATAGAGCACTCACCTTCTCAATGTTCTCTTGGTTCAACTCAAGACCGGTCTCCTCATCAGCGATAGGTTCGACTGCAACAATCTCTGGTATTTTCTCCATCAATCGTCGCTCGATGCCCATCTTCATCGTTGTTACTGAAGCAGGGCAAGACCCACATGCTCCTTGCAGCTTCAATCTCACCACGTTCCCATCAATCTCATGCAACGCAACATTGCCACCATCTGCCATAAGGTATGGTCGCACTTCATCCAACACTGCCTCAACGTTTTCAGCAGTCAAAGGCAACTCGACCGCAGGATCTGGGTTGGCAATAGCTTGAACCACTGCAAGAGCAGGACACCAGCAAAGCCTCAGTTACTATTAATCCGTTACCTCCAATACCTAATGTTGTTTCATTATAGGCAGAAGATCCTACTTGGCACATAATTTCTAACCTTCATATTAATTGACTGGCACTCCTAGTTGATAAGACATCATTACATAGTACATCAAAGCACTCTGCCCCTATAGTCTAGTGGTTCAGGACATCTCTTTCAAGGAGGCAGCAGGAGGTTACCATACTGCCATACAAAACTTTCTAGTTCTAGGCACAGGTGTCTAAACATGGCATGCACTATAATCTGAGACAGAGCTAGCCAACAAACATACCAGAGCACAGTATTCAGTTTTTACCTACAATTATTCAGTACAACAGCTCACGGTATTGATAAATTAATGTTCTTTGAACTAACTGTCCTAGCTGGAGAACATAAGCATTAAGCAAACAATGAATCGAGGAGTAAAACAGACACTATTTGCTCTTTGCAATGGTTGGATGACATAGAGGCCACTGCAATTTGGAACTCAAAGTAGTTCTCTAAGGTTCAGTTGTTTCACAGCATGCCTCGATGCTAACACAATCAAAATCTGAAAATCACCATCATGACTCATTATTCTTCTAATGGTTCTAGCTCCAAACAAATGCGAAAATTACAGATAAGACATGAAACAGGGAGAGAGCTAGAACCTTGCCGCCGCCGCCGCGGCTGGCCTGACGCGACCAGTCTAGTAGCAGGAGCCGCTGCCCCGCCAGGCGAAGCAATCCCCACCTGCGCACCAAATCAAAAACCATCATCAGTTCGACTGAGCCAATAAACCACCCCGGACACCAAGAAAGGCGATGAAAGGGAATGGTGAGCCGAACCCTAACCCTGAAGGAGGACGGCGAGGAGGAAGAGGTCGACGGGGAGGGGCCGGGCGCCCACGCCGTCGCCGCCGCCGCCGCCGCCGCTGTCTGCATCTCCGGTGACGAATGAGAGCCTTGACCTGTTGCGCGCGGCTCTTGGCTGGATGGGGAGGGCAGCAGGAATCTGGAAGCTTGGTGGTGTGCTCTGTGGTTAGGCGATTGGTGTTGCTCTGCACTTCTCTGGCTCTCCTCCTACTTTGTATTTTTCTTAGTTTTTGTTTACTTTTGTTGTATTTTTTTAAAAAAACTAATTTTGTTGTAGGAGAAGGGAAAGAAAAGCTATTACTGCTTAGAAGCTTCTTTTCAGCTGCTGTATTTTTCCTCCTCTAATAAAATTGTTGGGAAATTTTGTGGTGTTTGGAAGGCGTTCACGGGCACAACGACGAGACGTGGTCGTTCTTGGCTTCTCCAAGGCCGGGTGCGTGTCTAATTTGGCTTGGTTAACTAGGGGCTCTCGCTGATGGTGTCATGACATGCGTGTGCATCCCGTGTTACTACTGGCTGAAGGGCAATTGGGAGAGGTACTCAGCATAATACATCTGTGGGAACTGGAATTTACTTGAACATAATCCAACTAAATTTTGTTGCGGTTTAAAGAAATCCCAGAATCTTTTAGCCTATATGCTGGCCCAAAAACATGTGGTGCAGCAGTCCTTGGCACGTCCCGAGACTTGTCTTTTTCTCCTTTTCCTTTTTGAGGAATATAAAAGTTATATATTATATCAAATGCTTTACATCTGCTCACTGTCTTTCATCTGTACGAGAAACATGACAAATATATACTCCCTCTATCTCAAAATAAGTGTCGCTATGGGATCCGTGCTAGTCAAACTTTCTTAACTTTGACTACATTTGTAGAAAGTAGAAAATACGAGAAATAGTTATATATCTAGATAAGTTTATTATGAAAATGTATTCAATACTCTATCTAGTGATACTAATTGTGTATTATAAATATTAATATTTTTTTTACAAATATTTGATCAAAGTTGAAAGTAGTTGACTCTTCGTGAAGCGAGAAGGACACTTATTTTGGAAAAGGACAGCAACCGTCTGCCTAAATTAGGGATGTTTAAACAGGGGACTATGTATTCAAATCCTCGAGACTTGGCTTATATATAGATTAAACTCTAATAATATTCCTACAGCAACTCTCTGCTGCAAACACCTCTCAAGCTTCTGAATCGCATGAATACCACTTTACATACAGTCATTCGTTGGCAGTCCCAACTACAGATAATTTGCCGTGGAGTCTTCACTTCAGTGGAACTGCACTCCTTAGTTCAAGGTAAACTGCCCTCCTAGCTCCTAATATACAGGTGCACTGAACGACTGAATCAGCAACTGTTGTCAAACATCTTTCCCTATGCAGGACGGCTCGTCGTCGATGGTGCCCACAGTCAGTTGGTCGTCCAACGACGATGCCGATGCAGTCCTCGACAGTGTGCACACTGTGTTCGTCTCGTGGTCGGTCTCGTACGTGGTGTCGAGGGAGCAGACGGACCGGGAAGTGACAGTGCCGTTCCGGGAGAAGAGCGGGTTATGCCGGTTCCGGTCCTTGACCCTCTTGCACCAGCTGTGGAGCGACTCCCGGACGTTCTCTGAGACAAGTGACTTCTTGAACTTGGATCCCATCTGCAAGGTCAGTGAATGAACAAGGAATACATCAGCTGTGTAGGCATGTCTTTCTGAAATCCTACAGCGTACAGCCTGCATTTTTTGGCAGCTGAAAACATTTTCCCCTGAATATGATGTGCAGCAATTTCATGCAATTAAGAAGTTTCAATGTTCTGTAAGAAAATAGCAATATAATTCAAGAAAACGATTTTGTCAGTACGATAAACTGCTACGGTGGTAAATCACGCAGACAATAACAAGTGAACATGCACCATCAGATTTTCTCGAGGGGATTACCTGAGAAATGATCACATTTAGGGGAAGTGTGCTGTAGCTGCACCAAAACTGAACTACCAACCTGCAATGTTGAAAAACAACACGTATCATGATGGTGCCAGTTTAGCACAAAGAAAATGTAGTCAGCAGCCTAGATAATTGGGTTAACACAAAATATTTTAAAGGATGACCACATCATTGTTGATAGAGCTTTTTTATGTGAATTTTTAAGAAGAATGACATAGAAAATGGTGCAAAACATAAACTTGTGGCAATTATTTTCACGAATATACTAGATCGAGGGGGATAGATGTCAATTCTTCTGCTGTCTAAACAGAGCATGGTCGTTAAAAAAATGACTTACCCAGAAATCAAACGGATGACAATCATGTAATAGTGCTTCATGAAGCAGGATTGTACTTCACTCAGTTCCCACTGCACAAGATGCATGCAAACCAGTAAATATAAACAGGTAATATATAAGAAAGTTTATAGAATGATGGCAAGCCGTGCAAGCTTGAGCTTGACAGATTCTGCTCTTTCACTGTTATTTCTTATAACTGGCAAGTGGTGATCCAGATCAAAAATAAAAGGAGATAAATGAAGAACCTATCCGATACATTCTTGTGATAGTGCCAAACAATATGCCAATCATAAGAATTAAGAATATGCATGCTCACCAGAGACCATAGGAATGTTGCCATCTCAAATGCATTCTGGAAGCAAGAACAAGTTTTAGGCTGAGGAAACAAATATTCATATAAAAATACAGCACAACAAGTTATCCATATTGGCAAGACATCACCTGAAATGAAATGAACTGTATAAGCCACCAGAGCACCCGAGGTTTTCCAAACCAAAAAGATCATCACGCAGTTTGAGTTGTGTGCCAACATAAGGCGCTGTCGCCTCAGCAACTTCCAGAGCCAACTGAGCGATGACGTGCTGGAGTTCAGTACCCACTAGAAGGACCAGCTTAAGAAATTTTTAGGACAGAATCAAGAGAAGGCGTAAGTATCATTTTGAGACAAGGAAAAATGGAAATCATTAGCTCAATCTTGCACATCAGTTAAGTGATATTGGATACTTACAACAACAGGAACAAATGACAGCCAGAAATATATATTGATACCTGCAATTAAGAAGAACAAAAAAGAGGAGCATGGTGTCATATACTATTTATAAAGCCAGTGTGAGAGAGGAGAGGAGGAAGGAGGGGAGAGTACCATGGACATTGATAAATATGCATATGATTGCATAAACCCAAAGTGGCCAGCTGCAACAAAATAATGTTAGATCATGCATGAATCTATTCAAGGCCAACAAATCCAAAATCTATAGAACAGAATATTACCAAAATAAAAATAGAAAGCCAACAGCTCCTGACATGCTATAACCATGTTCTTAGAAAGCTCAATGTTAAGATAGCTTCAGCTGGCGTTTTTCATTGCAAGGGTTGAATCACGACATTATTATTTTGGAACGATATGATATGAAATTCTAGATGGCATTACAATGTATACGTTGGAAATTTTGGAATGACTTTCTCAGTACCAACTAGACTATCGGAGCTCTTTTTTCATCAGATTAAATCTCATGGAAAAAAATTTCAAGACCAGTATGCATACTTTCATGTTTAAATCAAGAAAACCATGAGAATAACTTGTCCAATGTTTATTCACCAGAAGAAGATGAATAATCTGGAAGACAAGTTCCTTTTTACCTGATACCAATTGTTCCGTTGTAATCATCTTCCATGCTCCTTACCATATATTTGTGGAAGTCGTATGAATGTGGAAGCTTGTGGTACTGGTAAGAAACAATTAGGCAAGTAAATCACAATGCAGGGAATGACAATCATAAGTATCTTATCATAACAAGGAAAAATGTGAAACAACAGGAAAAATGACACACCATAAGTATCTCAATAATGAGGAAAAGAATGAAACATCAGGAGAACGCCATAATAAGCATCTTAATGTGAAACAATAGAAACCACTTCAGTACTCACTGTGACAAAGCCCAGCCTCAGTGCCAAATAATCTGATCTTGTAATGGATCCCTTGAACTGACGCAGAAAACACAACTGCAATGTTTGATAGTTTCGAGAGAAAATTAGAAAAACTTTAAAGTCCAAGTATTCTCTGCATTTGATCACACAAAGTATCACATATTTTTCTAAGCCATTATGCAAAGGGATATGAATTTATATACTTGTGCATCATGGATGTCTAGGCTGTTTAGGTATTTAAAGTAGTGACTATTTTAGATACATGAATAATTGGATATTTTTACTTTATGGTCCAATGATATCTCAGATGTCACTATCATAACCATCTCATATGTGCTCTAGGTCAAATCAGACTGGAAAAATGCATAAATAAAAGCATTCTAAAGTTTTGAATTTTTTAACATGTTTATCGATAAAGATATAAAATCAGAGTTGGCCCTAAATCCTGCACTGGAGAAAAACTTACCATCCAAATGAGTATTTTATTTTTGCTCCATGGATGAGAAGCATGATGAAAAACAAAGGTCGACTGCCTTCGCATCACTCTAGTTCGTCTAGCTGACCGAAACAAAGATTTGGCAGGAAGAAAAAAAATCAGCACAATCACATTACATCTGACCTAACAAACATTTGATTTCACTATTTGCTCCATCGCTCCTACCTTTCAACTCCTCCGCGGCTATTGGACCTGCTAAGGTTTCCCATTTCCTCCAGCTATATATCTGGACCAAGAGCAGAAGGATACGATACAATGAACTGACAGAGGAAGTAAAAAAGATATGTTAGATCAGCAATGAGGGAACACTAACCTTAATCATGGACAGAACCACTGTTACAAAACTGTATAATACATGAGTGATACCAAGAATGAACAGAAAACGATGCAGCTGCTCAAGGCCCTCATATGAAACAAAAGGTTCATGGCCCTGCAGGTAGAAGGAAATAGCGACAAGTCAACTCAACACAGATGATTCTCCCGTTCAACCTTCATCAGACCAAATCATGACATTTTTATTACCTCCCGGCAGACATGACCACCAAAGACGTGATTAGTGAGAGATGTCTGGTTTTCCTCGTGGTTCATCAAGTGATCAAAATCTTTCTCCGAGCAGATGTAGAACTTACTGTTGAAGGATGATGAGGGAACACAGATTTCTGATATCCAGTGCGCGGACTGGCTCAGCAGCAACGAGATCACGCCGAGCAGCATCAGTTCTGCATGGAGGCATGGTTTCTTTCGGTGACGAGAACAATCAAACAACTTGTGGGCAGCAACAGTAGCAAGAATTCCCCACTCAGAATAGTCAACGAATGTGCAATTTATTCTTGAACAAGTGGAGTTAAATTGAAAGTGGTTAGCAAGGAAAGCTTTCAATTCACAGGTGCCCCGTCTCCATTGTAGAAAGTGCAGTAGCTCTTAAGCATGGAACTGAAAACCCAAAAGACCTTTACAAGCAATAGAATAGTGTGTCCGTTCAGCTATGGCGAGGCTAGCAGCAGTCCAGCACCTGACATTCTAAGGGTGCAGGCTGCCAAGATCTTGACAGCTATGCTCTTTGCTTCCACCCTTATAAGTCTCTAAATTGAGAAAGTCTGGTTTTGGTACTGAACCAATTTGTAAAACAAACCACTGAACCACTAATAGGTACCAAAGTGACAGGAAACGACAGCAGCTGAAGTGAAATGCTACTCAGATATTGGACCCCAAAAGGGGAAACATGCAGTGTGGAACGGTGGCAACTGGCAAGCATGAACAGCCAATTATCAGCAGGTCATCTTTCATTCCTGGACTGAGGCAAACAGCCGAACAACTCGTGGGATGCAGCAGTTGGAGATTATTCAATTCCCACTGGTAACAACTCATCTTTCCATTACTATTCAAGTGTGATAGAGAGAGAGCTCAGGGCTCATTCAAGTTAAGCTACATCCAGCCAATCCAGGAGGGAGAAAGCGGTCATGTTTGTATAGGCACAGCAAACAGCAATATGGGTGACATAAACGGCAAGCGGCTGAACTGAAATGTCATACTACTACTAAAGTCCAAAAGGGGAAACAACAGAGCGACCGCGTGGGGCCAAAAACAAGAGCCAGTTAGAAATGGAATCGCAGGCTCGGTTGTTACTGGCTGTGCGTACCTTCGCGGATCTTCTCGAGCGCGGCGAGCATGGCCTTCCGCTTGGTCTTCCGGAGCCACTGCATTCGAATTGGGGAACGCGGATCCAACCCGGTTCAATCAAAAAGGGGTCGCATTTAAGTGAGTGAACAGAGAGTGAAGCATGAAACGGCCGCGTGCGGCAGCTGGGGGAGCCAAGACCGTACCTTTGCGAAGCGCGAGAGGGCGCGCTCGACGAGGAAGCAGGCGGCGACCATGAGCGTGGTGACGGTGGCCACCGACCACGTCGGCGTCTCCGCCAGCGACCGCCCCTCCTCCCCCGTCATCCCTCCTGCCCGCCGTCCCCCGCGCGCCGAGGCGGAGCTAGCGAGCCGAGCTCACGGCGCCAGCTTCTCGATCGACCTCTCCTGATGCTGCAGGCAGCGACAATGCCGCGATCCGCAGCGGCGACGCGCTTGGCCCCCGTCCTCCGATGTATCCGTTCTCTCTCCTCTGACCCGGGAGGTTCTGTTTTGGATTTCCTTTCGGGTGGAGATGCAATGGGGATTCGGAGCGGTACGGAAGCGCGTGTAGTTTAATGCGGGCGGAGGTGGGCGCGGTCGGCGCCGCCGGCGGAGCGGGAGGGGAGGAGCAGAGCACGGAGCCACGAAGCAGGGGAGCGGAGCTGGAGCATTGAAGTCGTAGCCACGAGCGAGATTTTGAGGGTGGCAGCTGCACATGGGGCGGCATGCCGGCACAAGCTGAGCTTAATGAGGGTGCTGCTTACCTCAGCTCGAGTGCCAGCTCGTCAACTAAACCAGTGTTAGTAGCTTGATTGGATCAAGTGGGTCGGCCGCGGCGTGCTCTCTGTATCTTCTGCACATTTTGCTGCATGCGCCTATGCTGACCATTCTCCCGTGGCCGTACTACCTTCCTTCCGTACACCGCCTATGCGATCCGATTGGTAATAATCCTCTCTCTCTTTCCTTTGACTTGTGGGCGAGTGGGGTTAATTAACTGTCCCATGAATCCATGATTAGTATCTCAAGTCATGAGATTTCTCACCCATTGTCCAAATCGTGCCCGTTTGGTAAAAATGAGAGAACTTTTATGGTACTCCAGATTGAATGCACACCGTTTAATTTTTGGATTCAATGGTTTAGATCATGATCATGATACTTTTAATTCCCACTAATATCATAAGTATTATAGAAGAGTATCATAAGTATCGAGGAGTATTTTAGTAATCAGTCAGATTAATCATTTTGTCATCCTAAGGGGGCAAATGAAAACTGCGCATTTCAGTTTCATTAGGGCGGGCGTGACCACCTGTTGAGGCAGGGAGGCTAGGGTTCGTCCTCAAAGTTTACATTTTTCTTGGCTGATCGGCAATTGAAACTGTAAAAGTGCTCTTAAATTGTAAGAAAATGGCTAGTTTTGGATTGATCCTCTTCTAAGTTCACATTTTCTTGGCTGGTTCCGCTGCCGCGTATAAAAACATCGCGATGCAGTTCTGCTCGTGCGTGCCGCGAGCTCGCCCCAACCTGTTATGCCACCACGAGCTCTCCTGCCATGAGCGCCCTCCCTGCGGCGCCGCTGGGATGCGCGGAACCCTGCCCTGGCGCGAGCCCGCATGCTGCAACGCAAACTCCCCTGCTCAGGCTTGCAACCGGTACAGAGAGAATGGCGGCAGCTAGAGGAAGAGAATGGCGTGGAGGATGACGTGAATTAGATTTCCTTTTTGTTAAAAAACTAATTACTATATTACTCATTACTAATAGACGGTTGGATTGAATGCATGATACTTAAAGCTGTAGGTATCATGGAGCACTGTAAAGGTGCTCAAAAATGAATATTGAACTCAAGCACACAGCAGTACTACTTCCATTCCATAATGTAAGTATTTCTAAAATCTCGAGATAAAAATAGTCAATATGAAAGAAAATCATATACTACTCCGTTCGTTTTCTGTTGTCGTTCCGACCGTGTGAATTGAACTGCGACCAATATAAATTGTTTGTCTAAAACGACAACATATCACGAACGGAGGGAGTATACCCATCATTTTACATTACCTCATCAATTCCTCACCTACCTATCAATCTACAAATTTTGTTTTATCTCTAAAAATACTTACATTATGGACAAACATTTAAATCATCAATCCACATATTTTATTTTATCTCTAAAAATGCTTACATTATAGACAAACATTTAAATACTTCAAATACTTATATTGTAGAATGGAGAAAGTAGCAGTTAGTACCCGCGAGCAGTGGATCATCCGTCAACAAATGTTGGCCTATCCGAGAGAAATACAAAGTGGCAATTCACGTCATCGCCATCATGAAATTGAAACTAATTGTGTTCCCATTGCAGCTGACTAGACCTTGTAATGTCGTCGCAGATTCACAAGAAGCAAACCGATACTACAGCGAACAAGACGACGGATGAGATGTGATACACACCAAAAGCAACGGGACCACTGGGATTTCTTTGTTTTGCGTCCGCAACCGTCTTTAGCAATCGGATGCTGAATTTCAGTAGTACTAATCTTTCACAGAACAAATGCAAGAACAGTTAAACGTCTGTTCCTCTCTCTTATGGATGGCAAGCACCAGAATTGCACGATGCCTTTTCAAGGAAAAAACACAATTTTAGTGATCCAAGAAGAAAAAAGGGGTAAACATAATTCTTGAACAGCAAAGATAATTCAGATGCTACTGTCATACGCAATCGCACACCGAAACTCGTCCTTATATTCATGTATGGGACATAACAATAAATTTATGCCAGTTCTGAACTGTGCCATGGTGGCAGCCTACGCTCTGAAGACAAATCTATGCGCTTGCTGTATTCAAGACAGGAAATCTACTAGTTTGGGAGTTGCCTGATGCTGAGGAGAAAGACCATGAACGAACATAGGACTAACTGCACACCTGCATAAAAAAGTGACGCGCCTGTGAAAAAATGCGCTGCATTCGATATGAATTATGGAGAACATCAGTCTTCAGGCTTTTCACTCTGCAGTAAGATGGCCTCAATGGGAATGGTATTGATTGTTGGAAGATACTAATTTTCAAGCTCCCATTGTGGGAAGTTTTTAACCTGAGCATTCAAACAAAGTATGTGAAATAAAGGTTTTGTAGTATTTCAGAGCACACTCTACTGTTGTAGAGTAGAAGGAAAAAGGAAACGGACTGAAGAACGTCCAATCAGAAACTTTAGCACATAACACTAGTATTTCTGAGCAGCAAACCACATAGTTGTAATCCAAAATCAGCTTACGCGCTCAGATGCTTATTCTCTACGCATATGTACAATCGCAAAACAGCAGAAGGGGAAGTGAAAAAATACCGATTAATAAATGTACAAGGATGTATATTTATAGTTATTAACAGGTGAACCTTCACGAGTACACATGGTAGTACTCCTGTACCACACGGCTATGAACAACAACACAAGACAATCAAAGCAACAACATTAGAAAATAATAAACACACTTAACGCGTACAAATTAAAGTCGATCGATTTTGGCTCCCCTGCATCCATGGTCAACCAAACCAAGCAGCAAGAGCTAGCAACAACACGTGGATACAGAATCAAAAAAACATGTGTGGATACTTCGACGATGATCTAGCGGCAGTTTAGTAAGCGCGCGGGCGGCGCGTGCAGGAGAGCACCCTGGCCGCGCGCGAGAACAGCCCGGCCTTGCCATGGTGCGTCCTGGGCCTCGTCCTCGCCCGCGGCCGCGTCACCGGGCCCACCACCCGCCGCCACAGCCCGCGCAGCGACGTGCCATGGCGGCGCGTCCGGACCGCCGTGCCGGTCCGCCTCTTCCTCGTCGTCGGCCACAGCGAAGGCATGGCTGCTGATCCTTCTTCTTCGATCCCTCTGGGTGATGAGAGCACAGAGCAACAGCTGAGATTGTTCTTTGGTGCAGGTGAGAAAGCAGATGGTTGGATTTGTGTGCTCGGACCGTTGCGCCCGGAGCTTCTTTTATAAGCCGGTGAAATGGCCGGTGCGTCGTCGCCGCGTGTGCCGGCGCCACGCGCGTAAGCCTGGATGGAAGAGGCGTGGCCTGCGCGACGCGTGTGGCGGGGTCACGTGTTCAGAGCCCGGCACGTGTCCGCCTCGTCGGCTGGCAGCCATGGCAATCATCCTCTTCCATCCTATCCGTAGC
The DNA here is from genome assembly GCA_031894775.1 of Chloris gayana. Lineage (NCBI taxonomy): Eukaryota > Viridiplantae > Streptophyta > Magnoliopsida > Poales > Poaceae > Chloris > Chloris gayana. Next base: position 270,084 of record JAUNZO010000158.1, on the reverse strand, counting down.
CGCGAGGGAAGGAAAAGTTGCGCTTGGTCAGTGGGCCTCAGGCAGGCATGCCTGCCGCTGTGGACACGTGTGCACGTGGACACCGGAAGACGGGACGAGAAGAACCACGCGCTGGCACCCAACGCTTGTTATTAATGTGATCATCTTATTCTACTTGGAGGAAGACTATTCTTATTGTTATCTACGTGTTCTCAACCTCACACGTTAGCCATCAAAATCGCAGTTTGTACATCGAGCATCTAAGTACGTGTGAAGGAATTTGCATTCTGAATTTGAAGAAAGGTTGCTAAGTTTGGATTGAAAGATATTATTCTCTTTTTTGAATAATCATGTCTCGTAATGCACCTTATCATTTTTTAGGGATAATGCACCTTATCATTAAATCAATAGAGGTAAGTCTTCTATTTTCTTTTACCATTAAATCATCAGAGGTAAGTTCTATTTTCTTCAGTTTTGCTTTAGCATCTAAATTGCCTCCGTTGTACGAAAATCTCAGTTGGTCGCTTATATGGTCGTGGGTCTCAACCATATAAGCGCAGCCGCATCCTAGACCCTACAACTTTTGTTGGCTCCGTTCAGTCACTTGTGTTACTAAATGAATGGAGATATGTCTTTTCTTTTCTTTAATGTTGTTTTAGGATTGAAAATTTCTATACTATACTAAAATCTTAGTTGGTGGCTCCTTCTGTCGCAAAAAACACTGGTGACACTAACATTACAACTCTATTTAAAAGCTCAGTAATTAATAATTACTCAATGAAGCTGCCTGGAAGTGATTTGAGTGTTTCTTTTTGTTTGTGTGTGTGTGATGAGGGTGAGGTAGGGGAGAGAGAGGCATTAGTCCCCTGTACCCTACCTATGGGTGGTAGAAACTGATGTACAACAATATTGTATACCTAACTATTGGTTGTGTTGCTTTATATAACGATTAACTACACAAAAAAGTAGGCTTAACCCTATTCAATTCCTCTGATTCTTGCTCTATATAGAGAACTATTTTGTGTAAAATTGTAGTATCTTCTTCCCTATAATGCAAATAACGCAACTCCTACATGTTTAAGAAAAAGGAAATTTAGTATCTCTTTCCTTCCTTCTGGTACAACTGCTTTCATACTGCCATGTGAAATAAAGTAGCTCACATCCGTAGGATGATTTGGGATCCACTAAAAATATGATTATGTCATAAGAAGATTTTGTGCCTTTGCAGCATACGACCTCGAAAAATGATTTCATAATTGTACAATTCTCGAATCCAATTACTTGTGTCGCGCTGTGTTTTCTAGTTTTATTATGAAACTCAATAATAAACACTTAATTACTCAATGCAGCTATCTGAAAGTGATTTGGGTGTTTCAAGGGAGGGGGCATTGGTCCCCTATGCCCTACCTATGGATGGTAGAAAGTAGAAACTGATGAACAATGATATTGTATTCCTAACTGATAGTTGTCTTCCTTTATTTGGCCTTGACGTTAATAATAAAATATACAAAATCTTCTTGAAATATAAATACAAATAGATGTTTTCATAAAGTTGATGACCATAAGGTATCTAGGGAAGCTCAAGTGGTCGAAGCCATCGTTCAGTAGTGACTTTCCACCGCCATTGAAACTTTAAAGACGTAATTGGTCCGAATTATCGTTCAACAGACCATTGAAACTTAGGCCTATGTATCAGGAGCACCTCGGGAGAGTACACGTTGGACCAACTCCAATCCCACTGATGGCGCCTTCATGACCAGGCCGAGGCAAAGCCTGCACCAGGAGGCGCTCCAGGAATCGAAGGCCGAGGCAAGGCGGGCATTAGTGATCGGAGTGTTTTGTTTGAACATTTGTATCGAAAACTAACATAACTGAATATGAGGATCCATTTGGAATTCGACCCCATGAGATCTTAGTAAAATCAAAATGTACGTGCTACCTTTCTTCTGATTTAATGGACTTCCAAAGCATCACGCCTGTAGAACAGCACAACTGAATAATCCAGTATACACACTACAAAGTTCCGATCCGTCTCCAGGGATGCTATCAGCTCACGGCATGGAGAGAACACGATGCGTTGCTCATCATCTCACTTGTCAGCATGAGATCGACACACTACTAATTGGAGATCGACATACTACTACTAATTATCACTTCAGTCCGGGTTCGACTCTGGCTCAGTGGCTCTAGTACCGTTATTATCTTCCGATGGTCAGTCTGCCTACCAGACTTTCACTGTTTCTTAGTTGGCATTTAGCGGACGTACGGCAGAAGAAGTTCATTAGAGACTTTCATCGTTTAAGGATGGCGACGACTATCCAGTGCTAGTGGACTCACTGCCCAGTGATAATCGAGTCAGTCCGATTGCTCCAGGGCTATTTTTTGCTATTTTTTCATGCCCTGAATTCGGCCGACGGACTTGGACAGGTCATCCGTGAAGCAAAGGAGACTGTACTATGGCGTTGCTTCAAAAGGTCCAGGTCACTCAGTAATCGTGAGGGAACCCTGCTTCCGGCACATTTGTTAGCGCGCAGTTAGCTAGGGAAACTGTTCATTCCGCAGTTTGGTTTGGACAAGCTTCTCTTGATTGAAAAAAGGGCTCAAGATTTCAACCCAAAAAAGAAAGCACGGAAAATGTGTATACTGCACTGCACGGGGGTGACCAAGCCAAACCAAGCAGCAAAAGCTGGCAACAACAAGTCTGTGCCGGGGATGACGATGATCTAGTGGCTGAGTTTAGTATGCGCGTGGGCGGCGCGTGCAGGAGAGCACGCCCACCACCCGGCGCCACAGCCTCCGCAGCGACGTGCCAGGGCGGCGAGTCCGCACCGCCGTGCCGGTCCGCCTCTTCCTCGTCGTCGGCCACAGCGAAGGCATCCTCTTCCTCGGTCGAGCTGCTGATCCTCCTTCTTCTTCGATCCCTTTGGGTTACGAGAGCAGAGAGATTATTCTTTGGTATGAAAGGCGGTGGATGGATTGTTGTGCTCGGACCGTTGCGCCCGGAGCTTCTCTTATAAAGCCGGTGCGTCATCGCCGCGTGTGCCGGCGCCACGCGCGGGCGCGCCTGGATGGAGGAGGCGTGGCCTGAGCGACGCATGTGGCGGGGTCACGTGTTCGGAGCCCGGCACGTGGATGCCTCGTCGATCGGTTGGCAGCCCCTTCCATCCTATCCGTAGTCGCGACTCGCGACAAGGAATTTGTGCTTGATTTTTAGTATCGTATATAGGCTGTGGCTTAGCACCTAAATTTTCGTTTATATATATATATATATATGCTGAACTAAAAAATGAGTTGGTGACTTGTAATAACTCTAAAATAGATTATGCATTACAATAGTTTTCAACATATATTTATTAAATAATTATAAAATTTATATGTATCAACTTATGTCTTGGACGCCAATCTCACTATAAGGCTAAAAGCTAGTATAGTGGGACAGTGCTCATCATTCGCTGCTACAACTTGAATTAAGAAACAAACAAAACGACCGAACCCACTGTTACCCACATGTTGCCGGTAGCCAAGCGGGATCTGTGAGACCACGCCTAGGAGGAAGAGGGATTGCGTTGGGGAGAGGAAGGACTATAGCCACCGAGAGAGGAGGAGGGAGGAGCGTCGGGAGAGGTTCGACTATAGCTACATCTACCGCCTAGGTCCCCGTCTCCGGAGGCCCCGCGAGTAGCTAGATCCACCGCTCGGCCAACGCCCGGATCCGCCGGTGCCACCCACGAAGTGGCCCGGTATAGGTATGGCCACCCGGGAGGACACCGTCACCGCTAGGATCAGCCACACATCGGGAGGACAAGCTGCTGAGGGTAGTCCGTGATGTGGGACCGCTAGGGAGGAGGGGCTACCTCGCGCCACCGCTCGGGAAGCACATATGATTTGTATATGAATTTTTCTAAGAAAGTTTTATGCGGATCTAATTTTTTTATAAAATTTGAGTGGACATGGTATCACATAAGAAGGTGATAAAAATATCAATCACTAACATTAGTATAGATCTATAAAACAAAATTAATTAAGAAATTTGCACTAAGCCTAATCACTTTGCTTAATTTAAATGATTTATAGAATAACACAATTTTTAAACCTAGTCTCCTTCCTCTTTCAAAATCCTTTGCCTTTTTTCTCGATAAGAAAAAGATAAATATCTTCCTCTTCTTAAACTATGAAACTATGTTGTGTATGTGTGTGTGTGTGTGTGTGTGTGTGTGTGTTTTCTTTAGGTGGGGTGGGGGGAGGGGAGATTTATGCCCCATCTCATCCTTCTTGTGCTTTATGACTAGTGTGAACAAAGAGATAAGGAAAGTGAAATAATTCTTCTCGGTCTTCTACTCACCTCTCTACATATTTATTACAATATACTCATATCTAATTACATCAGTAAATACAATTAAATTACCAATTATTTCACCATAAAACAATTTTGCATTTAGATCATTCATGAATTCTTTTTGCCATTACCTGTTTGGATAAGTATATTGCTACAAATAATTATTATTAGTATATTTTATTATTAGACTTAAATTAGTAAAAATCTTAAATTTCATAATAATTGATTTCAATAAATACAACTCATATTATAGCTTGCATAAAAATTTTATGTAAAGTCGCTTAAAAACCAAATACTTTGTCGCACACGATGTTGTGTAAAAGAATATGAGCATGCAGCAATCTTTTCAACATGCGTGTATGTATCACTTTCATTTATTGTTATAAATAATTTTCATGAAGAACTTGCTGATTAGATAAAAAAATATTGATTTTTATTAGTGAACATAAACTAATTTATCTTGAGTCTATTGTCAAAAACTTATGTTAATAAAAATATGTATGATTCAACATAAGTGCGTTCTATAATATGATTGGATTGATACCTCTCTGATAGTTAAAATACCTAAACAAAAAGAAAAAAGAAATGTAATGGATTAAAAGTTCAACTACAGATAACCTAAATAATATACACTGACAATGCACCTTCACTTATGTGATCTAAACATGTTTATTTTAATATAAAACTTATTACCATTACTTTACTAATAATTTAGTTACTGTGGGATAATTTGATTTTCCTTAACGTGAAACACAACTGGCTTTATGAAACACAACGTCTGATGATTATAGTAAATATTTATTTTTGTTTGTTCTGTACTGAAATGAAAAGGTTGTATGAAATTGTATTGTTTCATCAGATATATTAGGATTTAAAACTTGACAGTAATATATATATACATTAGATATATTAGGATTTAAAACTTGTTGCGCCATCTATTATTTAAGAAAATAGTCAATATTTTACAAATCATGTCAGCAATAATGAAACTGACTCGCGTTTTAGTGATAGATAATACAACAATATATATTGATGTCAAATTATTTATTTCTAATATATTTTATAAATTTAGATAAAAATGAAAATGATTATTAAATAATCGTAGTGTATCACATATGAGAGTTCACAAAATTATAATGAGTTGCAGACAATTTTGACTTTTGATAGTGTAGTATGCTATGGACGAAGCGTGGCTTCTCCGTCGAGACAATTAGAATTTTTTGTTCGTTTTATTATTGAGATACAACATTTCGATTCTATGAACATTTGCATCTAAAACTAACACAACTATTAACTACATTTCTTCTGATTATTAAGGCTTGCCGAGAAAGCACACTTGTACAACACAGCACAAGTGAACAATCCAGTCTACACAGTACATAGTTCCGATCTGTCTTCACGCGATGGTGTCAGCCCGCGTCATGCAGAGAAAGACACGATGCATCGCTCATCAGCTCACTTCCCCAGTATGAGATCGGCATTATATTGGTTTGGCTGTTTGGCACTTGGCAGGCGGCAGAAGTTCATCAGTGACTGGACCATATCTCCAGACCCCGACGAGGCGACGACGGCCACCACCGTGCGGAATGGCACCGCCGTCGAACGCGACCACCATGGCCAACAGCATTCGCATCTAAAATTATTGCGGAGCAAACGGGCCGGATAAGTGATCATAATGTAGGTTGGTTGGGGAAAGTTCCTACTAGCATTGCCCGACATATATAAACTTGTAATAAAGAGTGGCTTAACAGCTCCCTTTGATTAAAAAAGCTCAAGATTTCAACAAAAAAAGCATGGAAAAAGTAAACTGCGCTATACGAGATCCACTCTGTTGGGCGCTTTCCAGTCCAACCAAACCAAGCAGCAGCAAAAGCTAGCAACAAGAAGTCGCTGCCATGATCTAGTGGCAGTTTAGTATGCACGCGGGCGGCGCGTGCAGGAGAGCACCCTGGCCGCGCGCGACAGCAGCCCGGCCTTCCCGTGGTGCGTGCTGGGCCTCGTCCTCGCCCGCGGCCGCGTCACCCGCCGCCACAGCCCGCGCAGCGACCACAGCGAAGGCATCGTCGTCGGTGAAGCTACAAGCTAGCGACCCTGATCGAATTGATGGAAGACCGGAGCACAGTGAGAGATTTTTATTGTTTGAGAGCAGGTTAGAAAGGAAATGGATGGATTTGTTGCGGTTGGGCCGTTGCCCGGAGCTTCTTTTATAAACCCGGCGAGCTGGCCGGTGCAGAGGCCGCGCGGCCTGGGGGCGACGCGTATGGTCGTGTCACGTGCTCAGAGGCCGGCACGTGTCTGCCACGTCGGCTGGCAGCCATGGCAATCATCCGTCCGTCCGTCGTAGAGGAAAAGTTGTGCTTGACGACGATGGTGTGGGGACACCTGCGCACGTGGACACCGGAAGAGGGAACGAGAAGAACCATACGCTGGCTGCTGGCAGCCTTGAGCCAACGCATCATCTTATTTTACTTCAAGAAAGACTATTCTTGTTCTTACCTAGTGTTTCCAGCCTCACGCGTCATACGTTAGCTATCGAAAACGGTAGTTTGTGTATCAAGCACATATCGTCTGTGTCTGAATTTTCTAACAAAGGTTTCTAAGAATGGCGGAGCCAAAAAAATTTTAGAGAACCTGAGTGAATGTGGTATCACATAAGAAGCTGGTAAAAAAATCATCACTAAGATATACTAATTTTATAGATATGTCTCTAACGTTAATCACTTTGTTTAATACACATGATTTATATAAAATAAAACAAGTTTGAACCGATGCTGTGGTGCTGACAGCCTGACACCCCCACTAGAGCCGGGGCAAGCGTCAAGGCTCGCACGGCGGCCTCTGGACCGCCCATGTTTCTAAGTTTTCATGAAAAGATATGCCTTGTTTTCTTAAAAAAATTATCTTTTTACTAGCATTTCTTTGTTTCTAGGTTTTGTAAGAAAGATTTCTAGATTTTTGTAAAAAATGATTCTCTTTTAATATTATAATTTTTTATATTATATTAAAATTTACCGTTGATGAATTATGCACACGAATAAATGACCACAAGACCAACATTTCCTCTTCCCTTGCTTCATTTTTGCCTAGTCTCTTTCCTCTTCAGAATCCCTTGCCCTTTTTTAATGAAAATAAAAAGGAAAAAATTCTTTTGCTCTTCATAGATCATGCAAGTCTGTTGTGTGTGAGAGAGGGCATACGCCCCCTTCACCCTTCTTGTACTCCGTCACCGGTGTGAAGAAAAAGACCCGAAGAGTGTAATAATTCTTCTCAATCTTCTAACCATCTCTCTGTATATTCCTTTTAGGTCCTTTGCGATAAACAATTTCATTGATATTTTATCAGAACTACAGATCAAATCTAGATGTTTTATGAAATACAAATTCATTTTGAACTCTTCTACCACACTGCAACTTTACATATAGACCCTTTACGAATTGAAATGATTTTCATATAGATCCCATCAGTATGTCTTTGCCTTAAATTTTTAAATTCTACACTCTCAATTATAAATTATAACCATATACTATTAGCACCTTCCATTATTAAATTTTAATAAATTAAATCTATTTACTTTCACGAGTGATTAAAAGTTGGCATGCATAAAAAATACGTAATTATTTAAAAGTAAGTAAAAAATATTTTTCTTTGTTTAGATCCGTTAGCACTCACCTTACGGTAGTAGCACGCGGATCTCTAGGAAGCTAGATGTCCCGGATCCAACCCGATGCTTGATGCGTCCGCTGCTGCCATGCTATCACCGATATGGCCTCTCAAGAGGCGTGAAAATGCATGGTTCATTGATTTCATGAGTGAAAGAAAGATAATATCTAGGCATACATAAAAAATTATGTAAATTATTTAAAAAATAAATACTTTGCACATCATCTTGTATAAGAGAATTTGGAGATATGCATCAACCGTACAATATAATTATATTTACGAATATGCATACACCTCTTTCATTACTCCTATATTTCTTTTTTGTTGTCACAACTGGTTCGTAGGAGTATATTACTACAACTCATAACCATTAGTATTAGATTATTATATTTAAATTAGCACAATATTTTTATTTTTTCTAATAATTGATTTCACTACTGAATAAACATAATTCATATTATAGCTTGCATAAAAAGTATATGTAAAGTCGCTTAATAAATAAATATTTTGCCCCACATGTGTTGTATAACAGGATATGAGCATGTCACGATCAAACTGAAATTTGTTTTGAACATGGACATCTATGTCATTTTCATTTATGTTATTAGAAATGATTGCCCTCAACTTTGGTGAATAGATATAAATGGATAAAAAACTATTGATTTGATTAGTGAACAAAAACTAATTTATCTTGAGTTTTTTTTCAAAATATATTTTAAGAAACATATGTACAGTTCAACATAAGTGTCTTCTATGATACAATTGGATTGATATTTCTCCAATAGTTAAAAATACATAAAGAAAATGCAAAAATATGTCACAGATTAAAAGTTCCTCGATAGATAACCAAAATCATACAATGGCAATATGCCCTCACTCGTGGGATCTGAACGTCTTTATTTTGATATAAATTTTTTTAAAACTATTTTACTAACAATTTAGTTACTATGAGTGAATTTCTTTTGCTATGACAATGAAACACATCTTACTTTACGTATATATCATTACTCACTTACAATCTACAACAGTTAGATTTAGAAATAAGTGGTCTAACTATTTTAGATAAAATATATCCCATTTGTATAGTCAAAATAATATTCTTTTGTTTTTCTTCCTCTTTTTTTTATCTTGATGATACAAGCTGAGCCGGATTACTGGGAATAATACTATTTTTGTTCCTCAAATCTTGTCATTCTCAATTGGAAAATGATATTAAAAGAACCGTGGAACTGTATCCGAATGCCATCGATTACAAAATATAGGCTGGTGAGACGTATGAAGGTCTCGAAAGATGGCTATGATCAGCTGTCTCTCACCATCACCAGCTCATTAAGTTCTCATACTCAGTTGCCCGTGCAGTCTCCTTGGTTCCTCCCTTTGCCTAGTGCTGCGCCCATCGCTGCCAACCTGCACGGCTCCATCGTCGCCTCTCCCATGGTTCACGGACACGACTGTGGTTTGCTTATCCTTTCCTTTTTTTCCCCATTAGCAATCGTCTGTGAACAATTGCAGAGACGTGTTCTGAGTTTGGATCATGCTCTGTTGTTTGGTGGCTCAATTCCATTGGTCAGGACAGGTACTGGTTCTGACCATGGCTGTGATTGCCATCGGAAAAAGCACATGTTGTGTGCCTACCTTCTGAATCTATGGTTCCTCACCATGTGCCGAGTCGTGCCAGAGTAGTTCCCAACCCGGATCTCCACGTAAGGGTCGATGCCGAAGGTGAGGTCCCTGCCACGGACGACATTGACATGCAAGAACTCCAACTAGTCAACCATGAGGTTCATCAGGCCGGTGCCTTCTCGGCGATCTTCGGGACTCCGACCGGATGTCCGCGAACACGTTCTTTGCTGGGACTCCAATCGGTGGTGCATGAATGGCGGTCCCGTGCAGCTGGACTGTGTTGGCATGGCGTTGATGTTAGGAATATCGTTGAGATGTGTGTGTGTGTGTGTGTGTGTCGTGTGTCAACGCATGTTGCGATCAGGTCAGCTGGGTGCTTAAAGGCGCTGCACGTCTGTTGATGAGGCCGCATTTCTGCGCTGCCCCTTCTCGACAAGTTCAGCTTCTTCACCTCGCTCGGCGCGCGTGATCCACTTCCGTCGCCCTGATACCTCCGTGGCGGCTATCGGCGTTGCCCAGTTGCACTATCACTCGCGATGCGAGCAAGATAGAAGATGAGCTCAATGCCATGCCCAAGGGAAAAGGATTCTCTGAAGTACTGTGAGATCAATCTCACATATCAGTGACTTCTAATGATCCCAAGTTCCCAACGCAGGCTTGTGCTCCGCGACTCAACTTTTTATTGACAATTTATTTTGGATGATAATTTCTTTTTCCTTGCCATAAGCTTTTGTACACGCACGCATCACTTTCAGCCAAAAGTCAGAAAAAAAAAAAGGCTAACTACTCCCTCTATGCCAAATTATTTGTCATCCTAATGAATTTTCTCTGAACCTGAAAAAAAAAACACCTCTATATTGACAGATAAATTAGGACTGAGGGAATAACTAGTAAGGTTAACCTTTTCAACACATTTCACACCCATATGTCGTGCTATTCCAAAACATGTAAAATCATTGCTTGCTAATCTAGCATAAGAAACTTCTTGTACAGAGCAATACGTACTTGGAAAGTCAGTTCCACTACAGAAATATGATCCACCACATATATGATACACCAGTTGAGTAATTTTCAAATACATGAATATATATTTATATATGTAACTTTCATTTAGAAACGCCAGTTACAGAATGATAGTTTTACATACTCAGCACTTCCTTTAATGAAAAAAATGCACATTGAATCCAAAAATTCCCAAGTCACTATTAGCAGATTACTGAACACAGATGGACTAAACCACAACATAAAACAGCAGCCACTGCACAGCAAACAAGGCAATCATAGAATTGGCAGAACAAAAAACCTGACAGTGAGGTACTTGCAACAGCACCACAATATAAAAAATAAAACCCATTCAGAATATATATGTAACTATAATATATTAGCCTGCTAAGACTACAATGGGATATGAGAACTGGAAGTATAGCAACTCATAAGAGGGCAAATCTAGCCCAGGCCCACTGGAATCTGCACTGCAGTAATATTCATCAATGAACTTCTACAATTGACCAAAATAGGCCGATCAGAACATAACCTACATGTACATTCCAGTACTCAGACTAATTCCCAACCTAGCATAGGTATACATTTATCAGGGCAGTTCCATGAAGTAATGGACCAGAAAAAAGAAAAGAAAAGAAGTAAATCAAGGGAGAGCGACCTCCTGTGTATCCCAAAAGTTAATCAGAACCTTAAAGGTATCACACCTGCACCCAAGTGCAGCAAGACATGATTTGCTAACAGCAGCTACCAGCAACAGTAGTAGAGGTTTAGTCGCATTTGATATTTCTGTAGATTCTCCTCACAAATAGAGTGGAACCCAGATATCCAACAGCACCTACACACATAAAAGCATGTCAAAACAGGACCAGTATAGCAAACAAAATGAACAAACAAGAAAGTTTGGAAGCTGACCACAGAGAATCCCCAGTCCAAGACAGAACATCATGGTATAACCGAAGTAGAAGCTGGTCTGGAAAAATCCTGACATCTTTGTCTTCACATGGTAGTAGTATATGGAGTACAGATATACATACAAGGCAGTTGATGCAGCAGAGAAGAATGACGTCCATTGCCAATGATAGTTCTCAGCATTCAATAAAAAGTACGTGCCCACAATAGTGACACATATGGTGACTATTATGAGGATCACAAAGACCAGCAGCATGAAACCATACACATAGTACACCTGCCAAGCAAACCACAAAATGACTCAATAATTGTTCAAACTAGATTCTCAATGCATATAAACAAATTCCAAGTTTTGAGAGTATTTGATCAGTCAAAAACAACCAATCTTCTTTCACCTTGCTAAAAGATGTCTACAAAATAAATTGTACTTCCAAGAAGTGGAACATTCATCAAAATATTGCTCTTTTTTTTACCTTGTAGTTCCAGAACGAAGTGAACACAAAGTACATCTCAATGAAGATGCTGCCAAAGGGGAGAAGCCCACCCATCAATGCGATAACAGAAGGTGTCAGATACCACTTCTTCTCAGGAATAGGGCGTGGAATTGTTTTTACACGGCATGGGTTGTTGGGAGCACCACTCCAATTTCTACCAACCACAGTTCCCAACAACACCAGTGGGAAGGAGATGAATGCCCAAAGGACAAATATGACAACCATTGTGCCGAAGGGTATGGCTGCTAATGAACGGTAGAAGATAGCAATGGTGTTCAACACTAGTCCAATTGAAAAGCACAAGAATGGAAACAGTGATGCCGTAAGGACCATAGCCTTTATCCAGTTTTTGCCTGCCATAGAATGAAATAATGAAATTTAGTGATGAAAAGCAGGGAAGCAGAAAAATTTGAAGTTTGAACTCAAGAACCCATCCATCATCCAGGATATAGAAAAGAAATGGAAAAGTTTGACATAGGACCAGAAAAAAAAATAGAAAAAGAACTGTTACAGGTTCATACCACCATTCCTTGAATAGAGGCCACCACTCACATATCCAGAGATGAAAGATGTAAGAGCATAGCACACGATAAAGGTAGTGATAATAGCTCCTCGTCTGACAAATAGAGCACAATATTTTAGTGAGGGGTGGAACTCTAATTCAAACTCACACAAACTGAATATATTTCTTCACCAAAAAATAAACATTGTGATTATTGCTCTCCCTTGTCTCACCAAAAAAAGACAATACATATGCTTATCTCTAAAAGAGATATAGATCTACATTACTGGAATATTCACATATCAAAGCAATACACTAGTCAGTCATATAGGACTCCTATGTACAAACTTTCAATATTCTCCAAGTCCAATGAGTTTTCTTAAATTGGGTTACTCACTATTGCACAATGTGTCCGATGGTTGTTATTACAGGTTGTACATTTCAGAATTAGGAGGAGCACTGCTCAGAACATAATGGGAAAAGGTTTGAAGGGGTCGATGGACTATGTTGTAACAATCACTTTATCAAGATACCTGGTTGTGGCTATAAATTGAATTTAAATAATGAGATTAGTGACCAACCAAAGTTAAAATTGCGTAGTAACATTGCATCTATCTAGAGAGGATTATGTTTTATTTGATTATTTCCAATGAAAAAAACACATTTTTAAAGCTAAGTCACTAATTAATGATTTTACAGCTCCAGATGAGGATACCAAATTAACAATTAGTCCATATACCAATTATGAAACTACTACACTTGTGTCAGAGAAAAACAGATAAAAACTGGTTATGAGCTTACCCCACATATAGCATGCCAACAATGGCTAGCACAATAACAAGCAGGATAAGAGCAGCCAGCTGAGTGCCAATTCCAACAAGAGCAGAAAGAAACATCAAGCTGCGTGGAGGGCGAAATACATCTCCATGGACAAGCTTCCAACCAGATTCTTCACTAACATCTCTCTCCTGATAATGGGAAATCATATTTATAGTAATTAAAAAATCATCAAGCTAAAGAAAAACTGAAATTTTCGAGGGTTCAACTTGATGGTTGGCTAGTCAATTAAAACTTTCTTGTTCGATTATTAGATTGCTCAAATAGATGAGAAAAAATCCAAAAGCAAAACATGACTTCTGTTAGTAGAAGAATAGTACATAATGATGTGCTCCAGTTCGAAACTTACAAGTGACTCCAAATCATCATCTTCACGAGCGTACTTTGCATAATCATTTCTTAGTGTCCTCATCAATATCATTGACACTAAACCAGTCAAGAAGATAACCATCATGAATGAATTGAAGATAGAGAACCAATGAATCTAATGACATTCAAAAAAACAAATGACAGTCAGAAAGCCATCAGACAATAAAAAGCCACAGGAAGATCAAAATGACCCAATAAAATGTTTTGTTGCCTCTGGTGCAAGTAAGAATTACCTGGTGTTCGAAGAATGGGTAATCCAAGTACACTTCAAAACGCCGTGCAAATGCCACATTTGTTTGCACCCACTTCACTGAATAAGTCATGTCCAGTTTTTTACCAGCTTCAAGAAGCTTAGGTGACTCTTGTGTTAGATTGACATGGATTATCTAGAAATGAAATTCTGTCAGCGAACATATAGTATAGGTCTCACTTATAATGTTTTATTAAGGTTACATGCAACACATACCCTGTTACCATTATATTTAATAATAATGTTCTTGTGAGTGTAAAGGTAGTGCTTGTTTTCATTATTTTTGTCAGTCTCGCCAACGAAGCCTGCTCAAAGAATGCTAAGTGATTACCAAAGAAATAGAGACAGGGTAATACAACAGAAGTAGCATTTAGGATCAGAAATACATACCCCACAATGGAAGATCATCTAGGATGCGACAACATCAAGCAAAAGAGAAGATATATGAACACAAAGAATGTCAGATATAAGCCAAAATAAGAAAACCATGTCCAGTAAAATCAAATTAAACAGAAATTCACATACCTATGAAAAGCTCAAACCAATATGAGTTTTCAATAGCATCAGTAAATTGCTGAACTTTTGAAGCATCAAGTTCAATTGTGCAAATCGGGCCCTTGTCCACATTTTCTAAAACAAAAGATCGTTCAAATATTAATGGAAAGGAAGGTGCATCGATGCATCAGTCAATTAAATGTTAAAAAAATTAAAGGGGCTGTGAAAATAATGTAAACATACTTAAGAACTTGATATCAATCTGGCTATCAATCAGCTCATTTCCACCTAGGACCTCTCCAAGGCCACCCCATTTATGTGCTGGGTTTTCAGATGGTTGACAAAATGGAAGGCTGTAATAGTTGTATGTTTCTTGAGGGTTGTTGTAGGGGCCAACCTTGTTTACCCATAGCTTAACTGGTTCTTCTGCTTTGTACTGGACATAAGAAAAAAATAAGCAGCAACAGCAAGGTATTAGTACAGAAAACTGTTCACAGTATAACTGAGAATCAGTACGACTTAATTCTACTAAGAAGTAAGAACAAAACATTAAATAAGATGTACACATTTCAAGTTTCAAGGCTTCAGATATGTTCTAAGAGGTCCAACACTAGGATTGCTATATTGGAAAAAAAAAAAGGAGGTAGATTTTCACAAAGAAGTTATCAAACCAGAAGGAAAAGAAAGATCAAACATTCTGTCATCATCTCATACTGCATATTTAGGATATGGATTCCAATGGTTTTCTCAAATATTATTTACCTTTCTTTGAAATAATACCATTCCTAATTAAATGGAAACACCAAACTTTCCGTAGCTAATTACTGATACCAGAGTAAGCTGTAGTTATGAAGTGACTAATAAAATGACTAAAGTTGTCACAACAGATCAAATATAAGATTATAAACAAAGATTACACTCAGTTAAGATTTCCAAAAGTAATATGCTAAAAGTGTTTAAAAAAGACTAGACACCACAGACATAAATATTTCTTCAACTACATAATTCTCATAAATATTCCAAGATAGATCTGTTACTAAGCTACTAGGCACCAACCAGTTCACCCAAAAGCCTAAGCTGATGGGGAAAGGTGGGCTTTTCACTTATACACTTCAACACCCCCACTCACGTGCAGCCCGAAATGAGGGCGCAAACATGGAAATAAAGGGGCAGAGACACAACATCTCTGCAGGGATTCAAACACGAGACCTCTGGCTCAGATACCATGTTACTAAGCTACTAGGCACCAACCAGTTCACCCAAAAGCCTAAGCTAATGGGGAAAGGTGGGCTTTTCACTTATACACTTCAATAAGATCCACTTTGAGATTGACATTGATAAACTTTAAGAAAACAAATTAGACATGCTGTATTACCACCCTAAATGTTATGGGACACCATAAGAAAGTGTGCAATGATCAGTAAAATTATGCCTAGAGGAAACCATCAACTAAGAGCCATTGGACAATTGGACACTATCAGCAAGGTGCCAAAGGTCCTTACTTTGTGTGCCATGGCATTTTCACAGGCTAATCGCAAGTTTATGACAAATAAATTAAGCCCTATAGAAGTAATGGTCACCACTCATTGGGCATCAAACACTGAAATACCAAAAATAGAAGCATGTGCAAATAGAAATTCTGGGAAAGCCATATGCAGCTGTAACCAGCACAATTCAAATCATTGCAATATGTAAATATAGATCAAACTACTACAAGATGTAATTTTACTTTTGAAATGTAACAACACATGTAACAGAGCATCTTTCATCTCTTACACTATCTAATGTTAGGATTGAGGCTTTGCTAAGACATCCACTATAACTGCCAAGACAAGTCTAATGAACAATATAAGTCAACTAAGATAAGCATGTAGTACATCATTTCCTGAGCATGGCAAGCACGAAAAAAAAGCAGGCATTGCGACATGTGCCTTCTCATAATGCTTATATGTCAATCGTCAGTCAAAATTCAAAAGTAACCCACGAAAAATCCCCCACGCATATTAAATTAAATTTCACTTAAGGTCTACAGAGATGCAGCCAGCTGGTTCGCTGTGCAAATGCAGCCAATTTCGAATATGCAAACAATACAAAACCACTATTTTGTCTGAATGCACCTCGGTTATTTTTTTCACCGCACTTACAAAGCAAATGTTATCACTTGGCATTCTAATAAAGCATACCAATGTTCTAATACAGCCTTCTAACTATTCGTCTCAGCCGTAATCCTCCGAATCAACAGACCAAACCATTATCAAGAACTAAGCATGCAACTACCCTCAAACTATGCGACCCAGGATCACGCTTGGGTCTCGTCCCAACCCCCAGCACGCCCAGATCCGGCGCGGCACCCCGACGGATCCAACAGCTAGAACGTAAGAAGAATTCGGATCTAGGGCTCGGGGAGCGGGATGGGGGATCGCGGAGCGCACCTTGTGGTCAGACTCGGAGGCGTACGCGACAGCGAGGAGACCGACCGCAAGGAGCAGGACGAAGGGCAGGGCGCCGCGGCGGAACATCTCGTCGGCAGCGAGATCTGGGCGGAGGGAGGCGGTCTCAGTTCGTAACGAGCGCGAGCTGCCTCATAGGAAGGTTGCGATTTTCCCGAAAGGTGACCGGGGAATGCTGTATTTGAGTTGAGAGCCTTTTCCCCACCTTTCTGTAGTGAGAAATGATGACCATGGTCAAACAAAAAACAATAAAATGGCGGTATAGAAGATGTTACTTTTACATCGAAAAATTGGTTACTATAATATTTCTGATTTTTGGACATAATAACATGCAGATTATATTATTTTTTGCGAAGCTGTAGTAATTTGAGGTTAGGTACCAACAAAAGTAAAATAGTTATCACTTTCTATCTCAAATATATTCCATTCATTCTTAAATTATTGTCATCATTCATCTTATTTTTTTTTAACGAAATATAGAATAGTTTGTTATAATTTGCCTTATCACAAAGAAAATTGAAATATGACTTACGATCATGTGTAGTTGAATAATATGAACGGTGACTTCAATTAAAAAATATACATATAGTACATATATAACCTATCCATTAGTGTTTTTTTTTATCAACAATCAAGATTTTTTTGTTTCCGGTGAAATAAAATGAAACTATCTTTGATTTCTACAAACACTCGATTTTCTTTTTGCTTGATTACAACCTGCCAAAAAAGATAGTTTATTTTGCTGCCAAAAAAAGAAGTGTTTATTTTTAGTGTCGCGTGGCAAAATCTCTCATATCAGCAGGACCCATCAGTAATTCTTCCGCAAGCATGGTGACAGATACAGAAAAGGAGCACGTTTCCTTCCAAAGGCAAAAAAGCTAAAAGCCCAGCCCATCATCCTACGCGACCGTTGGCGCTAAACCAGCACCGGCCGGCTTGAGTCTAAAAAAGCACCGGCCGGTTTGGACTCGAATCAACCCACACAGAAAACTCCGCTCCCATTTGAATTCGCCGAGTCGCGGGGACTCGCCGTCGCCGCCGCTGCCGCGGAGAGGCCCGATAGCCGGCTCTCTTCGGCATGAAAAGGACGGCGGAGCTGCCATCGGAAGCCGCAGGCGCCCCCGATGCATCTTCTGACCCGGTGAGCCGCTCACTGGTACTTGAACTTCCCTAGCGTTTCCGGTCCGCCTAGGGTTTATGCGTGTCAATGCGTGCTCGTTCTGGCGTGAGGTGACCGTTGCGGTAGGGGGTTGGGTGCTTCCACCGCGGAATTCATGGACGGATTGGTCGGCTGGGGGTTTGTGCTTGAGGAATTATAATCTGAGTGGGTAATAAAATCGTGCACAGTGCAGCGGTGGAGCAGTTTCCGTTGTTTTGTGGTGCTCTGATCAGCAGTGGATTTCTGGTGAGTGATGGCTGCTTGAATGTCGAATCAGCAATTGAAGCTGATTGGCCTTCACGAGTGAAATTATGCTCACGATTCTCTGAGCATAAATGAATATTTGCTGAAACATCGTTGCAGCAGTCTGATCTTGCACTCTGTTCTTAGGAACTTTAGTTCTGTTCATTTTCAATATAGAATCGTTCGTCTTTCAAGCCCAATCGAAACATCAATTTCAATCCAACACATTTTATTTGGGGTATTTTTTAGAACAAAAAAAACTATGAAATTTTTCTTCTTTCTTGATGATGATCTGAGGAGACTAGAGTCTGAAACTACCTTTATCCTTGGAACGTTGCAGTTTGCATGACTATATAATTAAGTCTGGACAGATTTGTGTGTTTAATGTGTATCCAACACGACATCAGTTGAGTGATACTGTCATAAGAAAGTGTGGTTCGTTTCATATAGAACCAAAAAAAAAAGATTATGCTTTGCAACACAGATGCAGCAATGCAGTACTACACTAGTACGCAATGTACACTACATTTTTTCATCTAGGAAGATGCACATTAATTCTTGGTAGTAGTTCTTTTCTAGCACAGCAATCATTTCGTACATCAGCATTTCTTAGGTAAACCAACCAAAGATAATCCTAGCATATTCCATGTTTCCTCGGTTTGGTGATGAGTTGTTAAGAATCATTCCTTGTTGCAACAAAGAGTATATTTAGATGAATTGAACTGTTATTTGTGAATTACCTGTGTTAGAAACAGTACTTAAAGATGCAACAACAACAAAGCTTTATAAGCATCACTTAACGATCCATATACATTTTTTCCTAGAACTGTTAATAATTTTTATAACAAGAGTATAGTTTTGAAAGCAATACTGTTGGGGAGGCCCCTGCTGCATCGTAGATACTCATAAAAAAATATGTATAAAAAGTGTCCAAGACCAGAAACAACGGAAGAAAATCTGACAAGAGTCTCTAGATAATTAAAAATGTAAAAACTACATATATGATTGAATCTATGAGTTTGAAGGAGCATTTCATCATTCAACTTTCTTCTGCTCTTGGAAATTCGGAATGTTCCCTCAAAACTGAAGTTGTTTATCTGTTTCTGTGCCATGCTGCCACCTTGAAGATTCTACGAACCTCTTGCTGAGCATCTTCCTTTCATGTGATCATGTCATGGAACTGCAGTCTTGTGTCCTATACATATTTAACATGCTGCGAGCATCTTCTAGTGTTGTTCACTCCACATATACTTGTTCCCTTGAATCATGTAGTTTCTGTTTCTGAGCATTGTTCTAGTGTTTACTGTCTTGGTGAATACTTCCACGTTCTCAGCATTTAGATCTCCATATCCATAGTGTTGGCTGTGGGACAGGAACAGTTATATCTTGATCAGGCAGGCTGTAGAATTGACTCAAAAAAGAATTGTCCCCTCTTGTATTCTGATACCCTGTAAGTGTATGAGTGTGACTATATTAAGAATTTTTTTGTGCTCCTGGGCTGTTATAGATATGTGAAAATGTTGTTGAATTGACATGTCCTGCATACACTCTGATACTGATATTTGAGGATTTTTGGTAAATGAGAACAGCCTTATATTGCATGAAAAGGCCCGCTCCAAGCATCAGTCCTAAAGATTAGATTTATATGGCTAGGGGCATGTGCTTTTTTCAGTTGACCTGATTTCTAATCTACCAAGAGCTATACATGTTCCGAATAAGATACTGTTTGATTTTATTTGCAGTACAACATCCTTTTAAATTGATGAATAAATCATACATGCAAATTAAATAAATTCAATAGTTTAAGGTCTATACTAGATGTAGTTCAAACCGTGTGTGTATTTGAATGGTTTGCTACTACCCGATCGTAAATCTGGTGTTTGCAACCCAACATATTAGATTCAGTCTCGTCTTTTCTATTTATGTTTTCTGCACTGTTTTAGAACTTGGGAACATCTCGTGAGCTTATTGAGCCCAAATCAAGCTATTGAAAGGAAAACACACTTTCCTTTTAAATCATAAATTTTAAAGCACATCTTCCGTTCCATCCTGATTGCCTAGTCGGAATAGTTGGATACAGCTTTATCATTACTTTGTACTTTTCAATTGGGGGCCTTCATGGTTGAAGTTAAATTGTGATTTAAATGGTTGTGGAATTGTGGCCCATGAATCCATGATCCAAGGTTGGCCTTGTATTAGAGGATTTTGCTTCCATGCCAATGTGCTTCGCATGAATTGGCCATCAGACAAACATCTGACCAAGTTGCTCCAAGTGTTCAATCTTGTCCTGACTTGGCTTTGTCATGAACAATTTAGCTTCTGTCATAAATATGGGAAAATTGAAATATTCTGTGGTCTAATATTTATCATCCCTGTTACATCTGTTATTCAGATGTATAGTATTACAGTTTCCTTTCCTAATATTAATTCATTTATTGCATTAGTTGTGCTATCTTAATGTATGTTAGTCTGTCACTCTATCTCTTCATCAAACGAGTGTAACAAACATATTATCCTCGCATCATGTCATCTGTGGACAGCTCATGTCATCTGTGGACAGCTGAGAGCTATACTTTAAACATCTCTAAGTGTTTTTTCTCACTATACATTTATTTATTTAACACTTTTAACTGATAAGTTAAATTCATTAAGTCGCCCATCAGGAAAGCTAATCTTAAACCTTGGCATAGGCAAACAGCTTTTCCTGTGAAAATATATGCCATACAAGCTTAATTAGGTAATCCAGCAGTTGTACTATTTCCTACATGTAGATATTTTTTGCTCTTGTGCTATCCTGAGAAGGACACGATTCACTGTAATAATTAGTTGCTATCATGCTTGAAAGTGGAACAACAGAAATGCATTTTCTTAATGTTTTAATTTTCTGCTGGAAATAGCATCTGGACAATGACGGTGGTGCCAAAAGGTTCTAGTCATGATGTTGTCATGGAAAATTTGAAATTCTCTCTCTTGTTATCTGCATGTTAGGTGGCTCGGTGATGCACTGACAAAGATCCATAGAAGCTTCCAATTCATCGAGCCTACCATATCTTCATGACTTTACCATACCAGAGTGGCCTGGTGGGTGCTCTAGAGGTTATATCATATCTTTTTACTCACTTCTCTTGTTAGGTGCCGGTTGTGATATGACAAAGATTTTAAGTGTTTGTGCACCTGACCTACCTCATTCTAGAAGGGGTTATTGCACTCTTCATAATTGATGTTATAGATAGATCATTTGCACCATCTTTCAGTTGCTCAAACGATGGTGTTAGGTAAAGCTATACAGGGCTTTGCATCATATCCGCGTGCATCCACAATATCCCACCTACTTTATTTTTCTGGTTTTGTAGAGTCCCTCTCATTGGATGAAACTTTACTAGACCTAACTCATCCTGTGTAGTATGAATATCAAAAGATATTTACTTCTCTTCTCTTTTTCTGTGGAAAGCAGATTTATCCAAAAGTTTATATGACTTTCACCTGGAAAAGGCAGTTTTGCACTTATCTGCCCAGTCATGTCATGTTTGCAGCAGCATGTTGGAAAAGATTGAGAGCAATTTGGCATGCAGTCAAAACAGCTGGGCATCTTGGTCTGTCGATGCCGGAGAATCTGTTTTAGAGCTTCGTAATGGAGCACCTATGTCATGCATTAAGAGCACAACAATGAATAAAGTATCATTTTGACTTTTTGGAGAAACCCACTTGCCACACATGTGTCTATACTCTGCCTTGTTGAACTGCAGCATTCTGATACTGGCCTGCTCAATAGTTGCAGAAAGAGTTACTTGTAAACTCATCGTATCTTCTGGATTGGGAACTAACCTTATACTCTATCCACTCAGGTGGGAGCTGGCTTTTCGTTACAAGAAAAATAAAATTTTACAAAAGTAATCTCTTTTAGCGGCAATACTTTGTAACATATACTCTTTTGTTAACACATCCAAGATGTAGGGTTGTTGTGGCAACTGACATTTCTTCATCACAGGGGGTGGGGCCACCAAAACAAAAGTGTAAAACTAAAAACTACAAGGGGCTGATATGATTGGAGATGGCACAAATATTGTCTTAGAACATCTATTGGGTCTTCCTTGGCATGCAAATTATTATAACTTGTGTTATGTGTGGTCTTTTGCAGTTGCCACCCTCGTTTTTTTTTCAGACAGACACTAAAGTTCAAGGAATGGTCATTCACATCTTGAATGGAAAATCGTGAAATTGAAAAGTAGCTATTACTTCAGCGACCATCCTGGGAAGCTGCTGCAAGTTTTTTTTCCCTGAGCAATTATCCTTAGGTACCTTTAAGGAAGTAATGCTGACTGAACAAGGCTGTTTTGGGCAATCATAACGTATGGGTTTCATGTGGTCTTTGCAGGTTATATGTCAATGTGTGAGCACATGTTCATGTAGCTGCTTTGCCTACCCATGCTCCAAGCACGCTCTCAAGTCTTCAAATACGAGGTATGTACAGTGTCTCTGGCCCATCTAGATACGTACATAGGCAAGAGGACAGGATGTTAATGGGAACTGAGCATCATGACTCATGAGCATGTGATATTTGGATGGTTAGGCATGAAGCTTTTATTCTTGAACAGAAAGTATTGACCACCAATAACCACTCACTGATTAGTACGGAGGCTTATTGGCAATCACAGACACTGCAGCAAGCCAGCAACATTGAGCCACCGCAATCCACACCGTTTATTAACCGTTGGGTGGGCTCTAAGGACCCTGACTTAAATAACCCAATCAAAAAGGTTGGAGTTGGCTTAAAAGTTAATCAACAAGCTGTTGGGTTTTTGCCTCAGCTAATACTCTGAAACGGCTGGCTGATATCCCTTTCAACCTTTCTTGGAGTTTATACAGCTGCTCCTTTATTTGAAAACATTAGGCAACCTGACAACACTATCTGCTTTTCGCATTCGTTGCGTTCAGCTAGTAGAACATTGACAGGATAGTTTGCAAGCGGACGCTGTGTCCACTCATCAATCGCTGGAAGTCATTGGGTATGCTGAGGGGTCACTTGTGCTTCTAGAAGGTGGCCCCAACAAAAGAGAACACTTTTTTTTTTTCACGGATGCCATAAAAAATTCACAAGCCAATGGAAAACGACATCTGAAAAGGATGGCTGAGATCGTAGATGAGATGGGAGCAATTGGCAATTGGCAAAAGCATCGATTGGCTGTGGCGTTATGCGCTGCTATTGCCTTTTGGGGTGACGTCATGTGGGCTACCAAGTGTACCAACTACCAGCTACCACCGCCCATGTTTACCTGGGAAAACCTTAGCGCTTATTCCACATCCCCTCTATCCCTGTCCATCCTTACTACAGTCCTCTTCATCATATTCGTTCTAAGTTGGTGCTGGTGGTTCGGATTCTTTTCTTGCCGGTGAGTGGATTATGATCATTTTGATTTGGTTCAAAAGATAGATGCAAATTCACCTGGAAGCTTCCTACATTTCCAAAATCGATAGCATAACAGGATTGTGTGGTCATCTGATCTGATTATGATTCAGTTGACATAGGTACTTCTTCATGGCCATAGTAGTATGGTGTTCCCCGATAAATTCGCTTCTATCCAGGAGGAACATAATGAATCGTAATCCCCAAGAACTACGAATATCGCTGTGTGGGTCCGCGCTTGCATGAGCCACTGGAGGGTCAGCACAACGGGAAAGGAGGGATAGCTCATGCTTGAATGGAATCATTTTGTCATATGTGTTCTTTTTGGTGATTGTTGAGGGGTTAAGAATAGATTTGCTCCACCATGCATTCAGGTGGTCAAATGAGAATGAGCTTTAGCAACCACAGAGATTCTTGGCCCTTTTTACCCCTTTTTCTTCCCTTGCATATTTGCATTTGCCCCCTCTAGCTCGTCAGAAATTTCTGCACCAGACCCCGCCGGCCAAATCTGTAAAATAATTTACGTTGTCGGTAGATCATGAGTCATTGTAGGTTTACAGTGAGTCAACAATCTTATAGATGAATAGAAGCATCGGGTGGAAGGCTCATGTCACTAACACACTTCTTTCATTCAAGAAAACGATTTTTTCAAACATTGATGATCTTTTAGCCCTGAGCAAGAGAATAACCGGTTTGCCCTGGTCCTGGCTCGGACTGTGGAAATTTTTCTACAGCTATCTATTGATGCCATCTTCCAGCTTATCTCAACAGATCATTACCTAAGATCTGGAGATCTTAATTGTTGTCATAG
This sequence comes from Chloris gayana, assembly GCA_031894775.1. Lineage (NCBI taxonomy): Eukaryota > Viridiplantae > Streptophyta > Magnoliopsida > Poales > Poaceae > Chloris > Chloris gayana. The sequence goes on along the minus strand of JAUNZO010000158.1, from coordinate 245,561 downwards.
GACTTGCTCTCTGTTGCCTTAAGTGCGTGCAGTTTGACATGATCGGATATGCTTTTGCCCCCCTTCTCCCTTCAGAAATTCTTTGGTTAAAGTCAGGTTTCTTAAGTGAATAAATTTTCTTGTAGCAACAACTACTCAACCAAGAATTCTAATTTTAAATTATTTTCATTTGACAAATCATCTAGTCTCTTGAATCCATTGTTCGTACTCCCAGAGTAAGTGAGTAATTTCTATTGAAAAAAATCATTGAGATCTCAAGTTGAATATTTTTCTCTATCAAACAATAATGCAGGTTTCACGTGCATGGATTCACTATGAATACAAGTGTCACGTGCATGTCTGATACGGATGTTATAAAGATGGAACTGTCGGTATTGACTTCTACATAAATATACTTTTGGGTGGATAGAGAAGGTTACATCCAAGAGAAAATGAGGTACGTCTACACTGACACCAGATGTGATTAATCTCTCACTTCATCAGATCTGGTTATGCGTGCGTACGAGAGGTTACAGATATTTCATCTTACTGTTCTTAACATATTTGGCGTGGAGTACTTTGATTGCTATAATACCAATCTTCTCGGTCTCGAAGTTTCCTTTCTACTGATAGTACTTGCCGCCAAAAAAATCAAGATATGGCGAATCATGCAAACTATGGGTAGCCTGACATATGGCAACAAAGAAAGAATTATCATACACCATGTTTATGTTTCAAGATTAGTGGAGAACCAGAACCATTTTGGAACATATATATAAGTAATGTATCAGAACTTCAACTTTGACGCGGCGCCAGTAATTTAGCAGTAACTCTTAGCTTTCCTTTGCCGAGGCATGAGGCCCGAGCATATAATCTTCTCCTTTTGTGAGTATATCATGATCCATCAGCACAACCGTATCACATTTTCAAGTTTCAACCCTCCCCTCACTTACATATTGGCTATGCTTTTTAGGGGCGAATATTAGCCGCATTGAACTCGGAATTATACCATCTCAAATGTACTAACCATGCATAGTTGATCACCTTCAAACTATGCATTTTGTCAGATCACTTGTAGTTCTCTGCCTATAATAAAGATCTTAATCGCAGACAGGGCTCTGCTTCTGCTTAAACTTCTGAAAGATCAACTCCACTCCGCTTCAGAAAACTCTGACATAGGCCCTGTTTGGAGACTCTAACGAGGCTAGAGGTTAGAGCTAGTTTCTAGCTCATGACTAACCATAAACTAACTCTATCCTTTAAGGTGTTTGGATCCAAGTGTTAGATTGAGAATAAAGTACCTTTCCAATCATTTAGAGGTAAGAGGATAGAGAGAAAAAGTACTTTTTAGTAGGCCTCACTCAAACTAGCTCAAATTAGCACCTCTTGGGAGTGCTAGTTTTTGAGGTGGGTTAGATGCAACTAGCCCAAACTAGCCCTACCTGTTTGGAAAATTTAGGGTTAGTTGTGCTCAAACTAGCTCAAACTAACTCTAACCCATGGATCCAAACAGGGCCATGGATCCAAACAGGGCCATAGTAGTAGTAGTATAAACTAGAGATTTGCGCACCAACCACCACCATTCATCCCCACGCACCAGACACACCATGCTCTGACCATTTAGGTCATTAAGAAACCGAAAAGCTCCCCAATCCATGCCGCTCCGCCGTGGCACTTTATCCCCTCCTCCGCTTGGTGCATTAACACCTCTTCCATCCCTTGTACCTACCTACCTACCTAACCAAAGGGAGGGCATCGATCTCACATGCTTCCAACTCCCTTCGACGTACAAGACATGCCTTTTCTTCAAATTCTTTTTTAGAAAATGCGCCCCTACAAAGTGGTCATGTGCCTGCAAACAATCAAGAGCCTAACTTCCCATAACCACCAGCACAAAACCCGCCATTCACTATCACCATCACTATCTTCATTTTTTGCTCTATAACCTTGGCCCAGCCAAGAACATCCATAAAGCCAGAGGATCAAGTTGTGAAGGGCCATGAGTGGAAATCAGTTAGGGAGTCCTACTGTACTCAACAAAAGAGCACGCCTAGAATCAAACATCTACTCTAGCTGAAGATCATAACTTCCTATGGCACCAAACATCAAAAGAAGAGAGAAGCTACGGCATGTTTAGTGCGGATAAAAGACAAGGAGCAAGAAGTAGGTAGGTGGCCAGCACAGGTCATGACTACATGCCTGTCACCAGGATGATCGATCGATGGATCACTTTGTCCGAGGCAGCTGGAAACGACAAAAGCTAGATGAGCACAGTTCCTCATAACCATGTTACCCGAGCATGTGTGACTTCTACAGTAGTTTAAAACTGTGTTATACTCTGCCCCCTCCCTGATCATGTCACTAATAATCTTACACTATTGGCCTCTGTAGCAGGGCGCCGCTCGTAAAAGGCTGCGAGCCCACTGCTGCTCCTGCTGCCGGGAGGAGGCGCCGCCGCAGACGCACTCGACGCCCGGCCGGTACCCGAGGCTGTTGAGGCACAGGCACACCGGCTTCGCATTGATGCCGCCGGCCGGTGCCTGCTTCAACGGCTTCTCGTCGGGTTCCTCCGGCGGCTGGTACGGCGCGAGGCTGATGGAAAGGTTGAGGTCGATGTCGAGGTGCCGCGGCCGCGCCGGCGGCGGCGGAGTGGCGGACCGGGGCTCGTCGTCGCTGCTGTGGCTGCACGCCTCCGGCGAGTGGGACGGGGCGCCGCCGGCGAAGCGGTCTTGCTGGTGCGGCTGGTGGTGATGGTGGCCTGCTGGAGACGCAGCGAAGTGCGGCTGCTTCTGCGCCGCCGGTAGCTGGTAATGCTGCTGCTGCGGCGGCAGGGCGGCGGCGGCGGCGGCATTGAGCGGGCGGTGCGTCTGCGGGTCGATGCCGCGGGCGAGGAGCTTGCGCTTGATGTGCGTGTTCCAGTAGTTCTTTATCTCGTTGTCGGTCCGGCCCGGGAGCCTGCCGGCGATCAGCGACCACCTGATTCGGAACAGGAAAAAATGATGAGACAAAGAAGGTAACGATCCAATAACCTTCAGTCCGACTCCACAGTTGGATTAATAAAGTAGTAGTAGTAGCGATTGATTGCTTACTTGTTGCCGAACAGCTCGTGGAACTTGATGATGAGCTCGTCCTCCTCCTCGGTGAAGTTGCCGCGCTTGAGGTCCGGCCTCAGGTAGTTGATCCACCGCAGCCGGCAGCTCTTCCCGCACCGGAGCAGCCCTGCAAACAAACCATCGCCGTTAACCACGTACTAAATCCTTGCCTGTTTATACTATTTTAGAAGAAGCAAATCTTATTTGCAAGCAACATATGCAGAGAGATTTGAGTGGTTGTTACCTGCGGCCTTGGGCAGCGATCTCCAGCAGCCCTCGCCGTGGGCCTTGATGTAGGCGATGAGCCGCTGGTCCTCCTCCTTGGTCCAGGCGCCCTTGTTCGTGTGCGCCTGCTCGCAGCACGGGGACCGACCCATGCCTCTCTCTCCTGATGCCAAGATTCGTTGCTCTTGTTGTTGTGGAAGATGAGGAAGGAGAGGGGCCTGGCGACGGAGTTTTGTTGGTGTGCGCGAGCTTTTTGTGAACGAGGAGAGAGGTGGTTGTGTTGGTTTTATACGAGGAGGAGGGGGGCCCATTGACCCGGATCGCGCTGAGCCATTTGACCGAGTTGGTGTGTTTGCGATGGGAGAGAGAGGAGAGAGAGAGGTGGTGGTTGCAAGCGCTGGATTTGGTAGGTAGGTGTGCTGCGGCTTGAGTGCCCTTTGTCCTATTCCCTTTCCCTTTTCCTCTCCCCCTGCCTCTCGCTTTTCTTCCTTTTTATTGCTCCTTTATTGCCCAGTTTGTTTCCCGGTTGGGAGGTGTACATTGCGAGTGTACCCCAGCTGTGCACCGGTCTGGAATTCGAGACAGACAGAGGAGTACATTTACAGTGTAAAAAGTAGTATGAAAAAAATAAAATGATTTTTCAAAAATACACAGGAGGGTTGCTGTGCATCGTTGTTTCACGACGCCATGCACAACAAAAAAAATGAAGTTCAACAGTAAACTATTTACAAAGAGGGCGTCATGCTTGGCCGTTTATACAGATTTAATAAAGATACAATTATCACTCGGATCCTATGGAACTGAACTGATACAAGCAATATCCAATGGAGTACTAGTATTTTCAAGCGGCATTATTCTCCTGGTGCGGCTTTGAATTTCATTAGAGCTTGTGGCAAAGAATTGGGTTCATGTAAACCTATGCCATTACGAGCTACGTACCACAAAGGAATTAAAGTAGTACATAAGTAGGAATCCAGCATGATGATGTGTAGCTACAGTAGTAGCTAGGTGGTGTCACGACGGTTGCTGAGCTGTTAATTTCTTATAAATCATACTGGCTATTATGACCACAGTTGGAAGACAATGATCACGTAAACCACTGCCTTTTTTTTTCTCTGGTTATCATATCCTATTATTCTTGCTATAGTGACTTTCAGATAACCAGTGGTTATTTCTAGGTACAGCAAGTTTGGCATGTATGGCTACTGATTTTTTCCCCTCCTTTAAGCCTCAGATCTGAGACGCATTAGTTTCAAAAAAAATTTTCTGAGACGCATTTGTACTCTGCCCATGACTGAAACTCTGAGGCAGAGCTGTTGCTTCACGAAAGGAGTAAAGCTTGGAATCAAGTTTCCATGGCTCCCATTCCTTGCATCCACTGGATCTTTTGGAGTACACATCAGCGGCACATGGCCGTGCTTAACGGGCATGGAAAGTGCTTATTCCCTCGCCCGACTCAACTGTACGTTGCCCTGCGTTCGTTTTTCAGCATCATCATCCATTAAATAAACATATAAAAATTCTTCTGACTCAACCACCGACATTTTTGTGGCATCCCCACGCCTCGGCCTCCTCCTTTCTGAGATTCTAGAAAACCCAGAAACGCACAGCATGCCTTTGTGTGTGCAATTTGGTGAGCTACCCCTCTCTACCTTGACGTGCATGGAGCAGGATGCCCCCCTTGCTTAACCGTAATCCACTGACGCTATACTTTATTCCGGGCATTAGGTGTGCGCATATAAGATAACACTGGCTAGGGTACGACGACGGGCTTGCATCGGAAGTCGCTCTCCCAGGCGTTGTTGCACTAGCGAATGTCTCCGGGCTAATCGCAGATACTCGTATTTGGTACTTAGCATTTGGTTCAGGCAGTGGTTGGCCACACCGAATCTTATCAGCTTTTTTATATGCTCTGTACGTACATACGAAAACAATCATATTCTTTTTTCATACTACTAGAGGTTACGCCATCTTGTTCGTTCACTGCTACTAATAAGTAGAGGAATAGGACTGGTTGCATCTTCTGTTGTTGAGATTTATTGGGAGTGCAGGAAAATGTGCCCGACAAAACGGGTTATTTTTAATTCCGTTTCGGAGGATGTTTCCTTAAGAAACGTTAACCCCAGTCGCGGCTAATGACATTGATCACGCATCCGTACCCCTGTTTTCGGCGCTGGGAAGGAAGACCGAACCTCATCAATAATGCAGTTTGTTCATCATGCTGCATGTGACGGGTTAAAATCGGAGACAGTTCGTCAACAGAAAGCGCTTACCTGCTCTTGGTATCCTAGTAGGAAGGAAAAGGAAATTGCCCGCAGAGCACGGAAAAGCAATTGGCGTGGTTCTGTCCTGGCCCGGTCACCACATTTCCTGCCGTTTCCTTTTTCCCCCAACATGGAGCGTCGTTTTCGGCTTGCTCCGGGAAAACAACACCACTCACTGGACAGCTGCTGATTTCATTAATTCCTGCCTTATGTTTCTGTGAGTAAGTTCATGCCTGCTTCGTTTGCATCACGGCCATTGGTTGAGTTGAGAGGAATCCACATTATTGGTCCCGTGCGTTGCAGCCAGATAGTAATTTCTCAGGTTATGAATTTCAGGGTTAGGTTCAAAATTAAAACTTGTTGCACGCAAGAAAAGCCACTCCTCGGTGTCGGAAAAAAAGAGAAAGAGGCAGGACGAGGATGGGTAGCTCGGCGAATTGATTGGCGGGGAATAACTCCCGGGAGTTAGGTTGTTCCTCCTCCTCGGGTCCTTGTGCAAAACAGGCCAGGGATCTGGTATCTTTGTCCAGGCCGGGCCGCCATGAATGCCGCCAGCACCTACCACTCCACTCCTCCTGCTCCTCCTCCTGCACACACACACGCGCATTGATTGATGAGGACGACGAGCGTGGCCAGACCCCTACTACAACGCCAAGACCAACCAACCGGACGGCACAGCGGAACAACGCGATGCGAGGCAGGTGCTCCTCGTCACTCGGTACCAATCCACCCGCTCACGCGTGGACCGCGGTCCTCGTGGACCCGAACCTACCGCTCTGTCGTCCGCCGGTCCACGGCGAACTGTGCTGCGAGTGCTGGCGTGGACCTGGTCCAGGGAGAGGCGCTCCTTGTTCTTCGTCCCCGGGAGGGAGGAACAGGAAGAAGGGGCAGTGCAGCAGTTTACTGGCCGGCTGAGTGGTAAATTAATGGCGGTGTTAATGAAGGGACGATCTCATCTTCAGCTACTACTACTCCTGGAAGCAGTTTGGCCGGACGGACGGACGAACCGGTGGTCAGCCGAAGCCAAGGAAGAGGTAGGTAGCGCAGGATCGAGTTTAATGTGCTCACCGGCACCCCTGAACTGTCTCCTGCCACCGGTTCCCGCCAATTCCCGCCTTGAATCCGGCCAACGCACAGACGGTTAGTCGCATTAATAGACAGATGGCAGTATATAGGTATTCTGCTTTTATTATTTTCAAACAGGAAATACTACTAGTCATGGTTGTAACAGTAAAAGTTACTTGATAAAATTCTTCATGGCCGGTTCGAAGTCCAAGCCGAAGGCAGAGCATTGGTTCGAGAGGAGAATAGCCGGTGAGGTTTCGTCAATGCGGCATTATCGTTAGGCTGACCTGGGCAACAGTTATCTGATGTAGTGTAGTACTTCTACACTTTCCAGATAGAGCGAGTGGAGCGGCAATGCAGTAAGGTGAGAATGTGACTCTGTCACTACCGGAAAGTCTAGCTGATGCACACAGCTCGGTCCTTGTTCGTTTCAAACTTGGAACAAGACCATTTACGAATGAAAAAAAGAAAAGAAAAGGAAAACTTGGAAGGAGACCGCTGCGAGAATGTGTGCGCTGAGCTGCGCGTCGAGACAACGGACTTGCTGTGGAAAAACGCAGGCAAGAAAGGAGCACGTGGGCTTTGATTCGTCACCTCCGCGTGTATACTTCTCAAACTTTTTATTTCAATTCAAATGGTAAGCTTATCATACGTAACACAATTCCGGCCATGTGAAAGCCCTCTCTTTCCTTTTTTCTTCTGCAAGGTTCTAATTTCGCTTTCAAAAAAAAAACTTTGGAGCGAGACAAGATGATCTTGCGCAAACAAGCACCATCATGGACGGAGAAGTGATACAGCAGGAAATGGTCCAACACATTTTGTCTCGTGACGCGACGGCGGCAGCGGCATCGATCGGCCGCTGCTTGTGCGTGAGCGCACGGCCCTTGCTTTCCTTTTTCTTGGGAGTGACCGCGCTAAGCATTCGATCCCATTGGCCGCCTCGCCTCTCTTCTCTTCGCTTCTGCGCCATGATTGTCAAACAGAAGCTTTGAATGAAACGAAGCAGACACACTAGTAGCAGTACTAAAAGGCGTCCGTACGGTCGCCGGCGCAGTGAGACTGGCGAGTGTTGTTGAGACCTTCGTACGGCACGTTTGACTCCTTCCTCTCTGCTGCGAACCCAAATCCAATCCAAATCGGATCCACGAAGCGGCCCGGAAGGAAGAAGAAGAAGGACAGGGTTCGGTTCGGCGTGTTCGGTGGGTGCACACAGCAGGCCTTACTGTCAGGGAAAAAATTTGCTGTGGACCGTCCGCGTAGCTGCAGTTTGCGGACCCTACCGCGATTGCTGCCGCGTGGACATCCAACGGGAGCAGCAGGCTGGGCTCAGATGGGCATCGCTCCCAACTCCTAGGTACTAATCGACTCGTCTCGGTTCAATGAATAGCGGCTCGGCTTTAGACATCCGAAAGAAAAAAATAAAGAACCGGCTCGGCTCAATGATTTTTTTAAATTTAAAAATCATTCACACATATGTTGGCGGTCATATTTCTGAAAACATATATGTCAATTTTCTTTTTCTTTCATGGATAAGATTCTAAATTGAGCTAAATAACATGATTGTAATTTTTATACTCATTTTATTTTATTATCTGAATAACTTGTAGTTCCAATTTGATTTTATTCAAAAAATTGCATGAAATATAATTAATTAAGTAAATATAACAAATGAAACAAAAAAAAACTTCAAATTTTAACATGGAGTTATACATGTTGTATGTGATGGGTAAAAAAGTTTTGAGATGAGAAAAGGAAAAAAGTTTTTACTTCTTTGCTGAGTGCATAAAAATACACTCGGCAACCAAACTTCTTTATGGAGTGCAAAAAAAAAATACACTCGACAAACCATCCTTTGCCGAGTGTATTTTCGTGTCACTCGACAAACAAGCAAGTTTGCCGAGTGTATTTGTTTGTCGAGTGTATTTTATATGGCACATGACAAAGACACTCGTTTGCGGAGTGCCCGAACAAAAACACTTCGGCAAACAAGTGAACATTCAGACATACTTGAATTTTCCCGTAGTTGGTAGGAAGACACGCCTGCGTCGTCGATCACGGTCATGGATAGGGGTGGATGTCGAGTCGGCTCGGCTCGTTACAAAGATGAGCTAAAAACCTAGCTTGGGTCGGCTCGATAATTAGCTCGAGCTAGCTCGTTAGCCTCGTGAGTCGGGAATATAGAACAATTAAGATATTATATACTTTAAATCTAAAATATTTTATAGTAAATAGGTAACATATATGATTTATACTTCATGAAAAGCTATAACGTAGATTAATTTCAAATGTGTTTCAAAATATTCAAAAATCAACTCAATATATGACATATATTGGTATTGAGCATTACTTATTCTCGATCTTTCGAGTTCGTTGAGCTCGCGAGCGAGCACGTGAGCTAGCTCGGTTCAGCTCGTTAATCCGACGAGCTAAAATATAAGCTCGGTTCGACTCGACTCGTTAAGAAATCGAGTCGAGCCGAGTCACGAGCTTCGAGCTTTTCGTTCAGTCCTAGTCATAGACAGAAGGTGTCAGCCCGTCTCAGATGTGGGAGGCCACGGATTTGTTATTGCTGCACTCTTTTTTCTTTTTCGTTGGCTATGTTTGGCTCGCTCAGCATGTATGCCATTGAGCCGAGCCGATTAGTACCTGAGGGATGCCCATCTGAGCCCAACCTACTGCTCCCGTTGGATGTCCACGCGGCAGCAATCACGGTAGGGTCCGCAAACTGCAGCTATGCGGACGGTCCGCAGCAAATTTTTTTCCACTGTCAGTCGGGCGTCTTAATTAGTTCTTGGGTCGATCAGAATCTAATGGACCGCGATTAATGTGGTGTTGCTGTCGTCGGGTTAGGGTGTTTATATCGTCGCATATGACCTAATCTACGTGCTGCGCAGTCGTCTGCCACAAGAAACCGGCTATAATTGTACCCGCGCCTTCATTACCAACAACGAACGAGTCCAAAAGTTGGATTCAAATCCTAGCTATCCGCAGCAGCCCCGTACAGGTACCAACTTGAAATCAATGCTTTGGTGGAGAAGAGGTCAGTACAAGTAACTACCATCATTGTTAAGGTTTTGTAAGTCCATGGCACTGTTTTCCTGTTGAAAATACGTGTGACAATAAGCGTTATATGTTTTTCCCCACAAATGAAATACTCCTCTGTCCCATTGAAAGTGTCGTTTTTTACTTTCTAGATTTCACGTTTGACCGTTTGTTTTATTAAAAAAATTTATAAAAATACTAAAATAAATACATTATCGTTAAAGTATCACTAGTGATAAATTAAGTTAGAAAAAATAAATAACATTTACATAAATTTTATGAATAAGACGAACAATTAAAGGACGATGTCTAAAAGTTTAAAAAACTAGACCTGCCGGGGTAAGACCGCCTCAACGGCATTGTATTAAGAAGAAGGACCTTCTCACACAGGTTTAGAAAATTCCGAACCCCCTCCCCTGGCATGGTGACCCCTTTTTAGCCTATGTGAGAGCTTTCATAGTGCACCGGCCTTTAAATCAGGAGCAACGCCCGCACTGACCGCTCCGAGCAGGATCTTACACATGCTTTGGCTTAGGGAGAGACGAGGGAATTTTTTAACCTAGTCCGGAAATTCGCTCCCACTGGGAATCGAACCCGGGACCTAGGAGGTGCTACTGAGGCACCTTACCACTACGGTAAAGGTGCTGTTCGCATGTCTAAAAGTTTAAAACGACACTTTCAATGGGACGGAGGGAGTACTTACTAACAAGACCTTGTATTGTACTATAGTAACATGCAGACTCCTTGTGTGTGTGTTTTTTTTGACACCCAAGTATGCGGTCTCTTGAAAGCGAAGTGTCTGAACGGATATGTCGTAGGTGTACACGACCGTATCCGTTCCTCACCCAGACATACGCCGTTGTAGACTACTGTAAGTCATGTACGAACGCCGCAGCTTAAATGAAATGGGCAAGGACAAAAATGGCAGCAGCAGTACTAGTCGCTTTCAGGTGGCTCCGAGTACAAACGGGCTGCTGGATTCTAGGGCTAACACCGACGTGTCACCAAATAGTTAGCACGGCACAAATAATCAACCCGTACCAAATTGAACAAGAGATATGCTTTTTGATGCTTCTGTTTTTTGTTTCGGCCTCGAGCACCCTGCTCCAGTTCCAACCCCAGTGTGTGTGTGGTCCTATCTGTTTTGTTGGATTCTAGAAGGCCTTGCTTACCTACCTATCAACCTAACCTCACCTTATTTGGCACGTAGACTAACAAAATTGCTAATGTTGTCTAGTGGTAGGCCATTAATAAATGATGTAACCACTGGTAAGGTTTTGTAGAGTATAGATTAGAGCATAGCTTCTGTGTGCCTACATTTGGCAACCTATGGTCCTACAAGTAGGCGTATAAATTATTAAATTTTTTTGAAAGATTCGAAAACCCGTGTTCTGCCATATAGTAATATATAAAAATGTGTCTCATATCAAGAGAAACAAAGGTCAGACCATAAAAACCTCACAACAAAGAACTGAGGTAGTCCCAATTGGCTTGGTGGTGGAGAATGTGGTTATGCACCCCTAGCCACTCAAGTTCGAGCTTTCACAACATTTGGGTGTCTTATTTTTGATCGTATTATTCTTCTTAATGCAAAACCACCTAGCTCTTCCTAGGTTGGATCTCTATTTTTTTATAAAAAAAAACTCACAACCTTTGAATGAACTCAGGAGCACATATGGACTATATGAAGACTCAAAATTTCTTAACTACAATGGATTATGAAAGTAAGTTCTCGATGATAAGTATTGTATAATTAACGAGTAAATTGTGCATGGTCGATTCTTAAATTTGTCTCTATGGCACCATGTTCCTTATACTCTCAAACTTGTATTTCTAACTCCTCAAACTTAGTTTCAGGTATCATTTAGGTTATACTCTTAGCTCCCTAAACTTGATTTCGATATCATCCAAGTCCTAAAATATAGTGATATAGTGTTATCACAACGGATTAGCCAATCAAACAAACCTTGTCCACTAAGCTCAGCGTTCTCAATAAATGTATCTTTCGTTTTCTTAACTCTATCTCTTTGCAGTTTGTCCTTGATCAATTAAGACATATTATCGAAAAAAGGAAAATGCAATCAAGAGAAAATAACCTATCAATTAGCCATATCAATCTAACCAGCAAAATGGAGTACTTCTGTTGTTTTGCATCATGGTGTTTAAAAGTAAGTATTCTATATGTACACATATTTGAGCTGAAATTCACATTATATTAATTATAATTAACTTATAACTGCAAAATATAAAATTTAATCAATTTATTTGGAAAAAAATGTATTTGGAAAGTATGAAACTTTGATGACACTCGAAGCCAGGTTTAAGGAGCTAGATTCATATTTTTGAGATTATAGAAATATAAATGGCATCCAAAGCTAAGTTTAGAGAGACAAAACTGTTATTTGAGAGTACGAGGACCCAAATGATACGACTGAACAAGTTTAATAACCGGTCATATACTTTGCTGTAATCTAAAATAATTTGCATTTGACATGGTTCACTCCATGTCAAGTAGTTAAGTGCCATCTATACATAGTTCACGCTTACGGTGACTTTAACCTAGGATGATTTGCCGTACCTTAATGCTTAAGGCTTTCAAGAAGCGCCAAAATAATGTGCCACGTCTCTAAAAATGTTTCTCGCCGGCACCAAAAGGCAAAAGAACACATGCGCATTGATGTGTTCAACTTGAGAGAAGACAAATTGAACGTTTTAGAAAATAACGCCGGCGGTGTCTGTTCCGTGCAGGCATCGCGTCACTTTACGTGTTTGTGGTCACCCGAGAAGAACTTTCTTCATGACACGCTATAAAATGTTTATTTCCAGGCATGTTTTTATCATTTCACGCACAGAATCTATATGTTCACATTACGCCGCTGAAATACTCGAACCCAAATTAATCATCTCTACTGGACAGCACGTCAGGTTGATGAAGATGAAGGCCTGGATTTGGATGATGGATCATTGAAAGTGAGTTTATCAGTGCCGATTCGGCCAGTGTTGCCGCAAAAGAAAAATGAAAGATCTTGTGGCCAATGCGTTTTCAGCATGTTGCAATAACCATTACAAGCACGCCTATATTTTCCATACATGTTAATCTCGCCATAATAACAGGTACAGTAGAAGCTATTGTCATGGATGATGATCTGCTAGTTGTAAGTTAGGTCTTGATAAGTTCATTCATTGTGAATAAAGTGAAGTATTGTATAAACTATACAAAAATCTGATATCTACTAATTTGGTGGGTTTTTTTCTTTTAAAAAAGCGCTATACTGGAGTTAATGCATTGTCGTTAGAATCTGAGCGTTCACATTGATCGTCACACAAGTACAAAATCACGCCCGTCAAGGTCGACAGCAATGGACAAAAAAATTGACGGATCTGGAGAAGATATTAACCTGTTTAGAGAAAGAAACCCGTCACCATGAGGCAACCATTAATCCTATATAAGCCAAACAATACGCTGATATCCTGTAACCAAGATCGGGCTACGCAAATCCAATTTGTTTAATAGGGCTGGTAACGCTAATTCATTATATCAAAAAAAGACATTTGCCATCATGTTTGCCTCCGAAGGTTTAATAACACAGGTTCAGTTTAGTATACAGCCACACCTTCAGTTATATAAAAAACAATATTTACAGGGAGAGCGATTATACAAGGCGTATAATTATGTACGAGATAATAACGCACTCCTAGAACCGTATGTACACATATACTACATACACGATCCACCTGCTGATCTTCCACTGCCTTAAATATCACAACAATGATTTTAACAGAACCAAGGTTGGGCTAACCTTAATGTCCATTCTTGTGATTTTGTGGCTTCAAAACTTCCAGTTGATTGGTTGATATCATGCCACGCAGCTTCAAACCCTAGGAAGAAAGGCTTATGCGTGGAAAATAGCAAATTGCCCTCCCCACAGTTCTCAGCATGCTCCACAATGATCTGGCACGACAGCAAGATGACGTTCTGAATGGATATTAGTTCTCAGAAACCTAGATCAAACGATGGTGGAGCAAAACTAATCTCTGATGCTTTCTTAGGCTCCACTGGTTTATGACTCAACTGTGCAGTTTTCTGTTTCCACTGCTCGGTTGCTTGTGCTTCAATTGCATCAAGATCAAGTCCCTCAAAAAAAGCATCATCCAAATATAAGTCATCACTGGCTACAGTGGCAAGATATGATGAAGGCTGCTGAGCTGGTTCTGGTTCGAGGTTTATGACCGGGATAGATGCAGGTTGCTGGAAGCTCAGCTTTCTCTTTCTGCAGTCCAGTTTACTGGATGATTCACAATTGCCAACAGTTGTTTCACTTTGTTTCCGTATGATACTGGCTTCATCCATTGATCTTTGTTGGTACCATAACGGGCTTGAGTCCATAACGGGCCCTTTTGGTGTCTCTACAGAATTGTGCCCAGTCTCTGAAGAACTCACATTTCTTGTCCTACTAGAAACAGAACTGTCTGACGCATCAAGGTATCTGGAGGGCAGAACCACTGGGGTCTGAGTGAGCAGTGACTGCCTGTAGACATGAAATGGAAAGTGAGTCTAGCAATTTTCTCCAATGAAGATGCAAACTGGAAAAGGAAAATAGCTTTTAATTTTACCCTCACTTTGTGGGGTGCAAACAGACTTTTCACAAAGAATAATATTTGCATGAGGTATGATGCTTGTATATACTCCAGATAAATGACTTACAGCAATTATCAGACGAGACTCAGTCTCAGAACATCGAAGCAAGTAATGTGCAAATTATGTCGGTTAGGTGTCTACAGTCTATACATTGAGTAGGTCAATCAAGCGGCGTACAAATCTGTCTGATTCTTCTAGTGCAAAATATGTGCAAATACACACTGCTGATTTACAACTTCCTAACTTTTGCTTATTCACGCCATATAGGATGATAGATTGGCTGGTAGGTAATAGAATAGCGTTAAACATGAAGATTAGATGGGATTTTTTAACACCATACAAAAGGAGTTGCATTATTATCTCATACCTGTAGAAGCCCATCATATCACCATTATTTCCATCGCCTTGTTCAGTCTGGGTAAATTTATCAGGAGTTTCCTGATCATCAATGAAGCTATCTTCGTACTTGTCTTCACTCTGGTTGTCACACTCATCCTCTGAAACATCAGCATCTTGAGACACCCTACGCAATAATTCAATAGTTAAACTTTGACAATAATTCTATTTTTTTCAAAGACAGACACAATACATTGAGAACTATAGCAACAGCAAGCAGAATCAGCATTAGTTTGCCTGCTAACATGTCATTGTCAACCAGAGGTTTTCATAATCTTACTCGACTTCCTCATCAATATAGGTATGCAGACGCCTCTTGGTCTTCCACTTGCTTCCTAGTCAGGAGGTTAAGAATATGTTAAAAAAATTAAAAGTGTCAAAATGACATAAGAAAAGAAATCTAACAAACAATTATAAGAGCTCAAATTATAATAAAGGGAGGGTACAATATTATAAAGAAAAAACCAATAAGTGTGCTCCATTCAGTTTGGTACTAATATATTTTTAGCAGAACTACCTCCAAATCCATCATAATTGCCATCCAAAGAAATGGAGGAGACCATGTTGATCTTGTCACCATATTTGCATAATCTTCTATACTTAGGTGCTTGCTGGACTGACCCTGATGTATTGCACCCTGACTTAAGCTGGAAATCATTGGAGAAACTATCACACAGCAGATTTGTTGAGGTATGAGTGCTTGGAGTACATAACTTCCCATTTGAAGAACATCCCGGCTCTTCTGCTAGTGCTTCAGTGTGGTCAAGGACATCATGTTTTGATGCGACAACAAATTTAGTGATCCCAGAAAGGGATCCATCATTTTTCACATGCAGCAAAGGTTCTTTTTTATATCCACCTGCATTGGCCTGCATTTCCATGCCAAGTGGCTTTGAAGAAGGCACAAGTCCAGCATCAACTGCTTCACCTGGTTCTTGTAGGTGGCTACCATCAAGAACCGGAGATTCAGCTTCACCTGGTTCTTGTAGGTGGCTACCATCAAGAACCGGAGATTCAGGAACAACTCCTTCCTCCATATAATGTGTTAACCTAGGGCTAAGCTCCGTATTTTCTGGACTGGAAAAGGCAGAGCTTGCTAATCTAGCATTGCAGCGTGTGTACCATTTATCCTTTGGGCTTGTCAATGTTTTGGATGGAGTTGTAAGCACATGGTCATCAACATTGTCACCTTGTCCAGCACACTCATAAGAATGTGGGGCTAAATTTGATACACTGTTCTTCAGCATATGTTTGCCTGAATCTGTAATATATGCATGACAGTCAAATTCAACTCTTGGGTCACTAAAGTCTGCTTCTGATTTGTAACTCATGACCCTTTTCTGGATGTCGCAACACCAAGATACATTTTCTGTCTCCTTACGGCATGCAAATAACTGAGGCAGGATAGGTACAAAAGTAACTGAAACATTGCCTCCTCTATCCACGGTTACGTAATCACCACTGAAGAAAGAGTGGATAGGATATGTCTTAGCCGGGGAACCTGGCACAGAAACATTTTGGTTCCACATTGTTTCTCTTGATGAGGCATCCGAACAATCACATTCCTGAGGCATTGCCTCCTCATTTCCATTGACAGCATTGAGACCTAAACCTGCTTCAGAATTGACCGGAAGCAAATTTAAACTTGATGTCTGAATAGATAAATTTTTTCACTGAACAGCCATAAACCTAATGAAATTTTATATAAACTAAACAAATAAACTGGTAAAAATATGAAATTGCTACCTTCATGTGCCTGAGACTTCACAACCATAGCATCATCGAGTTCTTGAAAAGGGCTTTCAATCTGATGAAGTGTTAGCAGAGAACAGTATCAAGCATTTGCACTGTCGCTTCAGAAATAACTGAAAAAAATTGAACTCGATGAATCTACCTTTGTCCTAAAGGACACATCTTGAAGTTGTTGCATACTGTCAATTAGCATATTTGTTGTCCGGAATGAATGTGGAACTTTGTGAACAATACTTGGAGAAAGCTGGAATCTAGGAAATGCAACAAGGGATGGTCTCCACATATCTTCTCTGCATGCACCAAAGTACCGAGCAAACAATCGACCATCTTCCTCTGACATCTTCCTCAGAACATGGGAGGTGCCATTTATGCTGGGTTTTGTTCTCTTCAAGCAAGGAATATACTTCTCTATTCTCAATTTAACACAATTAATTTTTGGTTTATAGACATGTGGAACCTGTCAATATGGATAGGGAATAAGCACTTCTACTCAAGAGATGATTTAATGAACATGTATAACTACAGATCCTGTGCTGGAAGTTCCCACACGAGATGGGGTCTGAGGAAGGATTATATGAGGACAGCGTCTCTGCATTGCACGCTGCAAGGGTAAGACTATCCTCGTATAATCCTACCCTGGATCACACCTTGAGTGGAAGGTTAGGTTCCAGCACTGAGTCTGTCTAAAAGAAAATTACCATCCTAGGACTGGCATGGTATTCAAATCTCTCACTGTTACGCAGCAGGTTCCTCATGGTCCGAGTATCACCTTGTTTCTTTGAGTACCCGGTTGCTTCCTGTCCATCACAAGCCAAAACAAGTTTGGATAGTTAAGGTAGCCAATGTCTGGGAAATAACCTTAGAAATAAACTTTTGGATTTGATAACTTTCAATCCCATTATCGCAAAGGATATCGACTCGTCCTTCATGCTTCCTCCCCGTTCTTCCCATTCGTTGAATCATCCTTAATGGTGAGACATTGGCATCAAAACAGATCACGAGATCAACCTCAATAATATCTAGTCCTTCCTCACCAATTGATGTTGCCACCAAAACATTGTATTCTCCAGATCGAAATTTCTGAGGGAAAAAGTGAGACAAAAAAATCAGTCTACTTATTTCTCACCAATTGATGTTGCCATGTATTCCCCAGAAACGAATTTTGTTTGTTTGTGTGTGACTGGGTGTGGTGGTGGTGGAGCATATGTTTACTCCTAAGATAGTGCAAGGCTCTATCCTAACAAATTCGCCTAATCCTGAGCCTGGCTGTGCATCTATCTTGCTGTCCACATGCTATAACAAATAGCAATTTCTTCCAAGGTTTTAGTGTTTTTTTTTTTTTTTTGGGGGTGGGGGTGGGGGGATTCATTGTAATTCTACGGTTTAGTAATAGGTTGACAGCCAACCTAATTTCTAGAATCAGCCCCTGGACAGGAGGCCTTTTTAGTGCAATCTTGCTTGCAGAACCCACTTGTGAACTTGTAACTTGTCTTCTATAATAGAATGTTGAGTTAAGTTTGTCTAAGACAGTACTTATAGCACCAACACAAACTGTACAAGCTTGAGCTAGGTCTACTACCATCTCAAGGAGATGGTAAAAACAGACAAATCAATAATAATGGTACTTATTGTCTAATACCTGTAAAATAGCTTGTTGAATTTTTTGGGACTGTCCCTTCAGTTGTTTACCTGTCAGGACAAAAACTTTGATTCAAGATTTTTTTGAAGGAAGTACAGATTCAGATTCATCTGTTATATCTTTGAACACCCGCAGTTTCGTAGAGTTCTGCATTAGAGATACCAGAATGGATATAGGGAGATCATAATGTTCAAGAGAACAAAGTCTGTCCTACCACATGTTGCCTTTAGTATATTTACATTACATGACAGTAGGAACAGAACAAAAAATCTAATTGACAATATCTGTATATACTACCTCGAGTCACAGATCCGTCAGATTGATTGTGATAGCTTTATGATGTTTTTACCAAAATCTTAAAAATATGTGTAGGTTGTTTCAAAAAGAAATTTAATTCTATAATTGATTTTAAATATGCAGTGACAAAATATAGTGGTTGACACAACATTTTGAACACAAGGGAGAAACAACAACGGACTACAAAAAAAGGAAATTATATATGCAAATGTTACTGTGAAATCATTTTGATTTAAACGAAATGAGTAAATACCCCCGTACCTGCTGTGCTCTGACCAATGAATTCAACAGGCCTTATAAGTCTATCATTGATAGACTGTAGTGAAAGATATATTTCTCTGCATTGCAAAGCAGTGACCAAAATATTCAACTTTTATGATGAAAAAAATTATGACAGATAAAAGCAAAACTTGTGTACAGCCAAGGTATATTTAATATTCTGTCAATTATTTAGAAAGGATTGCAAAGAAAATTTAACAAATATGTTGTGTATACGTCCTAGTTGTTAATCCCTTCTTACGGCATTTGATGCCATTCTGACTGCTCAAATTGACTTGCTGCCTTGCCAGAAGCACAAACTTCCTATCAGGAATGACAATAAATATGGAACGGAGGGAGTATTGTAGATTGAAACAATTAGTTAAACTTCCTAATTCTTATTGCAGATTACAGTGATTAGTCGTAGGTAAGAAAAGGTGAGATTCAACAACAGCTATGATCCACATTACACATGGAAAAGCAAATAAAATTCAATAAATATGAGACATCATTTTTTTACCATAACGTTCAGAATCCAGCATAGAGCTGCAATAAGACAGAAATCCCTGAAAAGGTGCTACTTAGTAGGAACAAATACTATGTTGCAAGGTTTGATTCTTACTTCACACTTCCTCGGAAATGAGAAAATACGATGACCCTAGACTCCTTTGAATCCGTATTTTCTGTATCAAGATAATCAGTACCATCATTGACTGTAAATTTAATACTGCCATATGGATCAGTAGCATCAAGCTTAAAACAGAGGCAAAATGCTATGGTAAAAGTGAACAAAAAAAAGTGCTTCTTAGGAGGCATGTAATTATTGAAATATCAACAGCAGTGCAGTGGTCACTCAAAAACAGGTGAGAATAATTTCACGTTCACTAGACTGGCACCAAGTAACAAATTGAAATAACTAACAGCCAACTATAACAAATATAGCAACACTTCACTACAGAACATTATAAATCTAGTGATTTACGTAGCACTATGATATTTTTTATGACAGATAAAATATTAATCCAACAAATTCCTGTATCTCTCAGTTCACAGGAAAAGATGCAGAACATTTTGAAAGAAGAAGGTTACTTACTGAAGTGAGTTTCCACAACACGTATCAATTCCTGAATTTTCTGAGGTGATCCTTGAGATGAGACACGCTTCATCTTGTCTTTTAATTCATAGAAGAGTTCATTCTTATGCAGCAAATTCAATGACCTTTGATAAACAACAATTGTCATAAATGTGAATATAGGTGACAAGGTTGACTCCCTTAGGAAGCTACGATCCTAGTTCTATTGATATACTGATGATGACGATAGAAGATTTAATATCAATGCACCAAAATTAATCTCTAGGTATCAGGTTCTGGAACATCCTTAAATAATCATTACAACTGCCAGTATCACACAAACATGAAGAAATTCATCTAGAGTTCCACAAACTTATAGGTTAGTTCAAAAGTATGCTGGGCAGTACCAGAGTCCAATAGGGTAGGTACAGACTATTTACTTGGATGCTTACTATAAAGTCAAATAAGAGCTTGTTTGGATGAGAGCCTCAAAAATCATCCTGGCGCCAGCAGCGCTCTCAGGCACTTGCGTCTGGGGTTGCGAATGCATGCCTGGCCCAGGCAGCAGGCAGCAGGCACCAGGCAGCATCTAAACAGGCCCTAAATTATACTCTACATCTAACTTCAGAAGTACCAGAACCATTGAGGAAAAACCCGTTCTCTGCAATTTCACCTCCAATCAAACACAAGATATGAAAATATTATCAAAGTAAATAAGCGGCATGTGGCAAACAACATATACATATGTGAACTCAGTTTATTGTATCTACCAGTAACCACTAATAAAAATGGTAAGCAACAACTTTTATAACCTTATATGGACTATGGACAGCACAAATGTGATAAAGTTAAGCTAAAGAATCAGACATCACATATCACCCTTAAGCTGTCACTGTCTCAGTGTTACTAAATAGCATTACTAACACACAACATTTTACAGGCCTTAATTATACATCACCTTCATAGACAAGTACAGCCATAAAGTAAAAGTGAGTGCAGATGGTACCCTTTTTTCAACTTGTCTTCAAGGAACTGATATGCTTGTTTGATACCATGGCTCAGGAGCAACTTCCTTATGTGGCAAATTGAGTTAAGTGCTGTAAAATATTTTAGTATTTCCCCTCTCTCCCGTTCAGGAATGTTTGCTGGAGGTGCTTCAACAAAATTTTCCTTACACTGTAGCAGTCCATATGGGGTCCACTGGCAAAATTATGTGAGCAAAATAATGTACATGAGTAGCAAATCAGACACTGGTGCATGAGCAGAAGTTATCAGGCACATGCAGTTGAATTATTCACCAGATGGAGATGTGTCCAACCACCACTAATACAAGAGTGAAAAGCGTACATTCTCAAAATCCCTATGATCAATGACGCCAGCATCACGCAATCGATTAAGGCGTGGGCGCATAATATCCAAAAGCAGTTTATCCACTTCCGTTGCACCGCTATCTAAAGGGACCTGCACTGAAAATAAATGAATTTTACATAGCAGAGAAATAGTGAATTAACATTTTACTGAAGTTTGCTTATACCTTCACAAGCTCAACTTTGCGTGTGTTGATATATCGGCTTACTTGAGAATCCTCTTCATCGCAATAAACCAAGTCCGATATGCATAAATTGTTTATGACATTTTGGATGGCTGCATGCTTTGCTGAACCATGAGCAGGACAAGACTGCAGTTTAGAAGATGCCTTCATGTTTGGGCAAATATGTCTATTTTAGTGCAGCTACTTACATCCTGGTGTAGCAGTTAGAGCCAAAATCCTTAACGGCACATGAGCTGCTACCAACTGTGAGTTCGCAGAAAATAAAGGTTGGTCATGCCATGGAGCAAAGCATTCAAATCAGATACCAATATAACAAAACTAAAACCTTGTAACAAAGGAAAATGATGATAAGAATGGGAGCATTGTAAAGTGCAGGTAAAATAAATGAGGACTTAGAAGTGTCACATGCCTCTCGAACAGCGGTGCAATATGCGAAATTTCCTGAGGCACGATGAGCTTCATCTATCACCAAGCAAACTATTTGCTTTACACTGCATCTACCTGTCCAAAGCAAATTTTGCAACCTCAAATCAGATAAGAATTAGGGATAGTAAAGTGTATGGCCTAGTTTGAATGATGCCCTGATGCAGGCAACTTCGCTCAGGCAGCGGCAACAGCTACAGGCGACCGGAAACCTGAGTGTGTTGCCTGAGTCAGGCATGTTTCTCAGGTAACGAATATGAACCAAACTAGCCCTATGTGTACAAGAAAAATATGCACCTAGAACACAAACAAAAAAGGCAATTGCAGATAGACTTGTTCTGAAGTTCCCAGTGCATAGTTATAGCATCATGTTGCCTGTGAAAATTAAGCTATCATTCTAAAACAAAAAAAATAACTTTTCAACCAATGACAAAATGTTTTAGCAAAAACAGAATTAATAAAGATTACTGGAAGGAGCCAGAGAAAATCACCTCGTTTTATATCATTGGCAAGAACTTGCGGAGTGACAAAAAACACTCTTTTTGACTTCCAGTGATGTGATCGAGTGGAAGGATTTGTACCACCTTTCATATCTATTGTCCACTCCTGCAAAAAGGTGATAATATCAGTTCTTAAATGTGGGTGTAAATAGAAATCAGTCTAGGGACATAGCAAACATGAATTTTCCATTATATGAGTCATAGTACCTGTGGTATTCCCACTGTATTGTGGCATGCTTTAATTTGCTGAGTAACCAGAGGACGCGAAGGAGCAGTAAAAACAATTTTTCCTGAATTTCCCATTATATGAATTACAAACATGTTTCAGTGTAACTTCAGTGCAAGTTGATCATACAACGCCCAGATGTAAAAGTACAATTAAGTTTTTTTAAAAAAGTACCTTCAGGAAACCATCTAAAGTAGTTGTACATCACTACTGCTGCAATAAAAGTTTTGCCAAGTCCAGTTGGCAAAGCTATTAATGTATTGGTAAATAAAGCCTTTTCAACCATGGATTTCTGGTATTCTCGGAGTTCTACATTGGCTGCAACATGCAAGCAAGCAAAGAAACTTTATAAAAATTAATTTCCAATTTGATTGCACAACAATAGAATTATCTAGCAAGTTTAAACCTAAATATACAAAGCAAGCATAGTTCTTGAAGTACTAAACTGTATGGATCTTTATAGGAATTCTGAGGTTAGTTTCTTAATTTTGTGATTCAACTTCAACCACTTCTTACATATCTGTGAAATGTAACTCTGTTTATTCATGTTGAAACAGTTTCCTCTTTCCTGGTGTCAGCTAGGTATCCAACAGCAAAAAATTTGATGATTGCACCGTGAAGATAAATAACTCAAGATCAAGGTGTAAAGATAAGATTATTTCACATTAAAAATTCATGGACCTCCAAACATCATTTAGTAGAATATGTATTAATCTATTCAAGGTTCTAGCAAAAAGCATTATTGCCATAAACTAGTTGCCGTTTTGACTCGTCACAAAAAAACTTAATCTCAGCGGGACTGAATTTTGGCCCAACAATGTTGATTGCTTTTTCGGCTCATTAGATGTAGAAGGGTGGAGGAACACACAGCAAAATCATGTTCATTTGATTCTGCGGGTACAATGCCCTGATAACTTTCAGAATTCAATTCTAGAAACAATTGAGGAAAACTACATTTCCACATTTATTGAAGTAGAAAATCCAATTGACAGAATGAAATTATAATTCATGGTATCCAAAGAGGAAATATGGCAGACCCACAGGCTAAGCGCCCAGTATGCTTGCAACCACAACAAAGATGAATCTATTAGCAAAAAGTGCAGTAAGAGAAAGAATCCTCACTTGGGTAGATCCATGTTTGTACTGCCTCCTGGTCAAGGGCAACAGCACAGGGATCGTACGAAACCTCATGAACCACAGGCCGCGAGCGACCTCTGCCAGCACGGGCCCTAGGGCGCCCCCTGCCACCAGTCCGTGCTGGTGCTGGTGCTGCCGCTGCCACTGGCACAGCCTTTTCCTCCCGCCTCAGAGAAAAGGATGCCATGAACCGGTCCTCCAAACCATTCACGCTGGACTGCCGTGAGCACCCCTCGCCAGCGCCAGATCCTGGGTGCCCACCGCCACCAGCCGGCGCCGTCACCGGTGCCGAGTGCAGGCCTCTCCTCCTCCCGCTGCACGCCAGTGGAGGAACAAACAAACCGATCTAGCGTCGACTGCCGCGCACCGCCGCCCGCCGCAGCTGCTGGCTTGCGTACAGGTGCCGTCGCCGAGGGCTCGGGAGGCCGCGTCGGCGGCAGCTGCTGCACCGGCGCCGGGGCAGAGGCGGAAGCGGAGGCCGCCTTACGTTCGATCTCCGTAGCCTCGAGCGCGGCCGCCTCCCAGAAGGTGTCCTGCGGTTAGGGTTACGTGAGCGGCAGACGCGGGGGAAGGAGATGCTGGAGAAAGCAGAAAATTCTTACATCATCGTCGTCGTAGTAATCGTCGACGGCCGACCGCGGAGGCTGGGGCGGCGCCGACATCGGTGCCCGCGGCGCTTCGAGCTTGGCGAAGGTTTGGGGAATTTGGCGGATTTGGGCGGGGAGATGGAAAAAGTTTGGAGCCGAAACGAAGCGGAGAAGACAGTACACAGTAGACTAGAGACAGTCACTGAGCAAATACGGGCTTTTGTGGGCTAGACTAGTCCAGCCCAATATTTTAGCAAGGCCTGGACCTCGTTGGAGTTTTGAAAGGGAAATTTCGTCGAGCGCTTTTGGCTAGCCCATTTTCTTTCTCTCATTTTTTTCTCATGTTCGGTGTCTTGCACTCGAACTGTGCAATTGCCAAGAGAAGAAGTGCATTTGAAAAATACAAAATGGATATAATGTATTTCAAAATCAATATTTATTTACCTGAAGATCTCTTGCAAGGACCTGTGACGTTTGGATATAATGGTATTACAAAATTAAGATTTCTTTACTTGAAGATTTCAAAATATTGTCAACATATGGATCACAAAATAAAACATATATATGTCTCTTTAACATTAAGTTGCGTTATGTCCGACCTTCCCATCATCGAACCTTTTCAAATGACAAGTGTAGTGAATTTGAAAAGGTAACCGTAATTCTATAAAATTGGAATCCCTGAGCTAATATATAAGGAACATGGCATATCGATACCAAAATGGAAAAGAGACATCCTTACAGGATTGGTGAACTATAAAATTTTGTTTTACAGAAAAATTGACTTTCTTCTATGACCCGTTGATTTCATTGCTATGTCAAAGCCAAGTCTCATCATAGACACGAATCTCTTCTAGTCGGAACAAAGTCTAGTAGGACTTTCACTCATTTCACTACTATAAGCCCGATTCAAATGTTCGACTAGCATACGACCCTCTTCATCTCATTTGACGGACTCGTGCGCAAATAGTTGTTCTCAATCGCAAGAGTTAATCGGACATAAAGAAGTTCCGTTGTTCTATGGGTCAAGTGGTGGGTTCATCGATCTCACCTAGAGGGTTAGTGTTCATTGGGTGGATTAGGCTACACATACAAATGGCTTAATTATGACCGTTGTATATGCTCTTAGGGGATGTTTGGATCCATGGGAAAATTGCAAATGGTAAATGAGTTTAGACCTTTTTTGGGTAAATGGATCCAAACATATGGGCAAATGAGGGTAAGAGCAAATGGCAAATGGCTATCTTTTGCCATTTGCCATTCCCAAAAGGTCATAAAAGGTGCTAAACCAACCCATATGCATGTGCATGTGTGTCTTTTGTCATTTGTCATGTACCATTTGCCATGGATCCAAACATATAAGAGCTAAAATTTAGGAACTAAAGTTTAAGCCATGCACTTCTGACCCCTAAAGTTTTGCCCATGACAAATGGATTCAAACAGGGCCTTAGTACTACATTACACTTCCTTAGGGCCTGCATCTTTAATAATGTTGGTTCATACTAAAAGTTTCATTTATTAGTTCTAGCATTCGATCCCTGCAATGTTGATTCAAGAGGTGAGACCTACATCGTCATAGTTTAAAAGGTTGGTTTGTCTACTTGTTCCTCGGCCAGAGCTGAATTAACCCGTTTCCTTATTCCATTTTCTTTATTATGCATAGTTTGCATGACAAAATAACATGATTTCATTTATTTTATCTTCTATGCGAATCTAGCATTCGACCACGAAACAACCATATAGGACAACGGTCCAGTTCAATTCAATGTTGCAACTGCTTCTTTTATACTTACTGTACTCCCTTTCAAAATTGTTGTTACTGTCGATTTTTTTCCTTTATATTTGACTAGTTATCTTATTCACCAATGTTTACGTGGCCACTTGCACTTGGCATGTGATTACAACGTCTAAACCGCTTGTTCGACATGTCATTTTAAATTGCCATGACAGATGACACGGTGTTCGGTGTACCGAATATATCATACTACACGCGTACGGGCGAGGAAGTAACAACAAAATTGGGTGAGAATTAGGGAGCAAAACACGTGAACAATTACCAAAAATTGTAAATGAACCCCCTGCTGGCTCGCTGGCGGGAACAGCCACGCGCGTCCACACTGCTTTGAGGCTTGACGGGCCAGTTGACCCCCTGTGTGGGTCCCACGAGTCAGCCCATCTCCCGAAATCATCAAGCCAGGCGTCCTATAAATTGCCGCTCCCCCGCCACTGTAGCAGCAGCAACACACTGCGAGTCTGTGACTGCGCCATCTAGCCAGCCAGCAAGCCACCATCCAAGCTTCCAACCCACCAGCTGGTCATGGCAACTCACCGGCAGCGTCCGACCACCGCCACGCCTTCTCCGGCGGCGCCGGTGACCTTCGACCCTCTGGACCCGTGCGCGGACGCGCCGCGGCGGGAGCTCACGGAGGACGAGGCGTGGCGCTGCCGGATCGCGCTCCAGGTGCTCGAGAGGAAGCTCGCGCGGCCGCTCGAGCTTCACAAAGAGTTCAAGTCCCTTCCGGTACGCACGTACACCAACTTGATGAGTTACATTTTTACTAATTAAACAAAAGTACAAACTTTTTTGTTACATTTTTAATAAAAAAACTTTAGGTACCGTTTAGTATTTATTTATTTCTAGTCTTCGTACAACGAGCCAGTGCGTCGTGAACGTGATCGTTGTTTTTGCCGTTCAGTCTTTCCCATCTGCCTTCGATCTGTCATTCGTACACTCCCAACTTTTGTATATATATTCAAATCACCGATCGTCTTTACGCCATAGTGTTAATATATGATTATGGCCTGCTCATATAGTTCAACTGCTTTTCGCACGCGGTGGTTCTGAACTACAAAGTTTTACTCCACATTTTTCTCGGTTCAGGTGAGGCAGGAGGTGCTCCAGAGCACAGAGCTCTTCACCGTGGCTCTTGATGCCGTCGAACTTGGAAAAGAACCGCCACCAAGACGTCTTGCCATGTGAGCATCACGAACTCTTTGTACCACCTTCCATGTCCAGCCAGCTACACGTGTCGGTTATTTATGCATCTTATCGTGTAATTAACCTGTGGCCATTTTTCTTCATCATCAGTTGATAAGAACAGAGTCAGGTTGCAGAATTCCGACAACGACTACATCAATGCAAGCCATATACAGGTGAAGCGAATGCGTTTTCCTTCTCTTTATTTTTTCACTTTCTTCATAAAGCTAAATGGGCTTGTATGGGTGGCGTATAAATTTTGCAGACTGAAGGCAGTGTCAGAAGAAGATACATCTCCACCCAAGGCCCACAACCGAATATGTTTGAAGATTTCTGGCAGATGGTCTATGAGAATAGCTGCCCTGTGATTGTTATGGTTACCCCAGTTGAATCTGACAAGGTAACACTATGTAATACTCAAAATTGTTTTTAACCTCTTGTTCATGCATTTCTACTTTAAGAGTCCAAGAACATACATCATTTACACAGTTTTGTTTTGAATTACCAGTGTGACGAATATCTTCCACTATTAAACAAGAAGGGACAAGAACAGCATGGAAAATTCAACGTTAAGATCACGAAAACTAGACATGATGGTGCGCTAGAGTATCGTGCTTTGAAGATAAAACGAAATGAGGTACTGACAAATAAAGGCTGCAGTATACATGTCCTGTGTTTTCGTCTTCTGGTCGAAAAAACTAACTGCTTTTGCAGGGATGAGATGTATTTTCAGGCTACCTATCCTTCTGTTATGTACCATTTTCGTTACATTTCTCCCCCATGGATGTCATTTGTTTTTCTCCTAGAAACAATATAGCGGTTCTAGTAAAAGAATTTTGTGACTTTATCCCTCAGCTGATAATTGTTCATGGTGCAGTCAGAAAAAGTGCACTCTGTTCTCCACATTCGCTACTCTACGTGGCCTGACCACAGTGTGCCAAAAGGTTCTAGTTCTAGTGATGTTCGCAAAATTATAAAGAGGTTGTATCACATTCCAAAAGAGCATCCAATAATTGTCCACTGCAGGTTTGAATCAGAATAACACCATGTCTCCTTTTGCACCATGCTTCATTCGATACTAAATATTTTCTGGGTTATCATACCACAGTGCGGGCATTGGAAGGACTGGATCTGCTATCACCATCTTGAACACCGTCGAAAGGATTCTACTTGGTGAATGGTCTGCTCTTGAACTTGTTGAGACTATTAGGAAATTCAGAAACCAGCGAGTTGGAATGGTCGAAAAAGAGGTCAGTTTTTACAACCTTTTTCTTTTTTCCAAGTTCAGTCATAAGGTACCCTGAAATTTTTTTTGTAGGTGATCTTGTCAACTGATTTTAATCAATGTTGAAAAGTGACCAACAACACCTAATATGCAATAGATTATTTAAAGTACTATCAGGCTGTCTAATGGTATATTGATCTACTTTGCAGCCACAATACACGTTCTGCCATTCTGCTATTATTGATGAACTTAAAGAGCTGCTGCCTATTTTGGGACACTGAACTCCATCTGGGTAAATTCCTTACGGTATTTTAACCTACATACAATATCTTTGCTACCGCTATGGAACCATACATTAATTTCTTTAATCATCATGTTGTTTCTGTGTAGGGAGAGTAAATCGGTTTGAAGTTCATTGGACATGAAGCACCCCTGCAATAATATCGTGCTTGCTTCTGTATTCGCTTGCATTGTGTTTAGGACCCTTTTACGTAAATTAAAACCTTGATTGTGAACTCCTTTGCACCTATGTCTACAGTGTGGTTTGTTGTGAACTCCTGTATCTTGTGAATGTTTGTGATCTTTATCTGAAGCTTGATCCATATTTGCACCATGTTTTGGTCTTGGAACAATGTAGCGAGTTGCCTTTCAGTATTCTAATTCCTAAACTCCCAACTGAATAATGTTTTTACATTTGAGTGCTACTCCCTCTTGAAATTGTTGTCGTTATGACCATAATTTTGGTTCATCATAATGACAATAATTTCAGAATAGAGGAATTATGTTATAGAAATCCTAGGTTGGACATGGGTCCCGGACAAGCAATGAGCTAGACGTTAACAAAACAAGTTAAATCTTGGTTTTATTAAAATTAGGAAACACACATGCATGGAATTTCATTAATTGTTGTTTGTGGTTCAGGTTTGAATTCAGATTGTACCTAAATAAAATGCAGCGACTAAATAGTGGTGGAGAGCATCGAAGAGCCACATTAACTTTTTTTTTCAAATCAATCAGGGGAGGAACCAGTGTTTGAAATCCCGACCGGATCCCGGCCGGTTTCCGCGGTTTCCGGAGATCCTGGTCCGGGCTGGTTTCACCGGAAGACCGGGATTCCGGATTTGACTTTTGAAAATTTTGAAATTTTGAAAAATTTTGATATGAAAATATGTAAAAAAACTAGAGGAAATTTGATGAATTATGGTGAAATCGAATCTTAAAAATTTTCAAGTTTGAGTTATGAAAAAAATAAAAATCAGTTACAAGTGAAGAAAGAAATTAATAAAAAAAACAAAACCTTATCTAGACCCCGCGTGAGGCTCCCAAGGCGCAAGACCACTCTTTGTCATCAACGTATTAGTTGTGAACTTCATTTAGGAACTTGTAATTGAACTATGTGTGATGGATGTATGTTTTATGTCTTTATCATGCATTCGTGATGGATGAATGTTTTATGTGTCATGGATATGAGAACAAATATTATGGAACTGATATGCCAATTTTTTAATTAATTCCGCACCTTTTTTTCATGTTTTAACCTCTTCTCGGATTTTAAAAATCTGTCACCGGGATCCCGGACATCCCGTTCGGAATCCCGGTAATCCCGGCCGGGATCCCGGTCCGTCCCGACTGGACTGCAAAAACGGAGTTTGTCCGGATTCCGGACCGGGATTTCCGGTTTCCGCGAAACCGACGTCCCGGTCTCGAGCGGAATTACCGGGAGAAACGGGAATGTAAACCTTGGGAGGAACCCCACCTGCCACTCATTAACTGAGCCCAATCAATGCTAGTGTCCGATTGGTCAACTGTTAACTGGCTGTAAGATGGACATCGTTCCGGGATTGCAATTCCATTACACACGCCATTAAGCAACCTGTCCGCACCAATCTCAAAATACCACTCATCCAATGGTAGAAATCTGGGTGGGCATGTGGTGCGCCGTGCCCACGAAAATCACACTCTATGAAGTTATGCACACATAGCAGCGGAAATTCATATATGCTAATGGTGAAAAGAATACATCTGTATGAGAGAAACATGGATCACATATGTGTGAAGAACGTAAAAAATAGGAAATACCTGCGACGGAAGCAGAAGAATACAACCATTAGTTCCACAAACTCGTATGTGTTATGTATTGACCTCACCAGGTACCTAGCTAGTAACGGAAGAAGCTTGGGTTGTTCACCGAACTAAAATTAACTTCCATCACATTGCCCTGGATGACTTAGATTAATCCAACATTGAGGTTTCATATGGTGATTTTATTTACTTGGTTTACTATTTACAGCTATTCTGTAAAAACAGGATGTGACAGGTCCGATTTTCACTAAGGTAAAAATTATACGCTTGTACCTCATAGTCACTCCTAGAAGAATCACTTGTACATCCAACACAATACCAACATACCATAAAAAAATAGGAAATTAGATAAGAAGCAAGATAAGATATTATTTCAAAGAGAATAATGTAAACAACATATGAGTACAAGGTCATGGTTCGCAGACCAAGAAAATAACACATGAATACTAGCGGAAGCAAAACTCTAAAGTATGAAATGGTAGCGGAAGCAAATCTTCAGCTTGATCAATAGCGGAAGCGGATCTTCAAACGCGAATGATAGCGAAGTCTTCGTGATGAAATCCAATTCCACAGACAGCTTGACTCGTAGACGAAACCCTCCTTCTTCATCTTCAATCTTATCCTAGTCGAGTCGACGATATCTTGGAGTTGATGCTTGATCCACCAACGACTGAAAAATAAAGTGGTAAAGTCGTGAGTATATAGAGTACTCAGCAAGCCGCACTACCTAGCAACAATGTGATGCATGCTTAGATACTTCAAGGATAGGGCTTAGCGGCTATAGCAATTATCCTCGAAGTCTAGATGAGTCAAGTTTTATTATTTTAAATTTTATAAGTGGTCTCACAGAAACAACACCTTCATGTAAGAGTCAAATTTTAAGTACAACACACCATCAATGGACCCACAGCTCGAAGCCGAAGTAAAACGCCTATCGGATGGGAGAAGTAGTAAACTAATCAAGTGGATCTCTCAGCCAATGTCCGATACCACGGATACGGCTATACGTATAGATTTTAACTCTGCAGAGTATATACACCTATACCCACACGCGAGTAAGCTCGACACCACGCCAATGCACCAACCTAAGCACCAAACTTACATTAGATCACTCACACAAAGCTTAGATCGACCGCACCCCTCCTCTAGGTCCGGGATCCCTCCAAGGTACAACAAAGAGTCCTTAAGGTGTGAAAGTCCTACCATTGGCCAGGTGGGATATCCTCTACTCATGGGTCGAGACAACACTCCAGAATCCACTAACACCGTCGCTGCTACTACGGCAAGCCGGCCGGTTCTCCGCTAAGATCATGATCTAGCACAACCCCCATACAGGCATGTGTAGTGTGTATGTAAGACCAGGAGAGGTATACAACACAAGAACCGGTCCTTATGCTGTCGAGGCGAGTCACCAATCCCTCTCCTGCAATCAAAGTCCACAAGTAACATCCATCAATGGGGGACTTTGTCAACCCGAAGCCCCCGACACAACCGTGTCTGCAACGAGCACTCACCCACCGAGAACTCTTTAAAAGTTCCCCTGCACCTACACTCGTTGGCCCCCGCAAAAGTCCTATTGGGTTAATAATGCAAAAACTCAACACCTAAGAAACACCTACATTTATTTAACACAAAAACATGTATCTCAAGTGTGGGTCAATTAAGTAACCGAGCATACTAGTATATGAGTAACATCACTAGAGCATCCTAGGTAGCATGATATGACATAGGTATGATTCTAAGCATCATAATCATTTCATATGCATGAGTTCGTATTATGCAAGTACTAAAATAGGAGCAAGAGTGATCAAGATGCGACTTGCCTTAAAAACGAGTCCAAGAATAGATCGGTGTTCTCATAAGGCTTCATTGTGTAATCCGCAATCCTCTAGTCATCCGAATCCACTATCATCGAAAGTTCACGTAGAACGGGTAAGTGACACAAAAATCGAGTAAGCGACACAAATTACGAGAAAGATTGAAAATCGAATCGGAAGATATTTTATTGATGCTATAACATGGACATTAACATCATTAACACGTAGAGAACATCGTTACGATCCAAACCCAACTGATTGCGCATTTTTCTGAAGTCCGGAGAATTAACTACGATTTTTTTGAAGTTTAACCGACCGAAAAAGAACTAAAGGAATTATAGAAAAAGGAATGGAATACTCCGGGGCATATTCCTCCATATATTTCGGATCGATTGACACGTGGGGCCCAATTGTCATTGACCGGATGAGGACGAGCCGAGCGGTGACCGTTTGGTGGCCACGTCGGTGGCGTTCCACGACTGCAAATATGAATCGACGACGAGTTCACGGGTAGGAGAGAGGGCAGACACGTAGACCACGAGACGAAGGTTGATGCAGTGGAAAGCTCACCGGTGCGGAAGGAATCCAGTGAGGTAGGCGGCGGCCGAAACTTTCTCTTGACTCGCTCTTCCTCTCATTTGCTTGAATCAGGTAAAGATCAACATGAGCAAACTCAACGAAGGAAGGCGGAGCTGCTGGCACTGGACGAGACTCACCCGCATCGACCTTTTTCTTCCACGATAGCGGCGATCGAGAGAGGAGCGACGCCTAGGGTTTATGTCGACGTCGGACAACCAACATATGAGGGTTAGCATAACCGCCCCTTGAGAAAGGACCGGGAGTCGGGGATCAATGAGATGTTCCCGGAATGCACACGAGGACACACAATTTACCCAGGTTCAGGTCGCCGTTTAGGCGTAATACCCTACGTCCCGCTTGTCCGGTGTATATTGAGCTAGAAGGATTACAATAGTGTTCTTGAGTTCTAGGGTTTGAGAGAGTCGCCTATACATGACCAGGGCTCCCCCTTTTATAGACCAAGGAGGGCGCGCTATAATGCATTTTTTCAAAATATTTGAATAAGACTAATGGTTAAATGTAACGAAAAAAGTCAATGACGTCAACAATTTAAAAATGAAGGGAGTATAAGGTATATGGTGTTACCCTATCAGTCGAGTCCATTGACAGCTCCTGGGCCTGGAGGCTTTTGCCATATGGTTAATGGCTCTTTGGGCCTGGAGTCCATTGACAGCTCTTTGGGCATGTCTTTTGCGGTTAATGGCTTAGTTGGCATATAGTTTCATTTGGTGTATTTTGACTTTCTCCTTCAAGTTCTTATGGGATTGTTAAGTATGATGACTTCAGAGTCGTTGGGTCTTTGTTTTCTTTTCTACTGCAAGTTGCGAGAGAGACGGCCAACGTTTGTTCGTATAATTATACTGGACATCTGATTTTTGTGACAAATAGCACATGGTAATAGCCTTGCCTTATAAATGCCGGCCAGTTGTAGTTTCGTCCAATGCAAGGTTATATGAAACGGTCAACACGCAGTTCATCATCATGCCATCGTAGGCTGAAGCCAGAAATGTCTCAATATTATTTGTAGTAGAGCTACTCCCACAGTCTTCTTTTTCTAACGCCATAAAAAGAAATCAAATCAAAGTAAGGTCGTATAGTTAAACACTTAAACAAGTGTATTATCAGACTAAACTACAAAGACATGTAGGGCCTGTTTGGTTGGCATCCAAACTTTGCCAACTATATATATAAGTATGACATGTCGAAAGTTTGGCAAACAAAACTTTTGTCGAAACTTTGACAAGTTTTGGCATGAAAATTGAACTTGAATCCTATTGAAAGATTATGACACGCCATAATTTTAGCAACCAAGCAAGTAATTGTGACACCCCAAAGTTTTGGCATGGCAAAGTGTGGTAGCCATCCAAACATGCTCGTAATATAGTGTTCCTTTTAAGAGTGGTATCGTTGGTAATCGGCCTACTCCCTTGAACCACTTCTTTCGTTTTAACGTTGGGAAGTTACACTCAGCTATCTCAAACATAAAAAGATATATAGTGCACCTTCGAAAGGTTCTTTAACAATTTGAAAGGAAATATAGGGTTGTCCATTTGCTTGTCCAAGCAGCAGCATCCAATTCTAGTCAAGTATAGATTATAAAAAAAGAGAACAATTCTAGCCAAATACCTACTCCATCCCAAAATATAAACATCTGTTGACTTCTAAATATGATGTCTGATCCATCCGTCTTATTTAAAAAACTAAAAACTTATGAACTCAATAAAGTAAAACACATGGGCAGTCCCTAAACTTCTCGGTGTGTGTCATCTAGGTCCTTAAAACTTTGAAAATGCATATTCGATTCCGTAAACTTGCTAAGGCATGTTATGTAGGTCCAATGTACCGAAACAAGGAGAGAGATAAAGATAGAGTTGTATTGAGAAGAGAAAAATATGTATTGAGAAGAGAAAAAGATGTATTTGAGAAAACTAGAGGAAGATAAGATGATAAGTGATATGAGACGGATGGAGTAATACTAAGTGAAAGGATGACATCTGCTAAATTTACCAAACAACAACCTGGTAACAAAACAAAAAAAAAAACTCCACATTTGTAAACGGTCCATTTGGTAAACCACAAGACAAATTTAGCATTCCGCACCTCATTTTTTGGCGGCAATCTCAGTGTACCATGTTCAAAATTTAGACAAGGGCTAATCATGTTCAATGTTTTTATTTCTCTTTTACGACAAGCTTTGGATGACAATGGGTGGGTTCAGGGCGGGTTGAACAAAAGCCCAACTGCAATGAGAAATGTAACATATAAAAATCTACTCCCACACTCGCACCCGCACCCGCTCGGATTTTAGGCGGGTGAAGGGTCCCCTACGGATTTTCAATGTACATATTAAAATAGCTAATAAAAACAATAATATATATTTATAATTATAATTAAAATTAGTAACAATATAATGAGAACAACATTAGCCTTTTTATCCCAAACACGTTAAGGCTTGGCTAGTCATGAGAAATACTTCGGTGAACATAGGGGCATGTGTCCCCCTAGCTTTTCTATTAATTATGGTAAAATATAAATATTGAATTTCGATTATACTATTAAACATGTCGGACTAGTTGCAGATATGTTGTCAAATCATAAATTGAAGTACAGAAACATCAAATTCGATAAATTCGTGAAATTATATTAAATTTGACGAATTTGTCGAAATTTGATATTTCGAACTTTAATTTATGATTTGATAACATGTCTACAACTAGTATGACATGTTTAATAGTATAATTATAGATTTAATATTTATATTTAACCAGAATTAATAAAAAGCTTGTGTGGGCACATGCCATTATGCCCATAAAAGTCATTCTCGCTAGTTATAGTTAAAATTAACTATATAACTAGAATATTTATCTTTATTTAACATAGGAAAAAAATTTAACAAGCAAATAAATAATAAAAAAATAATATCCATAGTCCAATATATATCTAAATTCGGGACCGTAGGTCATCGATGGGTGCGAAAGAAATCTCGCACTCGCCATGGCATTTTACAGGCCAGGTGTCGGTGAGACCCGCGGGTGAAAAAGTCCATTGCACTCGCACCTGTCGGGTGCCAGACCTGGTGGGCCCTTGCAGCCGGGACCCTAATTGCGGTTCCTATTTCTGCCTTATCATGCCACCTTTTCATCAAAATAAAAAGGGATGGAAAAACCTCATCATGCCACCTTGCCGCAATGTCAATCCCGTCACTATTAGCACTCCAATCATCCTGAGTTCCTGATCTAGAGAGAGGAGATCTCGCGATTAGGTGCCAAGAAGAAGAGACCTCTCCGATAGTCACTACGTCTGAACGAATTTCCAAAACCAGCTAAAATCTGTTGATAAAGATAGCCCAACACACCACATTAAGACACTCTAGAACTATTGGGAAACCATGATGATCCATCGTCGCTCTCTAACGACATGTTATAGACAGAACGATTGATTGCTTACCAGTTTCTCTAGCTCATTCCTTTTACATAATATAACCACAATCATGAGATTAATCATTTGAAGTTAATTGTATCCAATTTGGACACACACACACACACACACACACACACACATATATATATATAAAGTGAAAATAGTCATATTTCTAAAACTCCAGAATAACTATGACGACACATATGCAATTCATACCTCATTCTCTGGTGCCAATTTCGTGGAACCACATCAAAATTATAAGAAAGGGACTAATAATAGTTTTTAGCATTTACTCTAGAGTAAATCTCCTTTCTTCAACCACCAGTAATTCGTATTTAAGACTTCAATTTTTTCATGATAGGCATTTTCATCCCACCATGGCCACTTCTTCGGATGAGTCACTTCAACCTGGAGCGCTAAAGCGCAACTACTACTCTCCGTTTCTAAATGTAGGACTGTCTAGCTTTTAAATAAGAAAATAATAAATGTGTTAAAAGACTACCATATCCTTCATTTTTACTTTCATCCATTCATCCATTAAATCTGCCATCAATCCTAAAGTTTGTCCTATCTCGCAAAACGCCTTACATTTAGAAAAATTTCAAACCCCAAAACAACTATACATTTAGGGATAGAGGGAGTATAATCCAATCCAGGCCCTGTTCGTTTCCTGCTCTCTAAAATTTAGCACTGTCACATCAAAGAAAATCTTACTATTTAGTAAATATTTTGATCAATTTAATAACAAAACCTATGTCATGATTGGCCTGCTAATTTTTTAGATGAATCTAATGAGTCTTAATTAATCTATATTTGGCTACAAGTGATGCTACAATGAACGTCTTCTAATCATGACTATAATTAACCTCATTAGATTCATCTCGTTAATTAGTCTAAGGGCTCTGTAATTTATTTTATAATTAAATTTCATTTAATACTCATAAATAATAAGATTCTTTTTAATGTGACACCTATAAATTTTAGATATATTTGGCTAAAGTGATGCTTACGATGTAATCGTCTTCTAATCATGACTTAATTAACCTTATTAGATTCATCTCGTTAATTAGTCTAAGGACCTGTAATTTATTTTATAATTAAATTTCATTTAATACTTCATAAATAATAAGATTCTTCTTAATATGACAGTTATAAATTTTAGACCTACGAAACGAAGACATTGCCAATCAGTTTGGCAATTGAATAGCAGAAGAGACCGTTATGAACGTCACTGCTACTTCCTTCATGAATGGTGAATATTGCTAACAAACACACGCTTGAATGCAGTAGATAAACCCAGAGCCCGGCACTGACTCAATTAATTGTGAAGCCACATGATCCATCGCTGCTCGTCCAGCTCGGCACTGCCACTCACTGCCAGGATCCAGGACGCGCTGCTTCGGTGGGACCCACATTGCCAGTTTCGAATCCGGCAAGCGGTTCACTTGCGCCCGATCCCCCGTCGCCGTCGCCGGCCCCGGCCACCGCACCCGCCATTCCCTCCGGCCCCCGCAACGGACGAAACCTCTCTCCAGTCGTGGTCCGCGGCCGGGATCTGATCTACCGCCCTCGCGCCATCACCTTCGCCCCGAAGTCAAGTCAGCCGCGTCGTCGCACAGAAAAATCCAGTTCAACCACTGCTCCTCCGCGGGCGGGCCGGCTGCTTGACCTCACCTCCCGCGCCCCCCTTTTTATACCCCACCACGCGCGCCCGCCACGGCGACCCCGACGACTCCCCCGCGTCCCCGCCCGCGTCCGCGACCCCTCCCCGCCGTCGATCCACGCGTCCAAGCGCCGCCGCGCGACCGCCGCCACGGGGAACTCCCCGTCCCGCCGCCCCCGGGGCGGCCGCGGCGGAGGCGGGCGGGCGGCGCTCCCGCCGCCGGGGGGCGCGGGGTTCGACCCGTTCGACCCGGCCGCCGTCCCGCCGCCCAGGAGCCTCACGCCGGACCAGGTCAGCCGCTGTAAGAAGGCGGTTAAGCTGCTCGAGAAGAAGCTCAAGCACCCCGCCGCGCTCTCCGAGGAGTTCTGGAGCCTCCCGGTATGCAACAGCCGTCCTCCCCGCTCTCCATCGGTCCCTTCTCCTCAGCTAAATCGCTGGGCGCGTCAAACTGCTGGGAAAATTTGGCGAATGCGTTTGAGTAATAACATTAATTCGAACGCATTAGTATGTTTTTACGCTGAGCCCGCCTGTCAATTTACCTGTCAAAAAAGAAAGGATGCGGAGGGTCAGTCGTGTAGTGTTTTTCTTAGGCGATGGATGATGGATTGCACCTACTGTTAGTGCAGCGTTGCTTCCAAGTTAAGCTTCAGGTTGGGGGCTGGTGTGCAGACAGATAACAGAACATGGGGAGCATGTTATGATTGCGCCACGTGATTCAGTGCCTCTTGTGTCGAATGTGGAATACTTCTGAGTTTTGAAAGCCTATCTTCTTTCTTTCAATTGAAATGTGACATGAGTGGCTGCCTTTTAGCAACTGGATCCAAGGTCTGTGCTGAATTGTATCAGAGGATTTCTATGTTGCTTGTTTCGAAATCACCACTAAAGCAAAAATTCCCAGAATCCTAGTATAGTGTGATTGCAGCTTTTCTCGGGTGCTCTAGAATTTAGTGTAATTGTAATACGATTGTGTCTTCCCCAACCCCAGTCATTCCTTTTGCTCGTAGTTCTCTTTACAAGGCTGCATATATTTTCATGCTTCTCGTTTCCTTACCTGAAACTGATTTGACCTGCAATTGGATTTGTCTACCACAATTAGAAGAATATATTTTCTGAAATAGCACTGTGGCCATACCAGCCGCTTTATGAATAACTAATTACTCTTTTAAGTTGTACTGTTGTTTAAGCCTTCATGCACATGGACATCAAAAACTGTCCTGATCTATTTTTCCCGCTCATAACCATCATTTATGAGCTAGCATGGATGTTTGTCCACATAGCCACATATTACTGCTATTAGTTGCTGAGTTGTGCATGCTTTAGCTGCTAGTAGTATGTTTGGACCAGCAATACGTGCCTATGTTTGTCCACAGGCACATATTAATGGGCTCAATGCTTGCACAACAAGGGCAAGGGTACACAGTTACTACGCTTTAGACATAAACACACCTTGGTCTCTGGTCATAGCTCCAATGTCATTCCTTAACAACCAGAGGGAGTGATATATTAGATTATTAGCAGATTGCTGTAACATAGAGCTAAATCTCTTAATATTGTTTTTTTTTTCTGTTCATATTTATTTCAAAATAAAGGAAAGAAACAATTGCTTTTGGCATCCATGTTTTGTGTAGTCCAATACATCAAGAACTCATGCATTTGGCTCCTGTTTTTCTTCGATTTCTTACATTACTATGGACTATGAAATATAATTTGATGGAAAGCTCTATAAATTGGTTCATAAGTAAAGCTTCTTGACCAAAGTCAAACAGCTATTGGTAATTTTCCCCCATCCCCAGGATTTAAGAACAGTGCTTCAGGAGGCACAGAAGTTTTCTGTTGCTAGGGCACCTACTAACAGGCCAAGAAACCGCTACACTGATGTCATGCCATGTGAGAATCATGAACTTGCGAAAGGCTTCCATGTGTGACTAGGAAGACAACATTATGGAATTATTAATTTAGTTAACTTCTTTTCTTCAGTTGATGCCACCAGAGTACGAATAAAGTCTTCAACAGGAAATGATTACATCAACGCAAGCCTTGTAACGGTAATAATACCTTATTCAGTGGTATACATTTTTATCCTTTTTCGTTCTTTCTGTCCAAACAAATTCTCATTGGGCTTGTGTGATATGCACTTGCAGACTGACAGTGAAGCACAGACAAAGTTCATTTCTACTCAAGGTCCACTAACCAATACATGTGAAGATTTTTGGCAGATGGTTTATGAGAACCACTGTCCTGTGATTGTTATGCTCACCAAAATTGATGGTGTAAAGGTGCTAATATTGAACATATTCTTGTAGTTGAAGTCTCCCATTTCTGCTATTTCGTTGATACTGATAACAGCCTGTTAAGAAATATGTACATTTATAATGTTGGCAGTGTGATGAGTATCTTCCACTTAGGACGGAACAGAAGAAATATGGGAAATTTAACATTAAGGTCACGAAGACACAAGGAAATGGTCAGTTGGTATTGCGTTGTGTGCAGGTGCAGCAAGATGAGGTAAAGTCTACACATGTAGTATATATTAAACATGAAGAGTTGTTCTTATGCACACTGACATGGAAATTTAGACTTGAGATCAGGTTCTGTAGGAGCCAGGCTTGGTAGGAGCTTTAAGCTGTTCATAAGAACATTCTATTTCCCACTTTGCAGAAATTTCCCCTCTTCATGTTTGTAAGAACATGATGTTCCCCACTAATGCAATACCTGTATATTTCATCATCCATATTTTCTTGTTTGGCCAGGATCTTAGATTTAAACTTTGGTATTGACCTCACTACTTCACTAAGAATTAGATCTCACTAT
Organism: Chloris gayana; assembly: GCA_031894775.1. Lineage (NCBI taxonomy): Eukaryota > Viridiplantae > Streptophyta > Magnoliopsida > Poales > Poaceae > Chloris > Chloris gayana. The sequence goes on along the minus strand of JAUNZO010000158.1, from coordinate 204,845 downwards.
TCATTTTTAGTCATTGACCTATCACAGGCTATGGGGTAAATAATAGTGTTAAAGCGTCTTGTTATCCATGTGAAGCTAATGAGATCAGGTTTTTATGTCTTGCTGAGATATCATTTTCATAGTTTTCGTTCTTGTTAGCATATAACGTGGCATCGCTGAGTGAGTTAGATGTCATGTAATCAGCGGCATTACTGTTCATTTGTTATGTTCATATATATCATGCACCTCGAGATGCTGAAGGCATGCCTTTTTATGTTCCTTGCACCTTTCTCCTCCTTTCCTTTATCTTTTCTATTATTCAATGCTATTTTTTTTAATTCTCATCTTCTTAACATAATAATTGAAATAGTAGCAAGTTAATGCTGAAGGATTCCTTACTGAAGCATCTCCTGGCTTTGATCGTTCTTTGCAGTCAAACGAAGTGCACTCTCTTCTCCACATTGAGCACTCTGAGTGGCCTGACCAAGGGGTGCCAAATAACAGTACTGCTGTAAGGCAAATACTAAAAAGATTACTTCACATTCCAGCAAAACATCCCATAGTTGCACATTGCAGGTTTGTTTCTAGTTATAAAGGGTTGTTTCCCTGTGTATCTGATTCTCTAAAAGCTCAATACTGTTGCTTTCTCATCCTGCAGTGCCGGTATTGGAAGAACAGGTGCTTATATCACCATCCATAATACAATAGAGAAGATTTTACATGGTGAAAAGGATGCTTTAAATCTTGCAGAAACTATCAGAAAATTTAGGTCACAGCGACCTGGAATGGTCCAAACAGAGGTGTTGTTTATTTTTACATTTTGTTTTTCTCTTTCCATATCTACGGTACATAGTCCTATCTAATACAGAATAGTTTCATGATAGTACGGTCAGCACTTACAAAAAGACTTAAAAACAGCCACCTGCTCCTGTGCTGACAGATGGGTGTCTGTCTTTGCTGAATTAACGATAGTGGCATAGTGCTAACCTGGTTGTTGAGTACTGAAACTTTAATTTTACCTATATTTCGGTATAGCTGAGGCATTCCATTGTTATATAGGTTGGTTGTTCATGCAGTAGATAGACATTATTTTGCTTGGCAATGGAAGTATCAGCCAGCATTTACTTCACAGGGTAATTAGGACTTGGAACATCTTGATTAAGGTGTTTTATTAAGTAATATTATCCTGTTATCTCTGAAGGAATCACTGCAAATTAAAAATATTAGCTTATTTCCACATCCTCATTGTCCTAACGATGTACTCTTCTGCTTTGCAGGAACAATACTTGTTTTGTTATCATGCAGTTGCCGACATTCTAAGAGATATGGTATCGACTTCAAAACACTGAATTCGTTTTCAAGGTGCAGCCTCCTATGTGCATGATCTTTTTACAAACTTACGGTTTCCTGCATTAATGATCTCTAGATCCTACATATTTTGAATAAGTTCTTTCTTGCAGGGACAAAGTAATATCAGCGGTGTGCACCGCCCTGACCTATTTGGCAGTCTGTTGCCCCTTGGGTTCCTAAAATTTTTAGGTACTGGTAACAGCATTTGACCACAGTATGGTGAAATGCATATTTCAGCCAAGAGCCTTTCTAACATCCATGATCGGAAAGTCTCAGGTTTCCACTTGTATGTGCAGACCTCTCATCATTTGTGAATGACTGGCATCCCTGATTACACCTAAGTCTGGTTAATTTGTATTATTTGCTAACTTAGAGATTAAATGAGGCAGTAATGTCAAGAAAACAATGATCTGTTTGACCAAAACAGATTCCCTGTATCTAAAAAGAAGCAATATTGATTTCAGAACTCAACTTTATACCTGTGTTGTGTTGGAAGAAAATTTGATTGCTGTAAATAAAATGAGTTACCTGTGGTTAGCGCTGAAGAAAAAGCATAGCAGATGCCATACAATTAAGCACACAACAATATCTGTTTCACTGTTTGTATCATTTCTTTGGGGAAAGTGACGAGGGCTGACAGAAGCTGAAACGTGGGTAAAAAGTAAGCATTTTCACGTTCTCTTCATCATATTTATGAACATTCTATCTAAGAGTTTGTAGATCGTAAGTACTGGTAGTAAAAATGTCAGTAAACACTTGTACACTTGAACGGAAGATGGGTGCATACACTATTTGATTTACTTCTCTCAGACATTCACAGGCAGATAATGTGATAACACAGTTCATAACAGCGCGGCAAAAAATAAAGGAAAAACAAAGCAGTGTAACTTTTATTAACGCGCTAGAGCGAGACTATCAATCTAGTGCATGACGTAGACGCTGTGCTCGACGGTATGCCGGTGCGGAAGTCGATCCAGTTCCAGCCGAGCAAATGGAACGCCCCCGTGACGCCGACGACGGGCTCGCGGAATTCGTCGAGCGAGCAGTTCCAGCCGAGCAGCGCCAGCATGTTGCCGTTCCGGACGTGAACACGAAGTCCAAGGCCTGCAGGAAGGCCACCTTTCGCCTAATCGGAGCCCATGTACCAACCCTCCATGGGCCCGAACCCGGGCTCCAGCCCTTCCGTAGTAGTTATGATGGGATATCGAATGAGTTAGCCAAAGTTTAGGAGGTCTATGTTTAGATCCATGGCTAAAGTACTTGGCTAATAAAAAAGTGAACATGTCTATCTCTCAATAAAAGTTCCTCTCTTTACTTTTTTCTATCCGCAAGAATTAGGGAGGGGCACTTTTGACTTTAGTTATTTTTTTTTCTAAAATTTAGGAGCTCTTATAAAGGGTTGATGATTAGTCATCCAAAATTTAGAAGGTGGGTTGACCAAAGTTAGAAGATTTTAGGAGGTCATGTTTGGAGCAAAGTAACTAATAGAGGACCTTAAATCTCTTACCCCAAGCGGGGCAGCGATGTTAGGAAGTAAAAGTGGTTGGACGGCGATGATTTGCTTATCCGATGGTGAAAGGACGGGGAAGAAAAATGCTCTAGATCACAAAGTCTAGCACAAACTGTGTGTTTCCGGAAGACAATTTTGTGAGTGGATCCTCATTCCTCACTAGTGCTCTTGTTGGTGGAGAGCAAACTATTGGAGAAGGCGCTTTGTTTGACTTGTAATACAGATTTCCCTCCAAATCTCCCTGAGATTCTTGTCTCCCAAGTTATTGTCATATTTGTGCGTATTTAGTGTGGCATGTTAGGGTGAGGGTTGAACAAGAATGAGTTGATTAGTAGTTATTTTTGTGTTGGTAAGTAGGTTTGGTAGGGTAATATTAAGTGAATTATTCTAGGTGTATGCTAGGGCTAGGGTTTAATATTTGATTTGAATTTGTTTCATGTTGTATTGCATTGGTAGGCATAGAGATGTATAAGGGTGCATCACAATGGTAATGTGATGAGGACAGATGATGATAGTGTTGAATTTGTTGGCACGGTATCGGAAGTTTTTTTGTTCGACGAAACACCTTCTTTGTGTGTATTGGCTTGTCGAGTTCGGGAGCGGTTAGGATGGATGGACAAGGAGATTCAATTGTCATTTGAAGGGCGGATTGATGTTGGTTCTTCTAGTGGGCCTCATATTAAAACGATGGCACCAATTTGTGACGAGGTTGAATGGGAAGCTTATATTGATATTGTGATGAACTTGGAAGTGCGAGCTTTGGATTTGATAGTGCATAAGATATGGGTGAATCCGACTTTGCAGTTTGGTGATGTTGGAAGGGTTAGTGATGGTGAGGAACAAGACAATCTTGATTTTACTCATGCTTCGGAAGATAGTTTTAGAGGAGTGAATAATAATTTCGATGCATCCATTCCGGAGAGAGAGAGAGAGAGAGAGAGAGAGAGAGAGAGAGAGAGAGAGAGAGAGATGGCTGTTAAAATTTTAACAGAAATACAAAATTCCACCTGGGATTGAAAGGTGTTGTATGTGCGCGCGTGTAGTTGAATTAAGACCTTATTGTATCATTTTTATTATATATTTACACTTGTTTCCAGTAGATCTCTATACATTTACACTTGTTTGCGAATGTGTTGGTTGAAACAGTTATGGTAAGAATGGGAACAGGAAAGTCAAAGTACCAAATATTTTAAAACGGAAGGGAGTATTCACAACATTACAGTATTCTGGAGGATGAATTGCTGGTCGTCACGTGCACACCACCATGAACATTGTTCCGAGTCACTACCCACCTTGGCTGCCGCGTAATTAACCTCTGTTTTGGTGATGCACTAATTTAATCTGATTCCATCACGTGATCTGAGAACGTTAGTCGAGGGGCTGAGGGGGTGGGTACCCTGACTCTTTGTCAATATCCTTCCCATGGCCAGGCTAAGATCAATCTGCCCATTGCAGCTCCTTTCACTGACCAATGCTTGACGACATCATCGGCGTCGAAGAGCCGTCATCCTCCGAAAGGCAGCAGCAGCAGCAGCCTGCAGCCTGCAGGCCTCTTCCAGGTTAGTGGCTTTGCTTATGCTAGGTGTGATAATGAAGTGTTTTGTATAGCTTTTGCCTTTTGTGAAATGTCTATGCTCTTTGACCATCACCAGATTCTGGTTCCATATTAACCTGGTAATCTCTATATTTATCTGAAGTACATAAGATCTGATCTCTCCGGCGTACCACCTTGCTCGAGATGGATTATCTGACACTGTTCCTCCCTATCTAAGTGTCCACGGTTGGTTGGGAAAAGCGTTTTCGTCTAGCGAATAGAGGCAGGAATAACGAATTGGGATGAACTCTTTATTCTCTTGGTTGTCATGGTTAATAGCCATATGCTTTTTTTAATGCAGGAATAATAAAAAAGCTCCTTTTCTTTTAAATAAAACAAAGTGTTAAATGTTTTCTCTCCAAAAGATCGGGAAGATGATTTAAAATCTGCTTAATCTGTAGGTTTAATTGTTAAGCTAACTAATTTTAGTACTCATTTAGTTTCATTTAAACAAAAAGAGTAATTATTAGTCAATTAATGGGCTATTTTTTTGAGTTAGTTATGGATACAACCAGATTAATGGATCAAAGAAACCATTAAATGAATATATAACATTCTTCCCCTTTTCATCTTTTCTAATTTCAATCAGGGGTAAAATAACATTTCTCTACTATCCGAATTAATTATTAACCTACATTCAGAGCAGGCATCCAACTAATATTCGTTGACTGTTAGCTACATAAGTCTAAGGCCAGTCTCGATGGAGAGTGTCATCACACGATTACCAAAAAGAATTTTTTAAGAACCGTGCCAGTAGAGGGTAATGGTGATGACACTCATCTCTCATCCCATGACACCCCCTCTTCTCTCTCATACCATGTCAGCAAATTTAATACTCATACACTACCATGACACTCCCATTGAGATTGGCCTAACAATAAGTTTTATTAATCCGCCCAAACAGGGCCTTAGCCTGTTCACAAATCTTCACTGCATATTGTTTAAAATTTTTTACGTTTGTTGCCAGGAAAACCGTATTGCATGGACCATCCAAGAAGTGGGGTGCCAAAGAGCATACCATTCCATCTGTTAGAAGAAATTACAAATGGTTTCTCTAAGGAGCGAGAACTTGGTAGTGGGGCATATGGAAAGGTTTACATGGTAAGTTTCACTAAGCGCTACGGCTTTTCCTTTCTAGGGCCTCAGTAGCACCATTAGAGACTTCACAAGGGTCATCAACATGGGCATGTATTAGAGCAAAATGTAGAAACCAATAACAATAACGTATAGCTTTTTGTCCCAAACAAGTTAAAGTAGGTATAAAAATATGGAAACCAATGACATAACAAAGTAAAGGAACTACAAGAGGCTAGGGAACATGTTATTTTGTTCTAAATATGGCTACTAAGTAGGAAAAATTTTGTACCCCTCCGACAGATCACCAGTCAATCTCCAAACACTACAAGACATTTGGCTTTTAGAGATATTTTTTAATGTAGTAGAGACATTGTTCTTATATATGTAGAAAAGTGTACAAACATTTTCTAAAATGCCTCATAAGTGTCTTCCCATGAATTGACTATGAAAATAGAGGCATTATTCAAATCGTCTCTATTAAATATTATGACAATTTGGTATAGACATTATATAAAGCCTCTACAAATACAGAGACATTATGTAATGGTAAGTAATATGAAAAAAAACATGGGTTAAAGGCTCAAATTCAAGACCTCATGGACAACGTAGAGAACATTGAGCCTTGCTAGCCAACTCATCTACTAATCACTATGTCTATATTTTTACAATATCATTCTTATGACATGTTCATTATAGATTACGGAGTAATCAAATAGTGTCTCTTGGATAATAGAAAATGTCTCTAACAGTGTATCTACAAGGTACATGCATTTTAATATGGCATAAAAAGTGTCTCTATATTGTTTATGTAGCTTTAAATAGTGCCTTAAAGAATGCCTCTACAATCCATTTGAGACACTATTTTTCTCACTTTTATTAAATTGTGCCTGTATGCTTGAGACAAATTCTAAAGTATCACAAAAAATGTCTCTAGTGTATATACATAGGGGCAAAACTAAAACACCTCTAGAAAAATGCAACTACAAGAGGTTTTTGTTGTAGTGAAATTTCCTCACTCTCGACCCTGAGCTGTCACTCCTTAGGATTAGAGAGCTTGCCATCCCCTCTTCCCACATGCCTATGGCTCCAGAGTTTGGTTGACGGGTCTGGCTTCTCTTTCCTGGCCATTCCTTCTTCACTTCCACCCAAGTGTCACCTTTCATAGTCCTCCTACCCTTCATTCATCTGTTCTACTGCTGCCTGACCACCATACACTATAGCAAAAAAAGAGCACTGTAGAGGAAGATCAAAAACCTCTATAGCGGCGGTTTGACCGTCCTGCCAGTACACTCCCGTAGCTAAAAATAACGGGTTGTAGCAGTGGAAGGCCAGAACCACTGTAAAAAAGATTAGTAATAGCAGGTGAGATATACACCCGCTGATACCATCCACAAAAAAAGAGCCACTAATCCTAGGGCCTGCCACTCCTTTGATCCGCAACATCGCCCCTCCTCCTGATCAGAACTGACGGCAGCGAGGAGAGCGCAGCCAGCCTATCGTCGCGTGCCAACGGAATTCTAGCCACGCCGCCGCTTCCCTGGACCCCATGCATTGTCGGACCTCAAATTTGTGCTGCTGGTCCTCCTCCTGGCCGGATCTAGCCATGGAGAGGAGAGGGTGGCCTGTCTACCGTGGCGTGCCACCGCTGCCGAGGCTCCGCGCGCGGATTCACCCTAGATCTGCATCGCCTTGCTTATTGTCCACGTGCCGGAGGGAAGTGGAGGGCATCACTGTTGCGTGCCTCCTGCTACCTAGAGGGACGTCCTCACCGTGGTTGCACTGTCGTGCCCGCCTACCATGCCGCAGTAGCCGGATCTGCCGACCATGTCTAGGAAAGGAGTCTATCCACATTTGAATGATATGATTTTTTTTTATTTTGCCACCTCGAATATGAGATGACATTAGACACACTTTTACCGTATCTATCCAAATTCAAAGACATTTCTGACATGCTATTGAAAATTCTAGAGACATTAAAATACTAACAAAATATGGGTATAAAAGAATGTACTTCCCAATCCAATGAAATTTTCTTTAACCGAGAGATGATTAATTGAGATTGCAAAAAACAAATAGCTCACAAGTTCAACTCATAATAATACACATATAAGTCAATCATACCAAATGATATTCTAAAACAATATTTTCCAAATATTATGTAGGAGATGTCTATATTAGTAGAAACATAACTTAAACATATAAATAAAATTGTGTCTAATATTATTAATACATCATAAACCATATCTACTCTAATACATACATAATATAAACACATTCATGATAGGATATCGATAAATATATGTATGCTTTATATAATATCTTTATAAGACGTCTTGTACTGTGGAAGACATGCATTTTCAAAAATCATATTTACCAAGCCGTGACATGGTAGTACCGAGATGCCTCAGACATGAATTATGAAAATGTATCTATATTTTGATAGAGAAATAAATGTACTTAAACCTTAGCTAAAATATACCAATATAGGGGGTCTTTTTTAGTGTTGCCATTTTCACTTTTTCTCTAACGAAGCACTCTAACGATGCTACATGTGAAATTTGCAATGGTAACAACATATATTATAATGAGAATAAGATTGTCAATTTGTTATTGACACCTAAAATAGACATGCTAAGTGGCATCAACGGATTGAATTACTGCAATATTTTAGGGAGTGTTTCATTTTATAGAGTTGCTAAAATCAGAATTTGAAATCTCTTGTACCTAGTCTCATGGAGTTGCCCTAACACGACAACACATGTTATGTCACTATACATAACAAAGTTAACAATGCGAAATGTTGTATAGGGCATCCATAAAGACGGCGAGCAGATTGCTGTGAAACTGCTTCATGAGATTCCAGGATTAGAGGAGGACCAATTTCTCAATGAGTTCAACAATCTTGCAAGGCTTGAACACCAAAATATTGTGCGAGTAGTTGGCTATTGCCATGAAACTCGAAAAGAATGTATTAAACACAATGGAAAGCTAATTTTGGCGGATAGAATTCGTAGGCTGCTCTGCTTCGAGTATATGCATTACGGAAGCCTTGACAAGCATATTTCTGGTACGTTAGTGCTGTATTTGTAGTATTGTGTAGCAGCTTGTTAGTCCATCATACTTCAAATTTACATTTTTTACAACCATGTTCTCTTTATTTGTTAATGCAGATGAGCATCATGGACTAGATTGGAATACACGCTATAAAATAATTAAGGGTGTTTGCATGGGTTTGAAATACCTTCATGATAAGCTGATTTTTCATTTGGATTTGAAACCAGCAAATATATTGCTGGATACAAACATGGAGCCAAAAATTGCAGATTTTGGCCTATCAAGGTTCTGGGGGACGAGAAAACACAAATTACAACAAGTTCTATTGGGACACGGTAAATTTACTGTTTCATGTGAACTAAAATGTTTATGGTATGGGTGGTAGTAATAGCCAGGTACAGTTTCATGCATTATCAATATGACTATGTATAGTTTCATGCAGTGGATACTTACCACCAGAGTACATAGAGAGAAATGTAATATCAAATAAGTTCGACATATTCAGCTTGGGCGTTGTAATCATGAAGATAATGACAGGACCGGGCTACTTCAAAAGTACTGAAATGCCTCCCCAACAATTCGTTGAGACAGTAAGAAAGGAAAAAAGAAGCAATTTCCCTCTCTTTTTGATAAATATACATGGATCAATACTATGGTTTTATGATATAATTTAATTCATTATGTTTTGTACTAATAGGTACATGAAAGCTGGAGGAATAGACTACAAGAAAACCAATCACATATGCTTGAGGCATATGCAAAACAAGTGAAGAAATGCATAGAAATAGCTTTAAGCTGTGTGGAGGCTGACAGATGCAAAAGGCCTAGTATAGGGAAAATTGTGAAAGCCCTGAATGAGACAGAGACTTTAATTCATGAAACATCTGACCAGGTAAGCTTATTTCGTACTATGTTTTTTCACTGCATTTTTTTTGTACCGCCTGCAATCATTTTATTTTTCCTTGATTTACCTTGGTACATTTTATACTATGAGAATAAATGCCAATGATTACGAAATCCTAGATGCTATCAGTTGATACTACTATATACCTAGCATCTCCATCTGTTATGCATTTATTGTCGTTATTAACTTTTTTCGGTTATATTTGACCATTCATCTTATTCAAAATATAGTTCAAATGTACAAAATGATATGCGAGATTTCCAGTTTCTTTAGTGATAAATCACATTTCAACAAAATATATAATATTTTCTTAAATTTTTAAATAAGACAAAAGGTCAAACATAACAAATAAAATCAACATGGACAACAATTTTGGAACGGATCGGAGTAGTATTGCGTGAAGTTTAGCAAGATATTAATACAACCAACCACCTTTTTTTATGCTTATCTAGATGGAAAAGAATTGCGCTAACTGTGAGTTGTTATTTTTGTAGGTAATGAGTACTGGGTTGGCAGCCGAGTTGAAGCAAATGACTCTTTTTGGAGCTCCATTCCAATTCCAAGAACCACAGACCTTCGCGCGAGACACGCTGCAGCAGCGGCTCCAGGCCGTCGTTGAAGGATTGGAAGCCTGGACCTACAGCATTTTCTGGCAGCTCGCGAAGGATGCTGCCTCAGGCTCCCCCATCCTTGGCTGGGGTGATGGCTACTACAAGGACTGCCCTGAGAAGGAGCATTGTGAGCTCAACGCCCTCACTATTGGTGATGAGGACGAAATCAATGACAACGTGTGGTCCAACCTCGTATCCGTGATGCAGTCCGTCATGAACGGCTCTGACGTCCAGGGTCTGGAGCAGCAGCACCGCAAGCGTGTCTTCAGCAAGCTAAAAGACGTCATCTCCAGATCCAGCGTAAAGATCGCCGCCGACAGAGAGGAGGTAAATGACTCTGGCGTCCCGGACCCGGCGGAACAGCAGCACCGCAAGCGCCTTCTCCACGAGCTCAATTGCCTCATATCCGGAGCAGATCCCACCAGCATGGTGGACAGCTATGCCGAGGAGATGGAGGAGGTCACCAACACCGAGTGGTTTTTCCTCGTCTCTATGTCCCGGTCCTTCCTCAGCGGGTCCGGGCTTCCGGGCCAGGCGCTGCTGGGCGCTCAACCCATATGGATAGCCAACGGCCTGTCGGGCGCCCCCTGCGACCGCGCCCGCGAAGCCCACAAATTGGGCTTGCGCACCATGGTCTGCGTGCCCATCGGCGATGATGGCGTGCTCGAGCTCGGCTCCACCGATGTCTCCTTCCACACAACTGAGTGCGTGGCTAAGATCCTCTCACATTTTAATCTTCCAATAAAACAGGAGGATGTGCCCGACCAACAGCCCAATCATCTTACTGCCGAAGTAGACAATAGATTTGCTACTTTCGAGGTGTAATGTTGCGTTTGCTGGAGGACACTTTTTGAATAATGAAAATATAATGCTGAAACAATGAAAATATGCTCGCTGGAGCAAATTGTACCGCTCGAATTGGTTCTTAGGTTGTACATTTTCGTTTTTCAGAGAGATTTTCTTTTTTGGCCACAAATGAATGGAAATTTTGGACGGTTGGATCAAGATCCAATGATGGAAAATATGACTAGAAGCTTTACCAATTTTCACTTAGATGGAAACTAGACAGACCTAGTAGACAAAGGGAACGATGTTTCTTCTTAGTTACTTGGGGCTTGGGAGAGAAATAAAGGATAAGCTAGTTTACTCGAAATAAGCGGCGGTGGCATCGTCGGAGGATCGCCGATGGGCGTGCCGGTGCCCTCTCTGCAGCTGGGCCTCTGCTCCGGCGAGCAGTGCGATGAGGAACAGCAGAAGCAGCGCCGTTTTGGCCATTAATTCTGTATGTTTTGAGCTGTCGTTCAAAGTGTTTATTAGCAGTGCACACGTGAGAGTGTCTTTGTGCTATGGAGTGTGCTCTGCACTTGGTATGTTAGAGTTTTTGGCATACGCGGAAGCAATAACGGCTCCATGGCTCCATCGAGACATAAGATGCAAGAACACAATCGTCACAAGAGACACGGTGTTTGATACTGAGGTTCAGCTGAAACCTACATCCCTGAGGCATGACTACAGACGCTCCTCCCCAACAGGCAATACCAGCCATTACAAGGCCCAGGCGAGAGACACCGCTTCCTCCCTACGAGCCTATTGCTATGTCATTATAGTTACAACTACCTCCTCTCATATTTATGAGGAACCCGATTATAGAGTTCAACACAAACTCACACCCTACCGCTAGTACAACTCGAAGTCCTAAGCATAACCAAACTCATACACGGTATTCGACACATATTCAACAAACTCCACCTTGGCGAATACTCTACCATCTTTCGCTGTCATGTGCGAACCTCCATGTACATGGACTTAAGTCGTAGACTTTGCAGCTCACAGTGAACCGCTCGACGAGTCCAACGCCTTAGACTCGCCGCCCGAAGAGAACATCGCCACCCCCAACTCCATCTTCCATGATTCCACCGGCAACAGAACAACCTTCTGGCTTGTACAAATTAGATGTCATTCGATTTCTCTTGTCATCACAGTCTTGTCTCCCTTCATGATCCTCATGGTTTTTCCATCCGACTTGGTCCGAATCATCAAAACGTCATGATGTAGAGCCCCATGTGAAATTTGATTCCTCTGCAACTCTGGCACATGTTCAACACCTTTAAAAACTTGTTCCTATCCATCCCACGTCTTGATCTTGAGCTCGCCTACTCTAATAGTAGAGAGACCTCTATCATCTCTCAAATAAGCTTTGCCAAAATCATCTGACTTTTATGAAGAGAACCACTCCTTCTTGTGTGTCACATGAAAAGAGCTTGCTAAATCTAACAATCACGCTTCACTTGACTGTCTTTTGATAGCTACCGAGAGAACATCACCGTCACTATCCGAGTAACTCTTAGATGTTGTCACATTAGCACTTTCATTCACAATTTCTGGAGAGTCCTTTTTCACATGTCCCCACTTCTTGGACTCAAAGCACCACACCTTCTTCTTCTTCTTGCTCTTGGTCTCCACCTTCCTCCTAGCATGCTCACATCTGATCAGCAAACCTTCACCTTGAGATTCATTCACCACGTTGTTCTTCCATTTTCACTATAAGAAATGCGGCATTCTGTGACGTAATTCTAGTAACAAAACACTTCACAAGATTCTAATTTTTATGACGTAACTCAACACAAATATATAGGTTATGACGACACTTGACATTAATGTTACAAAAACCATGCAGACATCGTCACAAATTGATGATCCATATTTAATGATGATTAGTTTATGACATTCTTAACTGTCGCAAGTAGCACATGGCTTGGTGACCAAAGAAGCTGTCACAAATGAAAAATATGGGCTCTGTCAAATGTGTCGTGTGACCAAAGGCCACCGTTGTAGTATATGGGCTATTGCATGGGCTATTTCCAAATGAGCCATATTAAATAGGCTGAGAATGATTTACTTTTTGAGTCATGGCCTGGGAATCAATTGGCATGGCTAGGGCCGTGTCGGGTGACCCAGTTGGACTAAAAATCCTCTGATTGTCGTCACCTTAGGCCTATAGGAGTCCATGTCCAAGCAAACACTGCATCAAGAAGATATGCAAACAATTATGTGACCGCATTTTTTTTTCTGAGCCGCCACCATTATTTTGGTTGAAAATTGGAGAGCCGGTGCGGGCGCGCGAGCTAAATACTAGAGCGGTACCAGTCTCTCTCTCCCCCCTCCGGATTTGATACTCTAAACCTAGCGTTAGTTCATCTACTGGCATCGGCTGCCATCCGTTCTTCTGCTCTGGCAGTCAAATGGAGAAGATAACGCCGGATTCGAATGGATCTTAAGCACCTCGTTATCATCTTGATTCCGAGCAGCAACTGAAAGCTCATCGCCTTCTGTGCTCTTCCCCAGTAGTTAGTCGGCAGCGACCACAAGGAAGCGCGGAGCCATCAGTGAAGGTATTGTATCCTAATGCGCTTGTATACTATATATCATACTGTTAATTGATTTTATTAGTTGCTGGTAGAACTCCCCGGCCGTGCACGCTACCAAATTAAACAACTAGTGAATCTAGTGCTGCGCCTAAGCCATTGTTCGTATCAAATCCATCCCAAGCTCTGGCTTCATTAACACGGTAGGACAAGTACATTGTCAGCACCCGGATTTCACCCAAGTGAAACCCGAACCCTTTGTACCTCTATGCCACTCCTAGGAGTGTGGCACGTACATCCATCACAAGTTAGCATAGAAAAACCATAAAAAATAGAATGAAAACAAGGCAAGATAATAGAATCTCCAGTAGTACATTATTAAACTCAAATCAATCTCATGGATACAAGAGCGTGGCACGCAGGCCATCGCGATAACAAAGGTGAATTCTAGTGGAAGCGTCTCACATGAAGATCGGTGATGAAGACCAACACCCACAAGCAACTCGAGTGTAGGCGAGACCGTCACTCCACTCCGTTAGCTCCCTCGGCTGGCTCTGCTGGATCCTCTGCACCGGCGTCTCGAAAAACAAAGTGGGAAAGCCGTGAGTACATAAAGTACTCAACAAGCCGCAACTACCTAGCAACAATGTATGCATGCTCGGATATTTCAAGGATAGGCAAGGGATAGCACCTAAAGCATTATACCTCAAGTCTATGTGAATCACATTTTATTATTAGTCAAATTTTATAAGTGACATTGCAGGAAACAACACAATCCTGCAAGGGTCAAATTTTATGTCTAGCACACCTCTACTGGAACCACAGCTCGAAGCCGGAAGTAAAACACCTATCGAGAGGAGAAGTAGTAAATGTTAATCAAGCGTGTCGCTCAATGGTAGTGCCCAATACCTTGGGCTAGGCTATACGTATAGATTTATATATCCCTGCAGAGAGTAAGCAACTGTACCCACGTGAAGAGGTACTCAAACAATAGACCACCGTCGTGGCCCAAGCAAAGCAACACTCACAAGATCATTCTACAAAGCATCGACTGGTAGGCGCCCGTCCCTCGAGTCCGGGATCATCCGCTCGTGGGTCGAGACAAACGCTCCAACACCCACTACCACTAATCTCTACACCACGGCGGGCCACCCGGTCCTCCGCTAAGTATCATGATCTAGCCCGCCCATACAAGTCACATGGTATGCTAGTAAACCAAAGAGCGAGCAACCAAGAACCGGTCCTTATGTTACCGGGGCGAGTCACCATCCCTCTCCTCAAAACAACGAGTCTCAACAACGGTGTCACCACAACAGGGACCCCATAGCCCAAGGCCCCTACACAACTGTACCAAGCAATAGGTACTCTTCAAATAGAGACTCCCCAAAAGTCTCCCAGACACCTAACCACCTACACTGGCCCCCGCAAAGTCCTACAAGGTATCTAGTATAGAAACTCGACACCTAAGAAACACCTACATTTTTTTTACACAAAAACATGTATAATCATCGTGTAGGGTTTAATTAAGCAACTAAGCAATTACTAAGCATGCGAGCAATAATGATGAGATCATCCTATGCCAATCGGTGGCAAGGATAGCATAGTATGACATAGGTAAACTACAAGTGCAAGTAACAGTTCACATGCATGGATCAATTTAATGCAAATTGCTAAATAGGTACAAGAGTGGTCAAAGATTGTGGCTTGCCCGGAAAACGCTGGTCCCAGTGCTGGGTCGGGGTACTCGTACGGCTGCTCCGGTGGAAACTCCTCAAACTGCGGCTCGGACGGGAACTCCTCGGCACCCTCCGACAAACAGATCGCAAAACAGGGGGTTAGGCACGCAAATCGAGGCAATATGGAAAGGACGAAACGAACGACGGAAATTACGGTACTAGAACATGACCAAAAGCTACACTAACGCGTAGAGAACGTCGCTACGAGTCCAACGCAACTCGACCGCGTATTTTCTCGACACTCCAGGAAAAAGATATGAATTTCCAAAGAAAAAGATTTATGAAAATTCGGGAAAATCCAAGAAAATGAAAAACCAGGGGAATATTCCCTCGGAATACTATTCCGTGGACCCGGCCCACCAACCGGCCTCTCTCCTCTTTCTCTCTCTGGTCCACGAAGGCCGAGTCCACCCAAAATTATCACCAAACCTCATGGACTCAGCGGGACCCACCATGACGTCAGCTGACATCACTGCCGGAGACGGGCGGCGCCTTCTTTGCTCCGCCGCGCGAGCTGCCGGAATCAGCTTGCCCGGCCTCCACAGCACACCGTGGGCCACACCAAGGGCACCATGCTGCTCCCTATGCTACGGCGCACTCGCCAAGCACCGGTCGCGAGGACCGGCACGCCGCGGCTCGATGGCGGGAGCTCGCCGGAGCAACCGCGGCGACGCGCGCAAAGGGGAAAACCCCAGGGGTTCACCAAACTCCCAAGGGATGGCACCAAAACGCAGCTCAAGCTCGCCGCTACTAACGGTGCCCGACCATCACGGCGGCGCAAAACGAGGCCCGTCGAATTCTACGAAAGCTTGCTTCTTTTTCCAAACCGACAAGCGCACGAGCATCAACGGCTCACCACACGACCCCCGAAGAGACAAACCAACATGAGCAAGCTTCAAAGGAGAGCTACGCCGGCTGCCATGGCACGGCGGTGGCGGAGCTCGACGCTTGTCACCAAAACGCGGCTAATCTAGAGGGAAAAGGAAGGGGATCGAAGCGGTAGCTCACCGGAACGCTCGGGCTGAGCTCGAAAAGGACAGGGGAGGCCCGACGACGACGAGCGGCGGAGACCGACGGTGGCGGGCGACGAACGGAGGCTTGGCGGACGGACGGTGACCACGGAGAGCCCGTTCCGGAGCTGCGAGGGGGAAAAGAGTCGCGCTTAGCACCAGAGGGAAGGGGATGCAAGGGATGTTAACGAACAGGAATCAAGGGAAGTGAGAGCTCACCGGCAACGATGATCGGAGGGGTTGAAGACGGCGGACGAAAACTTGCCACGGCCCGCGAGAGCTCTCCCGAGGCCCTCTCTCCAATCCAAGCACACCGAGGCGACTCCCGGACGGACGAGGAACACGCCGGCGGTGATGAGCTCTTCGGACGACGACCCGCTCGAGGTGAAGGTGGAGAACCGAACGGCGGAAAGGCTAGGGTTTGTGCCCTAGGGCGGCGCGGAAGGGGATAGGGAGGAGCGGCGGCTGGTGGGGAGGTTTTGTAGGCGGTAAAGGGACGGGAGCAGGTAGGGCTTGCGGCGCTACGCGACGCGCGTCCGAGGTGGCACGCTTCACGGGCGCCGTGCGGGAGGAAGGTGAGGTGGAAAGGGGGCGACGGGAGGAAGACAACTGTAGCAGGTGGGCTGGGGCTGGGCTGGCGCGAGGGAGAAAAGGGAGATGGGCTGCGGGGACAGATTCGGCCCAAAGCGACGGATTTGAATTATTTGCTTCGCGATTTATTTGATTCAAAACTTTCTGAATTCAAATGCAAATCTTAGCCAAATTTGATCAAATCTTTTCCATAGCTCCAATTTATTTTTTTATTACACTTCTTTGATACACTTTGGGATGTTACATACATGCTTCCCTTTTGCAAATTGGAGTGGCTGCACTTTGCTTGACAAAGGATAGCCAAGCGGCCGGAAAAAATGAATTAAATAACACATGAAAAAAGGTAAACAAAAAAGAGTTTTTGTAAACATTTCTAGCCATTATTGTTTCATTTGTTACTGTCCCGTAACTTCACTCTTAGGATAAAACTAATTGAGACAACGTCTTTCTTCACCTTTCTCTCTCAGCAATCTTGTACATAACATGATACTTCCATTCAAAATTCCATTGCTTAATTACGTATCTTCCAACTATGCCATGCCATTAATAGAATGGTTATACATCACTAGTGAATGTGACTTTAAGCTATCTATAAGCCTTTGGACTACTTCTACTTCTGCGTATTATTGTTGCTAGCAACATGACTAATTGAGGGTTTTATCTCATATCCTATTTTCATGAATTTAGTACGGATTTGATGATTAACCTCAAATATGATTCTGGATGAGGCCGAATAAATAAACTCCCAAATAAGTTAATAAGCGTTCTATCAAGGTACTATAGTGGACTAGGGTTAATGATGTCCTGGTATGTCTGAAATGTCTACTGACGACTCATTCACTGGGTTTTAGTATAGTATTGAGTGTGAGCATAAGACGAACAAATGTTTAAGTTTGAGATTAAGATTGTTCGATTAAGTGGGAGAATATTGATCTATGTGTATTCACCTGCACGTGATCAGTAAATTCGAAAGAAAATCTCGGCCACAACTCTCATCAAAATAGTTGAAGGTGAAGCAGTGGTGGGGTTTAACTACCAGATGTGGCTTCGGTTGTCTTTTTTACCCCACCACTGCTTGTCTGACGCATCTACTAGTACGTGGAATCTTCCCAGCTTTCATGAACTAAGATTCTGACCCATACATCATACTGGACACTCTAAACTAAAGTCGTAGTGACAAAGGATAAAGTTCTGAATTTATTTGATGGAAACGTTTATCCAACATCCTATATATTCGTATATATCTCACACAAACGTACAATTGTTTACTGTTAAGACAAGATCATAAAACTGCAGGTCATAAACATCTCCAATTGTTTCATCTAAGTGCTCATCTACAACTATATTGCCATTTTCAACTCTTAGTATTAACTGTTGTCGCAAATCATCACTGCATAGCTATCGCAACATCTCGATGTTCCGCCACATAAGATCTTGCAAACTTCATGTATGAATTCCTGATAGCATGCATCTCAAGGGAGGCACGCTGTATCGGTGTCCTCTCTTTAAGTTGTTTGTCCGAGCAGGATATGGCAAGAGCAATGACAGAAAGCAGGCAATCCTCAATTTTGCTTCTTGTGGTGCTATCATGGATGTCTGTGTGCAGCCACATTGCTGTATCGGCTATCTCCCAGATTCTATCTGGAAGGGCATCCTCACAAAACTTATGTAGATCCAAAGAATCTCTAAACATGTTATTAGTTGGGCTCAGTCCAGTGAACATCTCAAGTAGCAATATTCCAAGGCTGTAAACATCTCCAGCAATAGAGATGGAAGAACCTTCACCATACTCTACGATTGTGCAAGAAATTATATTGATTAGCTAGTAGTACAACATAACGGACAAAAGTAAAACAAGCAATTTTTTTACGGTAAAAACAAACAGTTATAGTTACCTGGAGCAACATAACCGATGGAACCTCTAATTCCAATAGTACTATTGGAATTTGATACATTATTATTTGCACTTTGGGGTAGGATTCTTGATATTCCAAAGTCTCCAACTCGGGCACTCATGTCTTCAGCTAGAAGGATGTTGCTTGGCTTGACATCACAATGAACGATTGGTGGCTGACAATGATTATGAAGGTAGTCCAAAGCATCCACGATATCAGCAGCAATATTGAGCCTTTGCGCTAGGCTGAGAGTATTGCTTAGAGTGGGTGTGCCAGACTGTGGATGAAGCCAATCATTTAAGCTACCATTGGGCATGAACTCAAAAAGTAGTGCCTTGAACTCTTGACCTTGTTGATTGATACTTGAGCAACATGTGATGATCTTTAAGAGACAACGATGACGCACCCTCCTCAGTGCCTCACATTCAGCCACAAAACTTCTAGTAGATCCAGATTGTTCAAGATTGAAAACCTTCACGGCGACGATTGTTGCCTCATCTTGAAAAGTACATTTATATACTTCCCCAAAGCTTCCTTTACCTAGCAAATTGGCTCTTGAAAATCCATCGGTTCCAGTTGCTAATGCATGATAAGAAACTCTTTCGTAGTGTTCCTCAACTAGTGGTGGGAAAGGGCTCTTCTGCTTCCTTCTATGCTTTTTGTTGTTCAATTGAATCAATGCAATAATGAAAGCTAAGAACAACAGTGCAGCGATTGCTGCTAGGGAAATTTTAAGAAGCCTAATCTTCCTTTTTCTATTGGTTTTCACAGAATTCATCTGGCATGGAGGTAAACGAAGCTGAGGCATGCCACCACAAAGCTCATTATTCCCTATGATTGACAAGTTAGCCAAAATTCTGAATATTCCATTTTGTGGTACTTCCCCTTGCAGATTGTTAAATGACAGATCTAATTTTGATAATGATGCCAAATTCTGCAGAAACATCGGAATCGGCCCTGACAAATTGTTGTGTGCTAGATACAACTGTTGCAGGTTTCTGATATCACCAATCCCATCAGGAATAGAACCAGACAATTTATTCATGGACAGGCTAAGTGCAGTCAGACCCTTTATATTGCTAAGAGATTGAGGTATTCTTCCTTCAAATGAGTTATTGGCCAGCCAAAGTTCTTGCAGCACAAGGAGCTCCCCAATTCCAGGAGGTATATCACCAGACAATTGGTTTCCATTCAGAGATAAGAAATTAAGGTTACTCAACCTACCAAATTCAGATGGAAGGGGTCCTGCTAGTAAGTTGTATGACAGATCAATGTACGATGAAACAGTTAAAAACTTGAAAATATCTGACGGTACCGAGCCATTCAGATAGTTCATCGACAGATCAAGATAAAACAGATTCTTCAACCTTCCTATGTTTACTGGAATTGGCCCCTCCAAGTTCGCATCGTGTGCATCAAGATAAGTCAACCTTGTGAGATTCCCCATAGATGAAGGTATGAGGCCGGACAAGTCAGTTTCGAATAGACTAAGATTGTTCAAATTTCCCAGCGTGCCGATGCTATCAGGAATTTCTCCGGACATGGAAGTATCCTGAACACAGAGTTCTTCAAGGTTAACAAGATTACTGATGGCTGAGGGAATTCTTCCTGAGATCCCAGTGGTGTAGATGTTGAGGAATTTCAGGCTTGATGAGAGATTTGTTATGGAGATTGGCAGCTGCCCAGTGATAGGGACATTGCCAGACAATTCCAATCTCTGGAGCTGGCTGCAGTTTGCCAAAGAACTGATAAATTCCCACCCCTCTCCGTCATCAGCTTCTAGCATGTTGTTGCTCAAGTATAGAATTTGCAGAGCACGTAGCCTTCCTAGCATGCGTGGTACATATCCACTAAAACTATTTTCTCCGAGGACGAGAAACTGCAGTGTTGTGAGGTTGGAGAGCGAGGCAGGGATAGGACCAGTGAACTTGTTCGAGTTGAAGGCAATGATTTGCATGTTGGGGAAGCTTCTGCCAATATCAATAGGAACGCCTCCATGAAGCATGTTTCCCTGTAGCTCCAACCATTGCAACGAGGATAAGTTGTACAAGGAGAGTGGGGGCTCACCGGAGAGGTTGTTGAAGGCGAGAGCTAGGTACTGGATACCCGGGATGCTGCCGAAGCTAGAAGGGATGATGCCCTCTAGCTGATTAAATGAGAGTTCCAGGCCAATAATTGATGACAAGTTTCCTAGTGATGCCGGTATGGTTCCCGTGAGGTTATTTTGTCCTAGGCTGAGAGATGTAAGGCCCATCAATTTGTCACCGATCTCAGAGGGCACGCGCCCATGGAGCTGGTTGAATCGAATGTGCATGGTCTTGAGGTTGATGCAAGAGGTTAGGTTTATGGGAAACTCACCGGAAAAGGTGTTATGACTCAGGTCGAGAACATGGAGACGATAAAGGCGGCCGAGGCTAGCAGGGATGTCTCCGTTGAACTTGTTGTAACTCAGGTTGAGTGTCCTGAGTGACGACAGGTTGCCAACGGCCGGTGAGAGGACACCGGTGAACCCGTGACTTGGAAGGGTGAGTGCCACCACTCGCCGGTGCCTGCCTCGGCACCTCACCCCTCCCAGCCGCAATATCCACCTGTGCTTCCATTCCATGAAGCAATCGGGTCCTCATATGCGCCGCTTATGGCCGCGGCCTTGAAGGCGAGCAGCGCAGCCTCGTCGTTGGCTTGAGAGATAGACACGGAGCCTGATAGCGTCAGCCATAGCAGCAAGCTTAATGAGCGCATCTCCAAGCCGGCCGGTTGCGTTGGTACTGGAGTTGGGTAACAAGCATGTATGCATCTTGCGGATGCTATTCATATATGTACTGGAAGACTGGTGCCCGCTGTATATCGTGCACCATTGTCTTGTGGTTGCCAATTTCTAATTGTCAGCACGACGCGTTTACTCTTGACTCTGACTGGGTACTACCTGCCGTATGGAAAATGGCACCCATAGTGCTGCTTGATGGCACCCATAGTGCTGCTTGATGGCACCCTTTTGGAAAATTATTCATTCATGGTCTAATACTGATTAGTTGCCGGGTAGAACTTTCTATTGGCATCAAAATTCACTAACGGCATCGCTATTTTCTAGTTCGTTCTCCTAACCTACTAAATTAATATGTTGTTGCAAAATCCTTGTGTTTCACACGGCTTCTTTAAAAAATTGTAATTACGCAGCTCGCTGGTGATGTTCATATAACGGATCCCTCTTATTCAGCCGGCCGACGGCTGGTGAGAGGCTACCGGTGAGCCCGTGAAGGCTGGGTGCTGTTGGAAATATAAGCACTTTCAGTTTTAATTTAATCCAGAAATAAATCATAAACATGATATACAGATTGCTAAATAAATTAGACAAGTCTACGCAAGATCTAGACATATCTAATAAGCAGGAGAAGATGAACACATCTACCATACTATCCATAACTATCATGCAGAGATAGAACGTAAAGGCTAGTATGGAAGACATAATGGAAGTAGAAGGTACGTACGTTTCCGGCCTGACGGAGTAGAGGAGTTGACGACGACGTTCAGCAGCGTCACGGCGAAAACAGCGACGTGCTTGGCTCACGCGGCGGGGAAGACGCGCCGTGGTGGAAGCGATCGAGCAGTCGCGCAGAGCGCTTCCCAAAAACCTTATTCGCCTTCTCCCGGTGCAGGATCGCTGAAGGCGCTGGTTCCGGAGACCTGCTCTCCCGTTCGACGGTGCACGCCGACGATCGGGATAGCGTAGTCTTGGCGGCGCAGCAGCAAGAGAGGCTAAAACCCTAGGTGAGTTCGAGATGTCGTTTCTGCGGCGGCGCCCGTACGTTTATATAGGAGAGACCGCTAGGGTTAGGCGAACCTAAAACCGAGTCGGTTTCCAAAACAGAAAACGTATTGGACTCGCAGCAAAAATAAAGTGCAAAAGGAAGCCGCGCCCTGCAAGGCAAGGGGCCGGATTTTGGCGGACCATTCACGCAGGTGATGCGCGGCCGCGCCTTCGCCCGCCCCGGCCAGGCCAGGCGAGGCGAGGCGAGCGAGCGCGCGTGTGGTCTTCCTTCTCTCTTTCTCACACTTGCAAGGAAGGCAAGAGCATCCAAGTTTATAAGTTGGTCTCCCTCCACCTCCACTAGCAATGTGGTACTAAACATTGCACTCCCACCATCCCTCATGGGCCTTTGAGATTTTTTAGGAATTATAGAAATCATTAATGGGCTTTGGCCCAATAATTCCATCAATCCCCCACCAGATCTCAAAGTCCCAACAAGACTTTGCCTCATCCTACTACTGTTCAATATACCAGTGTTTCAGTGGAGACTGTTAAGTTGAACTTCCACCTAGAACAATAAGCTACACTCATTTACGACTTGAACAATGGACTATGCCTTTGCAAGTCTTGTGCAAACAAGCTTTACTTAGAGTCACAGCTGGTACTTGGACCTCCAGTAGGCTACTCCGCGGGTGGAGCATATAGGTCGTACTCCGCGGTCTTTCATGAGCTTAATAGAGATCACCCAAATCTCACAGACTCGCGACCTTACAACACTCGGGCTCATATAGGTGTATTCTTTCAAGAATGCTCTGCGAGATAACATCTTCGCTAATTAAAGCCAATAGAATACATTAAGGCATTTGCCAACCTGCCATGCAGTGTTGAGAGTATTGCATCATTACTCGAGAAGGTTTAAAAGGATACTCTCTAGCTGACCAATAGCTTGTTCTTCCCAGTGTCCTACTTCACGGGATCTCCGATCACATAGGTTGGGTTACCACTATGGAATAGCTCAAATCTCATACCCATCTCCTTTGATGCATTGTCTATCACATTACGTGACAGCCCCTTAGTAAACTGATCTGCTAGGTTTCTATCAGTTGATATGTAATCCACCGATATTACTCCGGAGTTTCTCATTTTCCTAACAGACTTTAAACGTCTCTTAATATGTCTTGATGACTTTATATTGTCCTTTGAACTGTTCACTTTGACTATCACAGTTTGATTGTCACAGTTCATCGATATTGCCGGCACTGGTTTCTCGACAATAGGTAAGTCCATCAAGAGCTCACGTAGCCAATCGGCCTCAACCGTGGCTGTATCAAGCGCGGTAAGCTCTGCTTCCATGGTAGACCTCGTTAAGATAGTCTGTTTACATGATCTCCATGAAACAGACAGCACCACCAAGAGTGAAAACATATCCACTCATGGCATACAACTCATCAGCATCGGATATCCAATTGGAGTCACTATATCCCTCTAGTACTGCAGGAAACCCAGAATAATGAATTCCATAACCCGCCGTACCTACTAGGTAGTGCATTACTCGCTCAAGCGCACGCCAATGATCATCTCCCGGATTAGAAGTAAACCGACTCAATTTGCTCACAGCAAAAGAGATGTCAGGCCTAGTAGCACTAGCCAAGTACATAAGTGATCCAATGATCTCGAGAATATCTCAATTGGTCTCTACCAATTCTTTTATTCTTCCGAAGGATCAAGCTGGGATCATAAGGAGTTGGAGAAGGCTTGCTGTCCTTGTAGTCGAAGCGACTCAGGCATCTTTTCCACATAATGAGATTGCGTTAAAGTAATCCCATTCTCTCCTTTGATTAGCTTAATGTTTAAAATAACATCAGCCTCACCCAAATCCTTCATATCAAAACTTTGGAACAGAAAAGACTTGACCTCATTAATCATGTCAAGGTTTGTTCTAAATATTAGTATGTCATCCACATACAAGCACAATATAACTCCCTCACCCCCACCATGGCGGTAGTACACATATCTATCAGCCTCATTGACTGAAAAGCCTGCTGATATGAGTGTAGAGTCGAATTTCTCATGCCACTGCTTAGGTGCTTGCTTTAGGCCGTATAAAGATTTCACCAACTTACACACCTTGTCTTCTTACCCTTTACTACAAAACCATCTGGTTGATCCATATAGATCTCCTCATCCAACTCTCCACCTCCACTAGCAATGTGGTACTAAACATTGCACTCCCACCATCCCTCATGGGTCTTTGAGATTTTCTAGGAATTATAGAAATCATTAATGGGCTTTGGCCCAATAATTCCATCAGGTGCCTGCTCCGGCACCTCACCCTCGCGCTGCTGCAATATCATCCTCCTGTGGCGCCGTTCCATGAAGCAAGCGGGTCGTCGTATCCGCCGATTATCTCGTCGTTAGCTCTTGCTGTCGCAAATCTCAATACGGAGATGGAGCAAGATACTAGGAGTAACAACAAGCTAAGTACTTCCCTCCATGCTTTTTTGTTATCTTTGACCGTTCACCTTTGACTAGAAAGCTAGCTTGTCGACCTGAACAGCGAGGTACTTAGTAGTAGTACATAGAAACCCTCACTATAAAATTAGTCAGCCCGTGCTACTATTTTGTTATCTTTCGCCATCCGTTGGGCTAGTAGCACTAAACCCACGGACGCTATAAAATTAACTAGATGATACGCCGTGCGTTGCCACGACATATTACATAATATGAAGAAAAAAACACTTCACAAACATCCTGAAAAGAAAGTAAATAGAAACGAAAAAGACATAGGAACAAAATGTGGAGTAGTAATGAAGGTATTTGGTGGCAGTAGTTTCTCTACCTTAATTTGTGGTGATCGGATAACATGAAGTGACATGAGGATATTGATGCATGGATGGATAGACGGGAGTCGGAGGTGATAATCGGGAGTGCTAACTTGCTAGATGACGTGACAGAGATTTGAAGAGTTCAAAATAGTTCCTAATCACCAACACTTAATTTTTATCTAATGTTTAAAATTATTTGAGATGATATGACGCAACGTGGAGCTAGAGAAATACTACCTCCGTTCAGAAATAGATGTCATTCTAGCTCTGGACATGGGAATTAAGGAGAGGTGGAAAAGTGAGTGCACAGATAACAAGGAGGAGAGAGATAGAGATAGAGGTGTAATGAGATGAGAGAAATATGTATTGGGAAGAGAGAAAGTTGCATTGAAAAGTGAGAATGACATACAATTAGAGAAAAGTGTAGAATGCTAGAATGACATGTAAATGTGAACAGAGGGAGTAGCATTGAATGACTTTTATGGGTTGGAGATGATGTAGCGCAACGTGAAGGTAGAAAAATAGCATTGAATGACTCTTAGGGCTCCTTTGGAACGCAGGATTCTTAAAACATAGGAACAAAAAAAACGTAGGATTGAAGTTGGATATGTTTTTGAATCTTATGGAATGAAAAAACGCAAAAATTATTCCTACTGGATGTTTGGATGCATCGCAGGAAAAACATAGGAATTTTGTGATTACAAGTTCATTAGTGAGAGGAAACAAAGAGAGAAAAAGAGAGATCATATGCCTTGAAACTTTCAAAGGAATTTAACAAGAGGTTAGACCTCATGCTAGAATTCCTCCAAAATATGGAGGAAACTTTCCTATCCTTCAAAATTTCTATGAGACAATCCTTCAATCTAAAGAGTGTATGTTGGAGACTGCCTGCAAAATAAAAAAATGAAGCATCAGGCTGTTAAGTGCTAGCCACAGGCAGGCAGACTGCGACGCCTTCCCCAAACGATCACGGTGACCATGGACGTCGACACGGTGATGGTGTTGAGGACCATTAAGAAGATGAAGGCCCGTTTATTCTTGAGGTTCGCCTCACCGCCGTTGTCGTATCCACCGGGGAGTTGACTAGTCAAAAAACAAAAAACGCAGTAGCAATAATCTTCAGAGTGATGACCGTTTGGCGTGATGGGGCAGCTGCTATGTTTTGCTTTCTTTGGGGTGAGTTTGTTTCTTGGGTCTAAATTTTATAGCTATCACATAAAAAAGAATCTTATTATTTATAAATACTTAATAAAATTTAATTATAAAATAAATTATAGGCTCCTAGACTAATTTATGAGACGAATCTAATGAGGTTAATTAAGTCGTGATTAGAAGACGGTTACTGTAGCATCACTTGAGCAAAACATAGATTAATTAAGCTTATTAGATTCATCTCGAAAATTAACATCACATTGTCAAAAAAGTTTTTTTATTAAATTGTCACAATCGAAATGTGACAATGCTAAATTTTAAGGAACAAGAAACGAACAGGCCCGTGTGGTCGTCGCGACGTAGACAAGTCGGCCAGCCTTCTTGTTGACCGAGAAACTGAGGTCGCCACATTCCGGGCTCGATTGCTGGAATTGATTTCAGTCAATTCAGGTTTGTCAATATTGTCAGGTTTGTCGTATCCACCGGCGAGTTGACTAGTCAAAAAACAAAAAAACGCGGTAGCAAATAATCTTCAGTGATGAGTGATGACCGCTTGGCGTGATGGGGCAGCTGCTTTGCTTGGTGTGGTCGTCGCGACGTAGACAAGTCAGTCAGCCTTCTTGTTGACCGATCGAGAAACTGAGAAAGAGGTCGCCATATTCCGTGCTCGATTGTTGGAATTGATTTCAGGCTTCTCAATATTGTCAGGTTTTTCTGGCTTGCCAATCATTTTAACCAGGCTTTGCTGATGGTACGCCGGCTTGCCGGTGTCTCGCTGGGATGAGGCGGATTGAGGGTGTGTTCGTGGTTTAAACTTTATAGCTATTACATCAAAAAGATCTTACTATTTAGAGTACTAAATAAAGTTTAATTATAAATAAATTATAGACCTCCAGACTAATTTACGAGATGAATCTAATGATGCTAATTAAGTCATGATTAGAAGATGGTTACTGTAGCATCACTTTAGTAAAACATAGATTAATTAAGCTCATTAGATTCATCTCGAAAATTAGCACCAATATGTTAAAAGAGCTTTGTCATTAAATTAATTAAAATGTTTATAAATAGTAAAATTCTCTTTGATGTAACAGTGCTAAATTTTAGAATGCAGAAAACCAACGGGGCCTGAAATCATCGGCAGTCGGCTTGCGTACAGCCACGCTGCTGACCGTCCATCCCCCCCCCCGAAGAAACAAATGCTGTGGCGATTAGCAACCGGTGCATGGCAGCAATCCTAGGGGCTTCCTATATGTACGCCGCGTTATCCATAGCTTAGAGGTAGCGGCCCATAAAGACCCACTAAGGTAAGAAAATGATCCATTATTATTTTTTTTATAAATTTCGGTGTTGTACACTAGCTAATACATGTGATATTGATTACTCAAATAATTTTAAAATACCTTTAACACAATTGTTTGTAAACCACGATTTTGAAAAATAATGGAATAATTAATTTCACTATTGGAACAATTGGTATTCACTACTGGAACAACTGAGTTTTACTTACTAGAACAATTGACTTTAACTATATAATAATTCAAAAAAAATAAAATTCAAAGTCCAAAATAGTTAAAATATATTAGAACAATTAACTTCTACTACTGGAACAATCATTTTTATCCATTGGAACAATCAATTTAAACTATTGGAACAATAGATTCTCAGTGCTAGAAAAATTCAAATTCGTAATTTAAAATTTGAATTAAAAAACCTTCAAAAAATATATTCATATAGGATCTCAGTTGAACTAATTGTAAAGAACACAATGGTGAAAATAGATTCAAAAATAGAGTTTCCAGTCGAGAGAAAAAACATTTTAAAATCATAAAATCAAAATAAAACCGCTCCCACGGTTTGACACGTGGCGCACGCTACGTGTACACGCGCTACATATAGAAAATCCCGACAATCCTATGCCCTTCCGCTTAGTTCAGAAGCTTGAGGCTCAATAACTTCCACGGCGACACGGCACAATAACCGGATGTCCATGCTTTTGCTGATTGCCTGAAACACTAAAATTGACTCTGAAACTGCACGCATGCACACGCTGAACTGAATAAACAAAACAAAAAATGAGAGCAACATGTTGTCTCTCGTGTGACGGTTTCCATACAGCTTGAGGGCACATTACGAGACAACATCCGACACTTCGATGGATTGGTCCATCCTACGGTCTCGTTCGTTTACCACGAAACAATATGGATCGCAGTCAAAATCACATGGAACAGGAGAACGTGAAACTTTTTCAGCCCAACTCGAAATGGTTGTTCGGTTGTGCATGAATTGGTATGGGAACCCATCCGATTTCAGCCCATTCCTTAGCCATTCTATGTCCTGAAGACCTAACACAATCCATCACCCTAACCCATGGAACAGAACAGGCCTAAGGCCTTGTTCGTTTGCTTGGGAATGGGTCCTGATCTGGACTGGCACCATGCATGGATTGAGTGAATCCAGGCCCTTCACTCAATCCATGAATTTTTCATTCCAGCTGCCAGAAATGTCTGATTCAATTCCCATACATATAAAAATGTTGTTCGGCAGCAAATGATTGAAACCATGCCCGATTGAAACCAGGAGCAACTCAGCAGCAGTTATCGGTAAGCAATAGCAAGCAAACTACTATACGCCAGGAGCAACTCAGCAACAGCAGTTATCGGCAAGCAATACCAAGCAAACTACCATACGCCAAGAGCAACTCAGCAGCAACAACTATTGGCTAATTACATAGCATAAGCACATACATAATTTCAATGACAGATTGACAATAGCCCAAACGTGAATCAGAATTTGTTTTTTTGGGTCCCATTATTCCAAAATACATCATAGCATACCGACAAGATAAATTATCAACCAAATAAATTAAACACAGCCTAAGTCAACATTAGGATCAGTAGACACGCCTATCCTCCAATCAGTTGCTGATCTCACGAGCTTTGAATATCATCCAAGAGTTCACTGCAAAACCAAAAAAAGAGGTATGCTTAGCGACTATTAGTCGATGGAGCGAAGAACATTGAACTAGCAAAGCCAGTTGTATTCATATATATCAGCAAAGAATATGCATAAGAAGTAGCAGCCATTTGTGTAACAACCATTGAGGTCACAGTAGTTACAATCTATGCAAGGTAGTTTTTTCTGAAATATATACACCAAGTATATGCTTCTCACCAAGTTACAGGTTACATTCAACATTGGTGTTAGTATTATACATGAATCCAACAATGAATGCATCACTGTCCAGTCAAGACAACCTAGGGTATGAAACTTAAATTGACATTAAACTTTGAAACTATTATTCCTCTAAGAAGCAGAGAGCAGCTTACATAACCGAGAAGCTTCTCTTCAGTTACAAACTCAATTTGCAGAAAAATGCTGTTAAGCTAGGAGCAACAGTTGAAAAAGAATTCAATGACCATATCCTAAGGCAAGCACAATAGTGTAATAGATACAAGGAGAAAAATTTCAAATTGAAACTAGTCAAAATTGGCATTCTATTCTAAGGAGTGGCTTCAATCTAAGAAAGGCCACAGGACTGAACACTCCAACTTAGCAAGCTGCATCTCAGCACATGACAGAGGGTGGCAGTTTAAATGGAATTTACATAGAGGTTAATTGAAACTAGTTGAAATTGTTGTTATATTCTAGGGATTAGCTTATAATTCAAAGACAAGCCATGGGAATGAACTGCACCCTCCTAAGTTAGCCAACTATATTCAGCACCAGGCAGCACATGATATGACCTTTGTAGTAATAAAGCAGAGGACAATTTCTTAAATATATACATATTATAACAGGTTCAAATGCTATCTACCTACTTCTCTAATCTCTGCACAAAGTAATTATCACTCAAAGGAGAAAATCATGTGCAATGCCTAAACAAGCATGAAAAATCATGTTGTCACGGCCCAGCCCGACCCAGCAGGGGCGGCCCGTCGCCTTGGGGCCGCCTCTGCCCTGGGCGCGCCGCCAGGGAGGCCGCACCCGACTCGGGGTGCGGCTGGCAGGCGCGCGCGGCCCCCTTGGTGCGGGTCTGCCTTTCCAAAGTGGCTAGGAGTCGTTTTAAGTAATTCTAAAATAAAGAGATCAGGTTCTAGATAGGTTTAGGAAGTTGAGATAAGTTTAGAAAGTTTGAGTTGTAATAGGTTTGGAATATCTCCAAGTTGGAGTAGTGGTCAAGTTAGGAGTCCCCCCTATATAAAAAGGGGTATTGTACCTGATCTCATTAAGCAATAAAGAGAAGTTCTCTCATTGCTGCCCTACTGCCGCCGCCCTCTCCTCTCCCTGCCCGCGCGCCGCCCCCTCTCCCTGCCGCGCGCCTCCCTCTCCCTCCCCTGCCGCAGCCCTAGCACAGCAGCCGCGCCTCACCTAGCTAGGGTGAAGGCGCACCATTACACATGTGCAACGCCAAGACTTTTTGAGGGCCAAACAAGCAAAGTAGGGCAATAAACTTTTTGAGGGCCACAACTGATTTCATACCGAACGGGCCATTTCAGCTCGCAGCCACGTCAATGAAGAATAAAGAGGAAAATGAAACCTTTTTTATGACCACAAAGAATACAGTACATGCAAGAGCTAGCTTACATTTCACGTCTCCATTAGCAAATGCAACATACATACATTAACGTACATTATGACCACAAGGAATATAGTACATTTTGTAGTCAGCAACATAAATTTTTTTAAGAATTTTTTCCTGTTTTGGTCAGCGGTAGCAAAAGTTCAAAACACTGCTAGAATTTTTGTGTGCAGACAACATGTTCAAAAGACCTAAACAAAACACTATAGCTAAAAGTTGCAACTTAAAATGTCACCTAGAAATAAATGAGGAAGCATTGCATGCACCACTGTTGGCTCAACGGCCGAAACCATGACTCCATGAGGCTGTGAAATTGGACAGTAACAATCTACCACATGGAAGGCGAGGCGTCTTTACTTGCACAAAAACATTGTGCTCATCTACCACAAGGCATCTGTTCATACAGGGGATGTGTAGATCATGATTGAACAAATAACTAATGAATCACAATACTACTTGCTAACCAGACATGAAACTAGTCCCATTTATATAGCACTATCTAAACTCTTACATGTCCAATTCAAGAAACAGATGTATCAGTTTATTAGTTCCCAGGTAATTCAGCAGGACTTTTTAGCGGTTGAGCAACTCCCACTGTGTCATCAATTAGAAGCCGAAGATTTACTAGCAGTGTTTAAAAGAAGATACAAATAAATATAGTATTAAGTTATATTATATGCTGTATCCAATTGTGCGAGAGCGTACCACTATATTCAATTCTACAGCTGCTATTTATTTCATTGCATCAATACGCAGGCTCTCACAATATTGGCAAATAAAAATTAAAATGACAAGAAGATAAAGGCACCTTGATAAGTCAATTGTGAGTGCTTACTTTTAATCTAACCATGTTGAGCAATTAACCCCAGCCCCTATGGATGAAGAAAGGAATGATGGCGTTCGCTGATAAGGTATTAGTAAATAAACAAACGCTGGCTTGCCAGAGGACTCAAGTGTCAGTCATTATATAACATGGATGTGCCGTCCAAGATCAATTGAGGAGGGAGATCGAATCACTGTCAAAGATCCAAGAACCCTAACCTACCATCGTCCAAGATCCAGGAGAGGGGAAGGAACCTAGGTAGGCCTAGAGTGTTACCTGTGAGAAGGTAGAGGAGGAGATCAACGTAGGAGGAGTGGTCGCCGCCGTCGCTGCCGCCGTGGGAAGGAGTGGCCGCCATGGAAAGGAGTGGTCGCCATGGGGTGTGGTCGCCGTGGGGAGTGGTCGCCGATGCCGTCGTCAAGCCTCTGTCCGCGTTCCACCGGTAGGCCTCGCCCGCGCGCCTCCTGCAAGCTCCGCCCGCGCCGCCTGCCCCTGCGCGAGACCCCGACTGCGACGCGATAGGTTTTATTTCCTCGGCGGCTCGGCCTCGCTCGGCCTCGCGGCGTGGATGGGTTTGGTTCCATGAGGTGAGAGGCGTGGAATGATGCTGGGCCTCCTGACGATGGAATGGACCGATCCATGCTGGTTTTGAAGCCATTCCATGTCTAAACGAACGAGCTTTTTCAGCTGGGCTGGAACTGGTCCATATCGGACCGTTCCATGTGGTTTGGATTACATTCCATGCCCTCCCAGGCCGAAACGAACAGGCCCTAAGTGAAGTAAAAGAGCTGGAACCACTCAATCCAGGCCTAGGAACAGACCCATGTCGAATATATTCCAACAAAAACGAACAAGGCCTACACCGTCCTCCTCACGAAGCCACCTTCACCCACTCAGACGCAACAAGCTGCAGTCTCGCCGTCCATACTCGAACACGACGAAGACAACCTCCAACACAATGATGCCGACAAAGCAGCTAAAACAGCTCGGCCAGTGATGACCCCTATGGATGTCTTCCTCATCTTCCGATGCTCCCGCTCAAAAGGCGACGTCTTCGGCGACACTTTCGCCGGTCTATGCTCTGTGCCCTCTTTCCAGGACACGTGGATGGTTGTGTGTTGTTTGTATTTGTGATGATCTCTTTTGTTTAATGTTCTTTGCAAGTTAGAGTCGTATGCCATTACAAAAGATAACCCTTACATGTGTGTTCGAGGACGTGCCCGAGCACATAGGACCTGATGTTTCTTCTTAGTTACATGGGACAGAAATAACACTAGCAAATCTGAGAAATAAAGGGTAAGCTGGTTTACTTTTTTTTTTTGAGAATAATGTCACTACAACTGAGGCCTATAATATCGGGCATTTTAGCTCAGCAATATAAATAAATGGCTGCTAATAAACAAACGATATTACAGTTACTGTGTGTAGTACCGATAAAAAGTGACCGATATTGAAAAGCGGGCATCAGGATCGAGCAGGATGATATCAGCAATATCGGACGCTAACGTCATCGCAACCGATATTGATGTCCTATGATGATCATGTGTGTTGAGCAAAGTAACTTTGGGCAGTATTAAACTAAGTATAAGAGATACTTTATCATGTATTTACTAGCAAAACAATATGCACATGTAGTATCATCTATTTATTAGCAAAATAATATGCACATGTAGGGAGAAAGAAAATAAATAACAAATTTGTATATATGTTAGCAATATATATCATCCTACTTGATTATGTAATCTGATTTTTTCAAGTCTTGGACTCCAATTGTATTACAACTCTATAACTCTGATTTATTCTCCATGTTTACATAGAGGAGTTATAGAGTTGTAATCAAACTCATATACTATGGATTCCATGATGACCTCCTTCCGTGGATTCACCGGTAAACATGGCTAACGTTACAAAAGGAGTGAAATGCACCTTATTTTCTTAAACTATTTAGGAATGATCGTCTACGTCTATGAACTCTCAATGTGGCCATTTTGGTCACTAAAGTATTCTTGGATGGTTATCTAGGTCCACAAAACTTTATAATAACGTCAAAGTCCATGATCCATTTATATTATATCAATCAGATCAACAGCGCAGTCAGGTAGTAGCTAGCCAGCTAGTTGCTCGCAGCGTACAACACCACTGATTGTCTGCTTTCCGTGCGAGCGCCGTCAAGCCTATGTGATGCCAGCTAGCAGCTGGTGCGCTTGCCGTTGTGGCCTCGCCCACTCATCCGATCTCGCCTCTCTATCGAGGCCCGTCCCACCACCCATGGGCCCGTTTGGGCACTAGGCAGTGAGAACGATGACATGTCACGTCGATCACAATATACATATGATGATTTTTTGGAAACATTATCTTTCTATTTACTTCTAACACATCACTACAATATTGGATCTTGCTAGTTTGAAATCTTTTTGTGAACATTTGAAAGCTACACTTAAGAAAGATGGATGATATGACGTTGATGCTAAAATCTCTATGCGGACGGAGTTGATACTGCTTTAAAATATCCTTCCAAAAGATGACATGGGCCTATTGACCTTTTGAATTTTGAGGTTTGTAAAATCACATGGTTGTTTTCCTAA
This sequence comes from Chloris gayana, assembly GCA_031894775.1. Taxonomy (NCBI): domain Eukaryota; kingdom Viridiplantae; phylum Streptophyta; class Magnoliopsida; order Poales; family Poaceae; genus Chloris; species Chloris gayana. The sequence goes on along the minus strand of JAUNZO010000158.1, from coordinate 170,457 downwards.
TACAGTTATTGCTTACAGAATTTTGTTAATAATTCAGTAGAGCGTAGCTTTTTAAGCTGAAATTATTGAAGTCGAACTTGCGTTTAACAATGAATTATTAGCGCATATAAATTGTTTATCACATTATCTTTTCACTTATAAAGGCCTCTACCGTAGTTGGAACAAGGCCTCCAAATCATCGGGAGAGCCCTGGTGGCGGTGGCAGCGCGTGGAGAGGCGATGTGCTTGAAGAGTGACTGAGTGACGACAGTGCGGACCTAGTTGACACTATAAATAGATCATGGATCTAAGGGGGTGAACATAAAGTTTGTGAACCTAGATAAGTATCCAAGTATAATTTAGGGACCCAGATGACCACTCTGAAATAGTTTAGGGACATGTAGTGATTTTACTCTTGCCAAAATAAGAGCTTTACTACTGCTTGTAAATTGTAATAAATAATCAAAGAAACATGATCGGTACAAGGACTACTAAGAGAACTAAATAAACAAGAACAACAATGACAAATTGATCCGCTAGCATATTTCCAAAACGAAAGAAGTAAGCCATAATGTTTTTGTGAAATCTTCTAGGATGTTCAGTAGTTCAAGTGTCTACAGCACTGAGAAGAGTTATAATCGTGCATAGTGGTTGTAAATCTTCTGCAAATGTTTCTCCAGGTAAATCTTTTGTAACTGTTGGTAAACATACAAGTGTTAAACAAAGATGGGTGCAACAAGGCATGATGTGCGTTGGCCCAGAACATACACTGTAGCCATAACAGCGAACTACATATAATTGCCTGAGAAAAAAGGGAAGAAAAAGAAAAGAAAGATCCTTATTAACGCGGGTCATCGATGTTATCTAGTGCATGACGTAGACGTTGTACTCGACGGTGGCATCGCCGGTGCGGAAGTCGAGCCAGTGCGTGCGCAGCAGGGCGTAGCCCGTGGCGAAGCGGAACACGCCCGTGCCGCCGACGACGGGGAGCTCGCGGACCTCCTCGAGCGGGCAGTTCCGGCCCAGCAGCGCCAGTGTGCTGCCGTTGAACTCGCCGGAGGTGAACACGAGGTTCATGGCCTGCAGGAAGCCCACCCTGGCCTGGTCGGAGCCCATGTACAGGCCCTGGGCCCGGCCCACGGGCCCGGACCCGGGCTCGGGCCCCTCCGTCAGCGGGTCGTCCATCACGTTCACCATCCCGAACATGGACATGGACGACGCGTCCGGCGGCGGCACCACGCGCACCGCCGTCGGCGACTTGCCGCTCACCGTGTCGTGGAAGTAGAAGTGGAGGTGCGTCGTCGGCGCGGCGGTGGCGTCGTCGGAGGAGCGCCGATGGGCGTGCTGGTGCCCTCTCTGCAGCTGGGCCTCTGCTCCGGCGAGCAGCGCGATGACGAGGAACAGCAGAAGCAGCGTCCCTTTGGCCATGAATTCTTCTTTGTGCGCTGTCGTGCAAAGTGTTTAGCAGTGCGCGCGTGAGAGTGGCTTTGTGCTACGGAGTGTGCTCTTCACTAGGCTTTATAGTAGCTACTAGTGTAGTAGTGTGTGTGTGCTAGTCAGTCACTTTGGCCTCTTGTAGTGACATAGACTGTTCTACGCTCTAGAAAAAAGAAAATATTGACATGTGTCGGACGGCAAATTAAGTGGGTATGCCCCAGGAATGTGAACAAAGCTACAAAGTGACAACTGGTAGGACGGCATTGGTTGAAAGACATAAAGAGCCGGGGAGCAAACTGCAGAGGTGCAGATCGCAATGGCGCCAACGAATCGCTTGTGTGGTTCCGGAGCAGGGACTTTTGTGAGTGGATTGCTCGGTAGTGCTCTTGTCGGTTGAGATCATTTTTATTTTCTTTTTTATTTGAGGAGGAAGCACTGGATCCGGGCGTGCTCCGCTCCATGATGGTGTCGAGTTTTCATGACCCCAGCCCAAGGGGGTGATAGTGTTACCGTCCGATGTCGAATCGTGCAGAATGCAGGATATAGCGGTGTGGATAATCTTTGAAAAAACGAAGGATTACTACTGCTGCAATTTTCATACGACGGAAGGTCTGCAGATTAGTTGCCGAGTGATTACTGTTCATGGCGGTCTGGTCGATTTAAGTATCTTTCGGCTAGAACATCAACTGCTTGCTCTGTTTTTGGATGTGTTGCGCTTGCCTGCTTGGCTTGCACGCAGGGCAACCAGCAGCTGAAGCTCAGTGGATCTGATTCGTGGATCACCATGGCGTCTTCTGCAAGATCCGCAGAGAGCATCGGTGCCATGCCTACAACTGCAAGATGCAAAGCTCAAGCTGGGAAGGCCGACCACGGGCCAGAGGGCGTTCCCGCATCCGGCTGGAAACTTATCTCATCTAGATGCTCATATATCCCGTCTGAAGTCTGAACCCAAGATTAACATGTCTCCAAATTTCTGCATTTGCAATTAACTAGCCCAAGCTGACTATAACTTGAACTGAACAGTGAACAGGGAAATTCGAGCTCTGCAATCCTTTCACTGTCGTTTGCAGAATGTAGAGTGCTTTGGTAAAATGCCAAAAGAGTACCGCATCATAAGTAATTCCCCGTGTATACTATTGGAAAAAATTCCAATCCCTTGTGTACCATAAAAAAACTTCCAGACCCTATGCATTGCTTTAATTTTCCTTACCCCGAGTACCGTCAACAACATTTACAAATTTCAGAATACCCAAAGTACCCCTATCCCCAAAGATAGGGATACTTTCATCCTTCATTCATGAAATAAATAATTAAATAATAAGTCATATTGAGGGAAGTATTCTATTCTCAATGGGTATCCAACCTCCAACAATAAAATCGGGTATCCAACCTTCCCCACTATTGAAACCGTTCACTTTTCCTTCCTAGACGGTTTTCGATAGTGGTTTTAACCTAGTCAATATATCTAGGACCCACGAGTCAGTGACATCGACAATTAGGGCCCACGGTGATGGTATCTTTTATTACTGACATTAGAATGTACTTCTTCCTCGTGAAAACCATGAGCCTGACACATCAATGTTAACTTTAACATTGTTAAATTCACCAATATAAATTTTAAATAGTTAAACGAGTTTAACATTGTTAAAGTTTTAATGGGTGCAATTCATCTTATTTATGTGAAAATGTATTTAAATTAAAGCACCGTGGTATAACTTTTAAATTCTTTCTACCGTTGTATATTTTTTTCTAAAAAACATGGAGCTTACAGTTTGAAAATGTTGTAAGTTTGAGAAGAGTTTCACTGACTGCTCTAGATGAATAAAACCGGGTTGAATCAATTAAACATGTGTAAATTGGGATGTTTTTTTTTTGCAATAAAACATGTAGTAGGTAAGTGGTTATTTGCAACAAATTAATTTATGTGCAAGAATACTAAACTCCACATTTACGTAATTATTCCTATTATATAGCCTTTAATAGACGCAATCCCGCCAGGTAACCGAACTCATTCTGTTTTTGTCATATGTGCTCAATATCCTTGTGGCTCAATACCCTCCAGTGACACGTTCTAAATCTGTGAAATTCAAATTGAGTCAAATATCCTTCTGGCTCTGGCGCTCTACGTCTAGTAGGCTGGCCCGTCAATGCAAATTTGGGGGTGGCAGTGAAAACCAATTCCGATCCAGTTGCTTTGGCTCTATTGTTCATATAGTACTCGAAGACGAAACGAACAATCCGATCAACAACCAGAGAAGCTATCCAGTTCTATATTACCGCCGTGGCTAGTCTAACGTCTCACGGCAGCAAACTGACTCGAGAAAGAAACTCACGCGCGTCCGTCCAATCCGAGCAAAGGACACAAGGAAAATGAAGTCCGTTCTCTCAAGTAAGCAGTCATGGAGGCGAGGTGGTTCAGGTTATACCGGTCACTGCATCCGTTGTTCAAATATTATAAATCCTAATTAACTTTATATTGTACCCTATTTGTGCTTTAAGTGTAACTAACCATTACTAACACATACGAGATAATTATGTCACATTTTTAGATTATACAATTTGTCATATTATTATTTTAGTTACTTTTATGATTTCTAATAACATTAATTGTTAACTAAATAAAATATGAAATTTTAAATTTGATTACTAACTCCAATTCTTACATGCTTTTGGAGCTAAACTATTTCAGGAAAGTTAATTGGTCTGCTTAAAGAAAGTTATGGAAAAGCCACTCCAATTGTTACATTTCTACGAAGAAAAGATCAATAAATGATACACTGAATATATTTATTGCTTAATTCATGAAAACATCCACGTTATCAACGGTTATTGTTTTGTTCTAGTAGAGAAGAAACTCTCTACACACATAAGGCAATGATTTTCTGTAATGCCAATTTTTCATTTAGATGAGCAAGAATGAACTCATAGAGCCCTTGGAAAGCTATATCATTGCCATGTGTCAAAGAAAACATCTTTTCTGCACTTAGATATTTTCACCAATCCTGAAAAACATTGCCACTTTAAGCAAATATTTTTTAATAAGATAAATATATTGCACTAACAGAATCAGATACAGGAGCACTCCACTGAATGGAGTGTTGTACACATGCCCATAGCACATAACACCATCAACATGCACGCACACATTCGACGAAACGAAGACATGTAGCACGTGTCAAAGCATAATCTCCTGGGACGACGACAACAAAAGCTGAGGTTTGAACGTCGGTGAAGTCAGTGGCATAGAGCGACGGATGGAAAGGGTCTCCATGGCTTCATTGGAAGCGGAGGCAGATATCGAGGGACAAACAAAGCTGTCATGACAAATCATCATTGGGTCTGTAGATTTGGTAGGAGAGGCAACAGTGTGTAAATGAGCAACTTCTTCATCACCGATGGTGCGCGACGTTAAGCTCTTAGCTTGTCGTGGCTGTCTAGGAGTGGAAAGTGAGGAGCGACGCTCTGGATAGTCTTCCTGTAATCTGGGCCTCCATTGCCTCGATAGGGCTCAACTCGAGCAGGCCCAACCATTAGACAAACCTTGGGCTCCTGGGCAAGGTACTCGGCCCTAACAGGCCGGAGAGACATCCAGGGGTAGGGGGCCTCGACATGGGAGCTTCCACCATCCGGGTAGGGAGGCCTCCCGCGATGGCACGATGCACGACAGCTCGAAGCACCGCAAGGCCTCCGAGACGGCGGGTCGACGAGGTGAAGGGGCCGGACGGCGTCGACTTGACGTTGGGGAGGGCGTTGGAGCGATGTTGACCGGTGAGGGCCTGCACCGGTGGAGGATGGGGACCGGGAATTCGACAACAGGGGGAGGAGGTGGCAGTTGAGTGGGATCCAAGGAGGGTTGCAGCAGATCTAATGCCCAGGGTCGTAGATCTGCCAGGGAGAGGGAGGATGGCTCCCAAGCTGGTGGCGGAGAAGTGGGGCAGAGGCAGAAGGGGGAAACCTATATCTACTTTATTGAGGGAAGCTCCCGGATGGCTCATCGCACCGGGCAACTCGCCGGTGACAACAAGCACGGCGACGGAGACAGCCAAGAAGTTCCAAATGCGGGACATGCCCTCCTATTGCTGGAAAAGCTAGAACAAACTACTATTGCTGCTGCTTGGAGGATGAGGGAGGCCCTCCCTCTCCTTTCCGCCGCCGGCAGGTCGCCGGAGGGGAGGAAGGAGGGGGTTCGGGGCGGCGGAAACTGGGAAACCCTAGGCGAGAGAGCGGGTTGCTTCTCAAGACTTAAAGGTTTGTCGAGTAGTCTCTCCGATACGCATGACTTTAATTGATTACTTTAAGCTAATATATGGAGGTCCGCATAGGGCCTTAGATGTCGTGCCGGCTCTATGTTTTGGAAGACCATAGGGCAAACTCAATTGTGAGGCCCCTAAAGCTTTTATTTATTAGAATATTTCTGATCACACATTTCATTATTATACAGAAGAAAGAGATAAACAATTACACGGTACCACGTATTCTTGGTGCCTAACAACTTTTGGAAATAGAAAAATGAATCTACTAAAGACAAATAGAGGTAAAATAATTTATCTCAAATGAAAAGGAAGATTCAAAAACTAGAAAGAAAAATTGTAAATAAATCGGATCTCGACCAATTTGTACGGAATTCACCTAATTTTTAAAACTAATTGGGTGAAAGACGCAGATATGCAATTTTCAACCATGGATATTTTTTTAACCGGAATAACAGTTAATTGTTTTTTTGAGTAAGAGAATTATAATCAAGTGATCATACAAAGGTTTGACTCATAATTTTAATTGGAACCGTTCAAATGAGCTCAAGTAGCACTAACGACAAGCTAATAAGGTTTCTACGATGGGCCTAGCTGGGCAGGGAATTACCACATATAAATAAAATATGGAACAGAGCAACGAGCGGAAAACTTACGGATCTATGGGCTGCTGGCCTGCCACCCTTTTTCCATTGGCCTGGACTTAGATTTGACGAATATGTTAGGGTGGGTTGTGAATATACATACACATGTACTAAAATTTTGAGGCCCCTATCTATCTCGGTCCTAGGCCGTCGCCCCTATTGCCCGGCCCAAAGCCGGCACTGCTTAGATGGACAAAAGGAATGCTTTCGACAAGATATTTGTTGTCAAACTTTAATTTTCGGACTATCTAGCTAATTTGACTATGCAACACTAATATTTTGGCGTTTGGAATAAGAATCGAGGGCCCTTGGTAAAGATTTATTTTGGCATCAATTATCTCAGTAGATTTGAAGGCGTTCAAATGCCATTTTTCTTTTTTTAAAAATCTCTCCTATAACCCTACAATGGGGAGACAGCGAAAGGAGGACACAGTGCGAGATGCAGCTAAGATAAGGAGCTAGGATAGGGAAAACCTCAGTTCGATTTTTTGAAATCTACGAGAATCCACAGTGAGCAATTTGCCGTCGTCTCTCTCATTGGTTGAGACGACGAGTGTATCGAGGACGCGGGAGTTCTGGCCTTCTGGGTCTGTGAAAGGCCCTCGTGAAGGCACCGTGCATAGTTGGGCTCGCCCCATGTATATGGCTCCGATTGAAACATGGAAAGTTTGGAACCCGACCACGAATCGGAGTCAGGAATATCCCTCTGCTCTATACATATCCAGCAAGGCGCACTTGGCAATCGAATCCACGGCGACTTGAAACCGAGGAGGAGACAGCGCCAAGGAGCTAAAAAGAGCTCCTCGATCCGGGCAGAAAACCAAGAAAGGAGAAGCGTTTTAGTCTGTTCGATCCGATTTGATCCGCGCAACAAAAGAGCAGAGGCATGGAGGCTTGGCGGTTCGGATTCGACCCGGCACTGCCGCCGGCGTTCAAGTTCGACCCGACCGACGCCGACCTGGTGGCGTTCTACCTCCTGCCGCGCGCGCTCGGCATTCCCATCCCGCACGCGCGCGCCGTCGTCGACGCGGACCCGGGCAGGTGCCCGCCGTGGGAGCTCCTGCGCCGCACCGGCCACGCCGGCAGCGACCACGCCTTCTTCTTCGGCCCGCCGCGCGAGGTCTCCGACAACGGCAGCGTGGCGCGCGCCGTCCGCCGCGTGCCCGCCGGCGAGGACGGCGTGCCCGGCATGTGGCGCGGGCAGAAGGGCCAGGACGAGCGGCTCACGCTCGCGCGCGACGGCGGCGGCGAGCTCGTCGTCACGTACAAGAAGTACAACCTCACGTACTACAACGTGCTGGGCGCGAGCGACGGGGAGGAGAGGATCAGCGCCAGCGGGTGGGTGATGCAGGAGTACCAGATCGTGGATCCGCCGCTGAACCCCGGCGTCGTGCTCGCGCGCGTCAAGGTCGCCGACCGCGCCACCAAGCAGCACCGGAAGAAGCGGAAGGCTGCCGCAGCGGCCCAGACGGCCGTGCCGTACGTTCTTCCGTACCAACTGGACCAGCCTGGCCCGAGCAATTACTACTACGATTGCGACGGGCAAGCCGCCGGAACAAGCGGCAGCGCGCAGCTCTTGGTCGTCCCGGAAAGCGAGAACGGCGGCGGCGGCGATGGCACGGACGAGCCGGTCGTCAACTACAATGTTTCCGGGGAGGTGTACGTCGACGACATCAACAACTACGTCTTTGACAACAATATGGGCGCCTATTTCAACCAGGGATATGCCGGCGCCGGAAGCAGCAACTATGGAGGAGGTAGCACCGACTACTATGAATATGACGACGCGGCAGCAACATAGCATTATTGACACAGCCATACAGTAACATTATTATCGTAGGATAATTATTCCTTTATACAAGTATTTTTCATTATAGACTAAGTATTTCCTCATCAGTCGCTTGAGAAGAAGACGGAAGCCATATAAATATTCTCTCTGCAACATCTATGAATAACTACTGCAGCCCACAAATATACATGTTGCACATGCTGGAAAAGAATGAAAAACAAAAAGAGGAGATGGACGAAAGATAGACCACAATAACATATATTCATTGCAATGTAAAAAAAAAAACTGGATGAAAATTTGATCGAAGCAATGTAGAACTTTTTAGTCTACTGGGAATTGACATCACCAATATGTCAAAAGAAAAATGAAAATTTATAGATTTGCCATAAGTATGTAATAATTACTATATTGCCCATCCAACAAATGATTCCTGTACATGAGACACATGATACCGGTGTGTCGAAAAGATAACATGATTTAAATCTAAACCGTCAAAATAAATAAATGAATAGTGCTCATTTATTTGGGTCTGCTCTAAAATTGCCTTGTAACATAACACTCGTTTTAGGAGCCTTGATCGCAATCGCTCAATGACCCTGGGCCCACATGTCATTGAAATGTACATTAAAATATATCTAAAATGATTTAAATAGTGATAAATTGATATAGTTTGCTAAAATCTAGTTATAAATTGAAAAATGAAGAAACTTATTATGTTATTTTGCAATAATAACTAAATGTTAATAAACTTCAATAATATGCCAAAATTAAATTATTAATGTGGCTGAAAATAGTTATAAATATTTTTAGTGGTAAATTGATATAGTTTGCACAAAAATAGTTATAATTTGAAAAATGACAAAACTAATAATGTTCTTTTGCAACAATAATTAAAAGTTAATAAACTTCAATACTTTGCAGAAATTAAATTATTAAGGAGATACTCCCTCTCGTCCCATTCAAAGTGTCGCTATGGTTTTCAGTGTCAGTCAAACTTTTTAAAGTTTGACTGGATTTATAGAAAATATTTGTAATATTTGTATCTCTAAATAAATTGATTATGAAAGTAGATTCCATTATCTATCTAAGGATACTAATTATATTCAATAAATATTTATAATTTTTCATATATTTTTGGTCAAAGTTGAAAATGTTTGACTTCTTCGAAAGCGAGAATGACACTTTCAATGGGACAGAGGTAGTAGAAATTAAATATTCCTACACATAGAGTTGTGTCATAAACGTACCAATATGAATTATATGCCACTTGACTATATAAATAAAAGGTCTATTATCCTTGGATAGTTTTTTCTTCGCAATCTGTATGCATGCATTGCATTTTTGCAGTATATCCGAGTCTTGTTTCTATGATTTTGAACTTACTCGGATCAATAAATAACGACAGTTCATCATATTGATTATATTCATCTTGATCCTTCACATTCTTCACTCCAACAATTCTTTGTTTATCTGGAATAACAATGTACTTCTTTTTATCCTTTGAGTCGAGTATATAGAACACTTGTGCTACTATCCTAGCGAGTATCCAAGAGTCATCTTTGTGACCGAATTGGTTTAGATCGACGAGGGTTAATGCATATTCATCAACCTCCACCCCCTGTGGGTGTTGCACCTATTTGCATTTAAATACAGGCACAACGAGATCTTGTTCATAGTTAAGTTCCCATATTTCCTCGATGTACCCGTAGTATGTGTTCGGATTGTTCGCTTATGTGGCACCGAGCTGGCATGGACGACATGGCAGAAGTAGTGCCACATGGAGCTGATCCGGCATGTTCCGGTCCTACGTGGCGTTGACGTGGTGTCCATGTGGCGCTGGCGTGGCATGGAATATTCAAAGAATATTCCATTTCCCTTTTCAACCATTTCTGAATTTCCATAATTCCTTAAATCTTTGGAAATTCATATCTTTTTCCTGGAGCGTCGGAAAAATACGCGGTCGAGTTGTGGACTCGTAGCGACGTACTCTACGTTTTGGTGTAGTTGTTAGCTATGTTCTAGTAGCGTAAATTCCTGTCTTTTTGATTCGATGCCTATTTACCTCGATTTGCATGCCTAACCCTTACTGCGCGATTTATGGTTGACACAGGGTGTTGAGGAGTTCCCACCAGAGCAGCTATTCGAGCAGTTTCCACCGAGAGCAGCCGTACGAGTATCTCGACCCAGCCTGGGACCAGCGTTTCCAAGACAAGCCGCAATCCTTGACCACTTTTGCTCCTACCTAGTACTTGCATAATATGACTCATGCATATGAAGTGTTACTTGCATTTGTGGTATTCCTATGCCATACCATGCTATCTTTGCCACTGTTCACCATAGGATGTCCTATCGTTACTACTCGCATGCTAGTGATGCTTAGGTACTTAATTGAACCTCACATGATGATTATACATGTTTTTGTGTTAAATAAATTGTAGGTGTTTCTTAGGTGTTGTGTTTCTGTACTAGCAACCCTTTAGCTGATTTGCGGAGGCAAGTGTAGGTGAGTAGGTGCTGGAGGACTTTTGGAGAGTCCCTATTTGGAGAGTTCCTGTTGCGGGCATAGTGGTGTAGGAAATTTGGGTTATGGAGTTCCTGTGTGGTTATACTTGTTGTTGTTGAGACTGTGGTTTGAAGAGAGGGATTGGTGACTCGTTCCGGCAGCTTGAGAACCGGTTCTTGTGCTTGCTTGCTCATTGGCTTACTAGCATACCATGTGACCCGTATAGGCATGTGCTAGATCAAGATGCTTAGCGGAGGACTGGCTAGCCTCGCCGTGGTGTAGAGACAAGTGTTAGTTGGTTTTTGGAGCTTTGTCTCGACTCATGAGTAGAGGATACCGCACTTGGCCGATAGTAGGCCTTTAACTAAACCTTCAGGACCCTTTTCCGTGTTGTGGTTGGGGGATCCCGGCACTCGGAGGACGGACGTCACCGGTCGATGCTTTGTTGATTGATCTTGTGAGTGTTTCTGTGTTTAGGCCACGACGGTGGTCATAAGTTATAGTATCTCTTCATGTGGGTACAGATGCTTACTATCTACGAGAGATATAATCTATATGTACAGCCTAGCCCAAGGATAAGGGCACTACCTTTGAGCGACCCACTTGATTAGCATTTACTACTTCTCCCCACCGATAGGTGCTTTACTTTCGGCTTCGAGCTGTGGTTCCAAGTGGAGGTGTGCTGGACTTAAAACTTGACCCTTGTAGGATTGTGTCGTTTCCTGCAACTTATAAGACTAATAATAAAACTCGATTCACATAATTGTTGCTAGGTAGTTGCGGCTTGTTGAGTACTTTATGTACTCACGACTTTCTCACTTTGTTTTTCAGACGTTGGTACGGAGGAGCCCACTGATCCGACCGAGACGGAGAAGAGTGACGGTCTCGCCTGCACTCAAGAGCCTGTGGATTTGGAGTTCACCTTTCGTCGCTTCCGCATGTGAGACGCTTCCGCTATTTTTGTGCCATGTTCCTTCGTTGGCCTGCGTGTCACGTACTTGTACTCATGATGTTGAGATTTGAGATTTGAGACTATGATGTTGGATGATATCTTACCTTATTTTTATTCCATCTTATAGTTTTATGATACTAATTGTGTTGGTGTACATGACACACTCTGGGAGTGGCAAAGAGGTACGAAGAGCTTTGGTGAAATTTAGGTCCTCACACCACTCATCACGATTGTGTTGCTGGGAAACATATTGGTCGTCAAGGGTTTCCACACATTGGCATGGGGATCCAATTTCTTCTTCTCGCTGTTCTCTGAGTACTATTGTTATCGTACTTCAACCTCTTTTCAAAATAAAAGGAACGTATTTTCCTAACAACGCAAACTCTGAAGATTCAAAGACCTGTATCGCTGGTTTACACTAATGTTGCGGGCAATATTTAGTTTTGGTACGAGTCTTGGCTCACGAATGAAGTTGTGTCCTTTTATACCCCACATTGCGTACCATCTGCAAAATCAGAGTATCACAGCGCTCTGTATTATAGTTGATAGAGCTATATGCAGATTTTCAGTCTCCCAACCAAACTGAATGGAACAGAATTTGTAATTTATTAGATGTTGCAAGCTATTTCAATTGATTGTCTATGAACAGGAACATGCAGTTTTTCATATTTCCATAAAGTGCAGTTCCAATATCTTGTTAACGTGTTGTTTTGGCGAGCGATTGTGATCACTGGTTCATTACCCGCATACTTTGCACCTGCCCGGCTCTCAATCAAGCACAGCCAGCAATCGTTTTGCACCCCCACGATTAAATAGCCATATTAAACATGTATGAATACTAACAATGTATCTAACAATTTATCTTACCACGATTAAATATTTTCCAGTTTGACAAGAAAGTCACTTAGCCAAAGCTCTGTTTCCATCCTGCACTGAGGTGCAAACTTCTGAAGAATAAAATCTAGGCTGGCAGCATTTTTGCCCTTTCATCTAATTACTTCATTTCAGCAATTAATTCAGTTTGCTGGTTGGCTTGAGAAGTCGCCCTGCGAAGAGTGGCTCGACCCCAGCAACGCACAGGTATCCTGTATCCAACCAAGAACATCCAACGACTCGGCCATGGAAACGGTAACTCTCGGCAGCACGGAACACAGCATGGGCGCAGTCCGCTCCTTCCGCAGCTTGAGACCGTACAGAGCCACGTCGTCCCGCGCAACACCTTCAGTCCAGTTCACCGAAACGTCGCTATGGAACCTCATCACTTCCCGGCCTGCCGGAAGATCCGCTGTCGGATCTCCGCGGGCCTTGTAGTCGCCTGATCACTTCCCTGACAAGAACATCCCAATAGGAGTAGAAGCTCGCGCTGTTGATACTCGTCGCCATTGCCGAGGCCATTGACCTCTGTCTCATGCCGTCGTAAGCGATCTCGTGAAATAGGCTCCTCTGTTTTGGAGGGGGCATACGGACGGGTGGAACCTGATCAGGTAGAGTCTCCTCGCCGTCTTCGTTTCCACAAGACTCAGCCCGAGAGGGCTCTGGAGTTCGAAGTTGCCATTTTGAAGAACATCACCCTCTCGAAACATACCATGTGCACACAAATACTCCCTTCGTTCTTAAATAATCCTAGTTGAGCTGGCTACCATGTGTTGGGCAATATGGTGACACAGAAATGATATTTGTTCCAATAATGTTAGATATGCTTCATTTTTGTAGGCTTTATTTAGAGGAGCACACCGACGAGCGTGAGAACAAGGAGGTATTGGGCACTGTTGTTACCTGAGAAGGTTCGAGACCACATCCGTCAGGCAGGCGTGATGTTGGACACGACCGCGTTAAGGTAGTTTGCTCCTCACCGGTGATGTTTTAATAACAGACTCCAATTTCCTTAATTATTTTCATGTCCCTTATGTCAATCTAGGTACTGACAATTTTGTAATAATCAAAACGAAACAAAAAGCGGGTTGTATGCTTTGCAGAGGCCTAAAACTTCTTGTTCATTATCTAAAAAAAATTATGAATGGGACTATGTCATTGATGTACCTATCACTCACGTTTAATGAGAAGATTTCTTTAACCTTTTTTTGAGTCTATTAATATCAATGAACATATGCTTTGTGGTGCATGCATTATTAAAAGAATTAAAAATTGTGGCATATTTATTTGATATAAATCATTGTTCCTTTAGTGATTGATATTATTGAGTAAAACATTTGTGTTGTCTCTATTGTAACACATGTCATATTGTAGTATTTAGAATATTTAATTTCAAATACTTAAATATATGAATTTATGGATATTGTTTACACTGAAACATGTTATATTTCCATATGGGCTTACAGTATGAATTTATCTATGTTCATAATATATCATCTGAGGTATAGTCGTATTTGAAGGCTCTATTTCTAAAATTAGGGCTTCGAGACGACTCTTTATTTTTTTTGTCTTCTTACATAATCAAATATGTGCAAAATATATTGTATTTTATAAACTTACAATATTATTGAGATAATATAGTGTTATAGAAGGTACACCCAACATGAATAGAATGCTAGAAAATATCCAACACAGAACTTTGTTGTACGCAGTCAAAACGAATCCACTATATTTGCTTTTATAAAGTAAAATAGTCATACTTACCACCTTCCCGACACAATCAGGACCCTAGCATATATGGAAACAGAGAACAGGTTTATCTTTCATGACATAAATCCTATTGTTGGTGGGAAGCATTTGAAGAAGAGGTCAAACTTCAAGTCCTCGAAGCAAAAGCCATAGCTAGAGACAACATCCTAACCTGGCTAAACTAGTTTAACTCTCCTTTGCCTAATTAGTGGCTATCTTTTCTTTTGCACATTTTGTCTTTGCCTTTTGGTCCTGTACAGTTATTTACCCTCTTTCAAATTAATAAAATAAGTAAGCGTAAGTCAAAAATGAACAAGATTAATGCTTGACGTACGAGAATATGAGTGAGATTGATATTCGAAATACGAAATAGATAAATGGAGCCACTTACAAGCACCACAGGGATATGAGGGTTGTGTCGACCTTGCCAAGTCGGAACATAGTGTGAAGATCTTTAAAATACAATCCAAGCATTGAGTCGGCTTCATCGTTGAACACGTGCTTTGGAACTTTACACGTGATAACATCGACTCCAAACCGAGATGCTTGCATGTACCAGTCGTGCGGCTTACACATTGCGATCGACAGGTTTCTGTACACATTCTTTGATACAAGGGGCTTGGCAAATATGAATGTAGGGTAATCCGCGTAATTGTTGTCCTTAAATAGGTCATCATTGTACGAGATTAATTGCCGGGACTACGACACGATATGCGACTTAGGAGGCTATGGATTGCATCTCCTCTTCAATGATTCCAAGTATTTATGAATATTAGGTTGAGTTTCTAGCGATATAATCTTGAGAATAGATGTAATATTCTTTGGGATTTCTGGAGGAATCTTCTGAAGGGGCTCGATGATCCGAGGCTGCTCGACTACAACCGTTATAGACTCATCCTTGGAGAGGACTATGCTTTCTATAACCTGATGAAGACAACTTCATCAGCTGGATGACTAAGCTTCTTAGGGTCCCTCGGGCGCGAATGCCAGGTCATAAGTTCAACATCCCTGGGTTGGCAAACAAGCATATGATCCAATCAACAATCGTAGGTACCACATGACCAAGGAAGGAATCTTCGTCTGTTTGCTGTTTTAGTGATATGTTACAAAATATTTTATAGGAACACATAATTATGTGTTACAAGTATGTTTGTAACATATAGTTTTTATCCCATAATTACGTGTTACAAGAAGTGATTATAGTAACACAAAATTCATGTTACATGCATACTGTTACAAATATTTTGATTATTCAATATATATCAAGTGTGAGTGTTACAAGAAAAATCTCGTGGTAACACAAAGTAATGTCACAACGAGGGACCAAACTTATGTGCTAATTCATTAAATCCCTAAACTCTAGATGCGTGATGATCCAAAATATTTCTCGAACAATAAATCCACAACTGTTGAGTCCAAACTACTGCCATATATTAACATATTATAATTTGTGCTTGCTAATCGAGACTCAACTTCATATTACTATAGGTGGCGATTTAATCAAACGTTAAATATGACACATGAGCTTCTATATGGAGTTATGTTTTATGTCATAACAGTAACACTCACTTACAGAAAGTAACACATATATGTGTTACAATAGCCTTTACTTATACTCTGCCATGTTACAAATTTAATAAATAGTGATGAAAGTCACAACCATGTCTTAGTTTGGGTGGTATAGGTACTAAGTCAGAAATAAGCCACTAGATTTCAAATCTTAGTAAACACATATTTTTTACATTTAGTATTATTTTTTGAGCTACAAGTGTAACATTTTTCTCAAATAATAAGACATATACGTGTTACAATAAATTTTACTTGTATCACTTTTAGTTACAAGTGGTAACAAATGTATGTGTTACGATTTGATTTTCTTGTTCCGCATTTTCTCACAAGGAGTAGCATATAAATGTGTTACAACAAAATTTGCTCTAGTAATGGCACAACCTAGATCACTTATTAAATGTGTTACTCGTCGATCTCACTAACACTTATCTCTTCTTCCACTAACACGTACATGTGTTACTAGAGAGTTGACCTGACGTAGTGCTTCCTCACATTCTTGTTATTCTTTCCACTAACAATTGGTGTGTCTACATCACAGTCGTCCTTACTCATGTAGCGGCTACACTTGCATCTTGGACATCTCACGACATCCTTGTAGTCCCCACGATACAATATACAATGATTTGGACACACATGAATCTTTTGCACGCCCAACAAAAGCGGGGCTATGAGATTCTTAGCAAAATAGGTGCTTTTTGACAACAAGTTGGGCTTTGGCAGAGTGTCCAAAAGGAGTTTCAACAAATCCGTAAAACTAGCATCCGACCAGCCGTGGATGGCCTTTAATTTTATCAGCTTAGTACCGTACGTAACACAATACACCATTTTTCACATGCCTTAGATTCCTCGTACAATGGATCCTTTGATGCCTTCTATAAAATTGCAAAGTTGCACCCTGCATTGAGGAACACCTGCGGTTCAACATGTTGCAACATTTCTTCAACATCAAAACACTAGACTGTTTTGCTACTTCGTCGGCTCCAACTTGCTCCTCATCTTCAACATTGACATGATCGTGAATATCAACGTCATCGTCAACATCAACATCAATAGATTGGTCAGGTATTTTCTCGACCACGTCTTCACCATGCTTTGTCCACCTCGTGTAGTCCTTAACAAAACCTCTCGTTATTATGTGAGAATTGATTATAACCGTATCCGTCGACAACTTCTCATTTTTGCAGTCATGACATGGACAGCGTATTGCAGTCCTTACTTCTCGCTTAGCATGTTGTACAACCCACATGAGAAATGCCTTGACTTGTCTTCGAAAATAATTTTGCGGTCTTGGCGCCTCATACATCGAAGATCTATCCATCTCAAGGACTACAAAAATATATATAGTTCAACAAAACATGGAACAACATATCTCCTAGGATCAAGTTTTGTAAGCTACAAATAAAGTGGCCAAGTTGATATATAAATTATTTTAAGGAAAAATATCCATTTCTTTTATGTAACCTATCTTTCCCTCTATCACGAGAAAAAATATATCTAAATTTTTTCTCCATGGAGAAGGTTAGAGATACAATTTTTATCCATGGAGAAGGCTAAGATACAAATAGCATGGATAAGAACCAACCATAACTCTACAAATAAGATGTTTTGCTTTTTTGTGGGAATTTCTAAGATTTTTCTCCTGATTAACGTGGAGGCCTTAAAAAGGAGCCTGGAGTTAGTACATACTAGCACACCAAACCTGTGCATACGCATGGGCAAGCAATTATTTAAAACATATTAAATATTAATGAAAATTCTAATGATAAAATAACTATGAAATGATTTTCATGCAACACTAGTGTCATAACTCGCTATAGCTGCAAAATATTTGCCTTTGACTGAGCTCACTTGAAGGAAAGATAAAGACTACACAGTTGTTTGAATAGGTGCACGTACGGTACCCGACATTGATAATACCATAGACATATGCATACCAATGTTCTCGTTCGAATTTTCAAAGTTTGTAACGAAAAATACAAAAATAATTTTATCAGCAGAGTTCAATGACACAATAATGTTACATGTTATTATAACTTTGTGGAAAGTAAAGACCACATTATTAAATGAAAGACACTATCTAAGTTTGAAATGAGAAAACTGTCATACTTTTCCTGAATGAAGCATCTGCTTTTGTTACAATATATGTCATATGGAGTTGTAGTTCCATAAATCATACAATGAACAGTAGTAAAGTTTTAAGATGAATAGTGTGCATTTTTATGTGATGTCAAACCACCGCTATATTGAATAAAAGACAATATCTAAATTTAAACGAGAGATTTGATTATGGTAGTAAGCAATATGGCAATTAGTGGAGAGATGTATATGATGACCTTGTCAATCTATAGATCAGTCGTCATTCAAGTAATCATTTGGTAGGTTGTGCATGCTTGCATCCATACATTTTTACATATATAGAAATTCAATGATTGTTTTCTACTATCCAGAGAAAGAAAAATGTTCTTCAATATTACATACCTCAAGTCTTTTATAATTGTACTTTTGGAGGATCTAACCATTTTATTTTGTTTGTAGTGCTCTATAGTTCAATATTTGATCAAATCCAATGCATTATGTAATAAGCCTTTGAATTCTTGATAAATTAAGTGGTACTTGAACGGAAAGGGGATGTTAGTCTTTAATGTTTGATCTATGCATGTGTGGAAAAACAATATGCACGCTATTAAGAGTCAAATACAGAAGCACGGTCCATATTTTTTCTTACCTGCGTGATAGAGCTGAACAAGAAAGCTGTCCGGATGGTTTTTTTTTATTCCTTTATGGTGGTGTAAGATGTGGCTTATTAGGATATATTTTTGGATTTTTTATAATGACAAAGGTGGATAATTTTGATCATGTTGGATCCAATGGTCGCAGATGGTCGAATACATATTATTTGATGGCTAGATTTTTCTATTTTTGTGAGAATTTCTAGGATTTTTCTTCGATTAACGTGGAGGCCTCAAAAGGTGTCGGGGCCCAAATTTCACCAAGTGTGAAACTCGTTCCCGTGAACCTCTTAGCTATTCACGGGAGGATATTTGTACATCCAACACAATTGATAAGCAAAAACCACAAAAGATAGAATAATAACAAGGTAAGACATGGAACATCATCCAACATCATCTCAAATCTCAATAATAATTATCATCCAATGAGTACAAGAACATGGCTCGCATGCCAACAATAAACATGATAGAAGCTATCGAAGGGTCACCAATCCAAGGGCACTTGAGTGTAGGCGAGACTATCACTCATCTCCATCGCCACGGTCCGAAGGCTCAATGGGGTTAACTGCATAAGCGTGTGAAAAACAAAGTGGGAAAGTTGTGAGTACATAGAATACTCAACAAGCCGCACTACCTAGCAACAATGTTATGCACACTTGGATATTTTCAAGGATAGGCAAGGGCTCAGCATCTAAAGTAATTACTCCGAAGTCTAAGTGAGTCAAGTGTTATTATTATTCAAATTTTATAAGTGGTCTTGCAGGAAACAACACAATCCTACAAGGGTCAAGTTTTAAGTCCAGCACACCTCCACTGGAACCACAGCTCAAAACTGGAAGTAAAATACCTATTAGAGGGGAGAAGTAGTAAATGCAAATCACTCGGGAAGCTCTCAGGGATGCCCGTAAGCAGGGGTATGGCTATACATATAGATTGTAACTCTATAGAGTAGATACACATGTACCCACGTGAAAAGGTAACATAGGGCTACCGTCGTAGCCTAAGTATAGAAACACTCACAAGATCAATCGACATGCATCGACCGGCGGCTCCCGCTCCCCCATCCACAACACAAAAAGGGTCCCGAAGGTGTGAAAGGCCTACCACCGATCAAGTGGGTATCCTCTACTCATGATTTGAGACAACACTCCAAAACCCACTAACACAAGCTTTACTACTACGGCAAGCCCACCAGTCCTCCGCATGTGTCAAGATCTAGCACAATGCCCATACGGGTCACGTGGTATGTATGTAAAGACAGGAGACATATCACATATGAACCGGTCCTTATGCTGCGAGGCGAGTCACCGATCCCTCTCCTCAAACCATAGTCTCAACAACATGTACCACCACAACAGGAACTCCATAACCCAAAGTTCCTACACACTCGTGCCCCCAACAGGCACTCTCGAAATGGGAACTCTCCAAAAGTCCCCCAGCCCCTAATCACCTACACTTGCCCCCGCAAAATCCTAATGGGTTACTAAGTACGGAAACACAACACCTAGGAAGCACCTACAATTTATTTATCATAAAACATGTATATCATCATGTGGGGTTCCATTAAGCATCTAAGCAATGCAAATAGTAATAGTAGAGCATCCTATGGTTATGATTCTAAGAAACAAGTAACAATTCATATGCACAAGTCAAATTATGCAAACACTAGGTAGGAGCAAAAGTGAACAAGGATTGCGGCTTGCCTTGGAAACACCTGGTCCTAGGCGGTGTCGGTGTTCAAACCACCGGCTGTAGAATTTGTTCCGGGGCTGCGCGTTTTAGGCCGGATGGTACACAAGGGAAGACACGAGAGATTTAGGCTGGTTCGGGAGAGCTCCCTACGTCTAGCAGGGGTGGTGTCGCAGCGCTCGTGTTCCTTGCGTCGATTGGACGACGGAGTACGGTGGTGGTGGGAGGGGAGCGTGCTCCAAGTCCCGTGCGATTAGCGTGAGTGTAGGAGCTGGTGTGTTCGGACGTGTGTGTGTGAGAGTGTGAGAGCTTGTCTTGGAAGTGAGAGATTCTACCCCTTTATAGTCGCAGGGTGAAACTCGAGTTACAAGAGAGAGAGAGAGAGAGAGAGAGAGAGAGAGAGAGAGAGAGAGAGAGAGCAGCTATGTGCTCGGTCGAATGCCCGTGCCGTCCCATCGGTCTTCTTCCTCGCGTGTATTTGGGGCAGGTTGACTGGGCGGTTACGTCGTTCCCGTAGCCTCGCTGCGTCGCGGTGGAGTACCCCGCATTCGGCGGAGTCATGAGCGGCGCCATGACAGAGTGGTTGGAGGTGACATGCCATCCCCGTCCTTCTCCGTCGGGCGCATTGATGGCGAGCCCAAGGTCGAGGTCGTGGGGCAGCTCGTTCGAGCCTCGAGCTTGCTGGCGAAGGTCATGCGGGACGGAGTGTAACTCGAACTCGACCTCGAGTTACACCTGTCGACGGGTATGACGGGAGAGGTCGTACCGCCGTACGTCGGTAGATGATGGCTTCTCCCGGAGACTTCGGTCCACGCCAACTCCGTCGGGCTACGGGGCGGCACAAGGACCGCACGTCCCGTCGGCGTGGCCTCGACGGGAGCGAGCGGTGACGAGGAGGGATTTGCGCGAGCCCCATCCAATGATTTCCGAGTAACACCCACGTGGGCGCTTGGGTGGGTGGAGTTAATGCGGTTGGTAGTCGAGCTTTGAGGTCGTGCTTCGAAGGTCGAACGCGGAGGTCGAGCGGGCAAGGTCGTGCGGGACGGAGCGTCCCCGAGTAAGGCGAACAAGGTCGGTCGAGGCGGGCCTCCTCGAGTTTGGCGAGGCAAGGTCGAGCTCGCCATCCGCCGACCTGTTTTCCGGCGGGGTCGTACGGGGGTAGGCCCAGCCTCATCCGCTGATATGGTTTCGCTAATCCACTGTTAAGTGGATTACGAGAGCGCCACGTGGCAGCGCTAATCTTTCTCCCGACGAGGCGGGGTCGAGGTACTCAATCGGTTGCTCTAGTGGAAACTATTCAAACTGTTGCTCTCGTAACTCCTCTGCGAAACACAGACCGCGTAGTATGGGTTAGGCACACAAATCGAGATGAATAGGTAACGAATCGTAAGGACAGAAATTCATACTAGTAGAATATGAACAACAACTCCAACACATAGAGAACGTTGCTATGATCTTAACGCAATTGACCGCGTATTTTTCGACGCTCTAGGAAAATGATATGAATTTTCAAAGGATAAAGTGAAAGTCGCCTAGAGGGGGGGGTGAATAGGCGATAATCCTGAAAATCACTTAATTTAACAAATTAAATACACAGGAAAGATTTGTCCGACTATAGTAGGACAAAGTCCGACTATGGACAAATATCCGACTAGAGTAGGACAAAGTCCGACTGCCTCGTGCGGAAAGGGGATCGGCAGCCAAGATGGACAAATCCACGGAAATTAAACAACAAACAAGCAGCTAGAAACACTAGAAAGCTAGGGCAACAAGAACACAAGCAAGCAAGCCACTTATGCAAGTAAATCTAGGAATTTAAGGCAAGAGCACCCTAGAGCTATAGCACACCAATTGCAAGAAATAAAAGGGAAGACAAGGAGACACACGATTTTTTACCGAAGTTCAGCTCCACCAAGAAGCCTACGTCTCCGTTGAGGAGTCCACCAAGGACCGGGTTGCTCTCAACCCTAAACCTCTTCAAGCCACCACAAAGGCCGGCTTAAAATCCACTAAAACAACTCTCCACGAAGGGAGGGGCAATACAAACGACCCGAGTCTCAACCACAAGCTTGGGAGCTCGCCGGGTAACGCCTAACCGTCTAGGGGATGAATCCCCAAGAGTAACAAACACAACAAGTACCGGCGATGAGAAAGAATCAAGTGCTCTTGAGATGATGATGAAGCTCAAACGAATTTCTCCTCAATCTTTTCACAAATCCACCAAGGATTTGAGTGGGGAATCAAACTTGAAGAAGAGGAGTGCTTGAGTGAGTTTGGGAGTGTTTTTGAGAGTGGGGAAGGTGCCAACCGGCCAAAAGTGGACGAGGTCCTCTTTTATAGCCGGGGCACCCAAAAGAGCCGTTGGGCTAGATCCGACTCGGACTTTGTCCGAGTGAGTCGGACAAAGTCCGACTCCTAGGGTTTCGAGTTGATGTTTTGGCTCGGAGTCCGACTCCTAAATCCGACAAGAGTTGGATATGTCCGAGTATTTTAGGGAGTCGGATATTGTCCGACGGAGTCGGACTTTGTCCGACTCCTAGGGTTTCAAAAGAGTGGCGAAGGTTCCGGAGTCCGAGTGCTTTGTCCGACCGAGTCGGACAATGTCCGACTCCATAGGTAATTTTCTTTTGCCAACTCTCCGGAGTCCGAGTCCAATGTCCGAGTGAGTCGGACATTTTCCGACTCCATAGGTTATTTTGAATTTGGATGAAGATTTGAGCACTTTCATTTTTCACACCTCACACTTGTGTGTCCCTCTTGATAGTACGGTGTTTCCTATACTCAAGACATGAATAAAAGGCTTCACAACTTGATCTTGACCATGAGTAGACCAATTTTCAAATCTTGCACGTATGAGCGAGTATGGCCACTTCCTTTTTGTGTTTCTTTGCTCTCAATTGAATTTTAGATATGCACTTGCGCACAAGCTCATTTAAAATATTAGTCCTTTTTAATTGTATTGACGTCAATCACTCAAAACCATAATTGGGGGCCTAGATGCACTTTCAATCCCCCCTTTTTGGTGATTGATGACAATACAACTAAAATTCACAATTAAGTATAAAAGGAGCTAGAACAAGAGAGCAAATAGAAGAGAGCTCCCCCTAAATGTGTGCATGAGTTGAATCCAATTTTGGTCATTTCAAAACCAAAAGCACATCTTTGAGAGGAAGGCAAGAGAGCTCCCCCTATTTCCATGCATTTTATCCACAAGGCATATAATTAAAAAAGAACAATGCATATGACATGTGAATCACACAAATGCAACTAGAAACGACACAAATAACATTACACCATTCATCATCCATAGAACATAGTTCACCACATAAATATTTAAAACGAGTTATTACAAATAAGAAGCACACACCACATAGTTCATCACAAGCCACAAATCCTAGCAACATGTCCATAAATCAAATAAGATACAAGAGCAACTCTCACTTGCTCTGCTCACAACTAAAACAACTTAAAGGTGAATTTTACTTCTCCCCCTTTGGCATCAAAGCACCAAAAGAGAGAGAGAGACAGGGGTCTACACATCATCGCCCCAATCTTCATCATCGTCGTCATCCTCATCTTCTTCTTCCTCGGCAGCTGGCCCCTTCCCTTTGGGATCCTCAACATCTTCTTCTTCTTCTTCTTCTTCTTCTTCTTCTTCTTCTTCTTCTTCTTCTTCTTCCTCGAAGCTGCAGCCATGGGCTCATCCTCCTCATAATGAAACCTAGTGTGAGTGGAGGTACCGGTGCTAGTGCCGGTGGGAGCGATGGTGAAACCTGGACCCGAAGAGAAAGGTGGAGGAGGAAAGTAGCCAAAGTAGAGAGACTCATCCGGGGTGAATGAGTCCCAAGG
This sequence comes from Chloris gayana, assembly GCA_031894775.1. Taxonomy (NCBI): domain Eukaryota; kingdom Viridiplantae; phylum Streptophyta; class Magnoliopsida; order Poales; family Poaceae; genus Chloris; species Chloris gayana. The sequence goes on along the minus strand of JAUNZO010000158.1, from coordinate 146,445 downwards.
ATACTCAAGCTGGAGGAGGAGCAGGTGCTGGCTCGGAGAAGGAACTCGAGGAGTGGTGATCCGAAGATGATTAAGAATAATTTTTTGCCTCTCCTTTATCACATCCTGATGTCTGCTTAAGACTTTCCATCCTTGCATCCATCCTCCGGCACATGCTGAAAATACCCTTAAGCATCTTGAAGAGAGCACTCTTGCTCTTTGTGCTAGGACCACGACCACGGGCCCTATCCGGACGAGGAGCGAGTGCTAGTGCTAGGAGCAGATAGTACGGGTAGGAGGCTGGAGCAGGCTGGAGGAGCATCATACGATGGAGTCCTAGGAGCGTTGTGTGGCATCCTAGGCTGAAGAGGAAGATGCTTGCAGTCCTTGTTGAAAGTCTTCTTGGAGATCCTCTCAATCATGCACATCACAAATGGTGCATAGACACAAGCACGTCTAGCATCCACGGAACTATGCCACATCTCACTCGAAGATAAAGTCCCGGAGACTTCGGTCCACGCCAACTCCGTCGAGGCTACGGGGCGGCACGGGGACCGCACGTCCCGTCGGCGTGGCCCGACGGGAGCAGGCGGTGACGGGAGGGATTTGCGCGAGCCCCATCCAATGATTTCCGAGTAACACCCACGTGGGCGCTTGGGTGGGTGGAGTTAATGCGGTTGGTAGTCGAGCTTTGAGGTCGTGCTTCGAAGGTCGAACGCGGAGGTCGAGCGGGCAAGGTCGTGCGGGACGGAGCGTCCCCGAGTAAGGCGAACAAGGTCGGTCGAGGCGGGCCTCCTCGAGTTTGGCGAGGCAAGGTCGAGCTCGCCATCCGCTGACCTGTTTTCCGGCGGGGTCGTACGGGGTAGGCCCGGCCTCATCCGCCGATATGGTTTCGCTAATCCACTGTTAAGTGGATTACGAGGCGCCACGTGGCAGCGCTAATCTTTCTCCCCGACAGGCGGAGTCGAGGTACTCAATCGGTTGCTCTAGTGGAAACTATTCAAACTGTTGCTCCTGTAACTCCTCTGCGAAACACGGACCGCGTAGTATGGGTTAGGCACACAAATCGAGATGAATAGGTAACGAATCGTAAGGACAGAAATTTATACTACTAGAATATGAACAACAACTCCAACACATAGAGAACGTTGCTATGATCTTAACGCAATTGACCGCGTATTTTTCGACGCTCTAGGAAAATGATATGAATTTTCAAAGGATAAAGTGAAAGTCGCCTAGAGGGGGGGGTGAATAGGCGATAATCCTGAAAATCACTTAATTTAACAAATTAAATACACAGGAAAGATTTGTCCGACTATAGTAGGACAAAGTCCGACTATGGACAAATATCCGACTAGAGTAGGACAAAGTCCGACTGCCTCGTGCGGAAAGGGGATCGGCAGCCAAGATGGACAAATCCACGGAAATTAAACAACAAACAAGCAGCTAGAAACACTAGAAAGCTAGGGCAACAAGAACACAAGCAAGCAAGCCACTTATGCAAGTAAATCTAGGAATTTAAGGCAAGAGCACCCTAGAGCTATAGCACACCAATTGCAAGAAATAAAAGGGAAGACAAGGAGACACACGATTTTTTACCGAAGTTCAGCTCCACCAAGAAGCCTACGTCTCCGTTGAGGAGTCCACCAAGGACCGGGTTGCTCTCAACCCTAAACCTCTTCAAGCCACCACAAAGGCCGGCTTAAAATCCACTAAAACAACTCTCCACGAAGGGAGGGGCAATACAAACGACCCGAGTCTCAACCACAAGCTTGGGAGCTCGCCGGGTAACGCCTAACCGTCTAGGGGATGAATCCCCAAGAGTAACAAACACAACAAGTACTGGCGATGAGAAAGAATCAAGTGCTCTTGAGATGATGATGAAGCTCAAACGAATTTCTCCTCAATCTTTTCACAAATCCACCAAGGATTTGAGTGGGGAATCAAACTTGAAGAAGAGGAGTGCTTGAGTGAGTTTGGGAGTGTTTTTGAGAGTGGGGAAGGTGCCAACCGGCCAAAAGTGGACGAGGTCCTCTTTTATAGCCGGGGCACCCAAAAGAGCCGTTGGGCTAGATCCGACTCGGACTTTGTCCGAGTGAGTCGGACAAAGTCCGACTCCTAGGGTTTCGAGTTGATGTTTTGGCTTTGGAGTCCGACTCCTAAATCCGACAAGAGTTGGATATGTCCGAGTATTTTAGGGAGTCGGATATTGTCCGACGGAGTCGGACTTTGTCCGACTCCTAGGGTTTCAAAAGAGTGGCGAAGGTTACGGAGTCCGAGTGCTTTGTCCGACTGAGTCGGACAATGTCCGACTCCATAGGTAATTTTCTTTTGCCAACTCTCTGGAGTCCGAGTCCAATGTCCGAGTGAGTCGGACATTTTCCGACTCCATAGGTTATTTTGAATTTGGATGAAGATTTGAGCACTTTCATTTTTCACACCTCACACTTGTGTGTCCCTCTTGATAGTACGGTGTTTCCTATACTCAAGACATGAATAAAAGGCTTCACAACTTGATCTTGACCATGAGTAGACCAATTTTCAAATCTTGCACGTATGAGCGAGTATGGCCACTTCCTTTTTGTGTTTCTTTGCTCTCAATTGAATTTTAGATATGCACTTGCGCACAAGCTCATTTAAAATATTAGTCCTTTTTAATTGTATTGACGTCAATCACTCAAAACCATAATTGGGGGCCTAGATGCACTTTCAATCCCCCCTTTTGGTGATTGATGACAATACAACTAAAATTCACAATTAAGTATAAAAGGAGCTAGAACAAGAGAGCAAATAGAAGAGAGCTCCCCCTAAATGTGTGCATGAGTTGAATTCAATTTTGGTCATTTCAAAACCAAAAGCACATCTTTGAGAGGAAGGCAAGAGAGCTCCCCCTATTTCCATGCATTTTATCCACAAGGCATATAATTAAAAAAGAACAATGCATATGACATGTGAATCACACAAATGCAACTAGAAACGACACAAATAACATTACACCATTCATCATCCATAGAACATAGTTCACCACATAAATATTTAAAACGAGTTATTACAAATAAGAAGCACACACCACATAGTTCATCACAAGCCACAAATCCTAGCAACATGTCCATAAATCAAATAAGATACAAGAGCAACTCTCACTTGCTCTGCTCACAACTAAAACAACTTAAAGGTGAATTTTACTTCTCCCCCTTTGGCATCAAAGCACCAAAAAGAGAGAGAGAGAGGGGTCTACACATCATCGCCCCAATCTTCATCATCGTCGTCATCCTCATCTTCTTCTTCCTCGGCAGCTGGCCCCTTCCCTTTGGGATCCTCAACATCTTCTTCTTCTTCTTCTTCTTCTTCTTCTTCTTCTTCCTCGGAAGCTGCAGCCACGGGCTCATCCTCCTCATAATGAAACCTAGTGTGAGTGGAGGTACCGGTGCTAGTGCCGGTGGGAGCGATGGTGAAACCTGGACCCGAAGAGAAAGGTGGAGGAGGAAAGTAGCCAAAGTAGAGAGACTCATCCGGGGTGAATGAGTCCCAAGGATACTCAAGCTGGAGGAGGAGCAGGTGCTGGCTCTGGAGAAGGAACTCGAGGAGTGGTGATCCGAAGATGATTAAGAATAATTTTTTGCCTCTCCTTTATCACATCCCGATCGTTGCTTAAGACTTTCCATCCTTGCATCCATCCTCCGGCACATGCTGAAAATACCCTTAAGCATCTTGAAGAGAGCACTCTTGCTCTTTGTGCTAGGACCACGACCACGGGCCCTATCCGGACGAGGAGCAGTGCTAGTGCTAGGAGCGAGTAGTACGGGTAGGAGCTGGAGCAGCTGGAGGAGCATCATACGATGGAGTCCTAGGAGCGTTGTGTGGCATCCTAGGCTGAAGAGGAAGATGCTTGCAGTCCTTGTTGAAAGTCTTCTTGGAGATCCTCTCAATCATGCACATCACAAATGGTGCATAGACACAAGCACGTCTAGCATCCACGGAACTATGCCACATCTCACTGAAGATAAAGTCCCGGAGACTTCGGTCCACGCCAACTCCGTCGAGGCTACGGGGGCGGCACGGGGACCGCACGTCCCGTCGGCGTGGCTCGACGGGAGCAGAGCGGTGACAGGGAGGGATTTGCGCGAGCCCCATCCAATGATTTCCGAGTAACACCCACGTGGGCGCTTGGGTGGGTGGAGTTAATGCGGTTGGTAGTCGAGCTTTGAGGTCGTGCTTCGAAGGTCGAACGCGGAGGTCGAGCGGGCAAGGTGCACACCATGTGGCACTCCATAGGAGCGGCTTGAAAATGTGCACACATACACCCACTAAGCATGATATCGGGCCTAGATGCACAAAGGTAAAGCAAAGAGCCGATCATAGAGCGAAAAACCTTTTGATCAACCGGCTTGTATTTCTTGGTGAGGTCGAGATGGCCGTTTGTTGCCATGGGTGTCTTGGCGGGCTTTGCCTTGTCCATGTCAAACTTCTTCAATATGTCTTGAGTGTACTTGGCTTGACATAGGAAGGTGCCCTCCTTGAGTTGCTTGACTTGAAATCCTAGAAAGAATGTCAACTCCCCCATCATAGACATCTCGAACCTCTTTGTCATTATCTTGCTAAAATCATCACAAAACATTTGATTAGTAGAACTAAATATTATGTCATCGACATAAATTTGGCACACAAATATATCATAATCAAAACGCTTAGTGAAGAGGGTTGCATCGGCCCTGCCCATTTCAAAACCCTTTTTCAAAAGGAAATCCCTAAGGCATTCATACCATGCTCTTGGTGCTTGCTTAAGCCCATAGAGCGCCTTATGGAGTTTGTACACGTGGTTAGGATACTTGGGATCTTCAAAGCCCGGTGGTTGCTCCACGTACACTTCTTCCTTGATTGGCCCATTTAGGAATGCACTCTTCACGTCCATTTGGTACAACTTGAAGTTGTGGTGAGTGGCAACGGCAAGTAGTATTCTTATTGATTCAAGCCTTGCCACGGGGGCATAGGTTTCATCAAAATCCAATCCTTCTACTTGTGAATATCCTTTTGCCACCAATCTTGCTTTGTTCCTTGTTACAACACCGTCTTCATTTTGCTTATTGCGGAACACCCACTTGGTGCCACAACATTCTTGCCTCTTGGTCTTTCTTCCAATATCCAAACTTCATTTCTTGTGAAGTTGTTCAATTCCTCTTGCATGGCCATCACCCAATCCGAGTCCTCGAGTGCTTCTTCCACTCTAAATGGTTCCAAAGAAGAGACAAAAGAGTAATGTTCACAAAAATCGCAAACACGAGAACGAGTGATTACCCCTTTTTCTATGTCACCAAGAATTTGTTCCACGGGGTGATCACGTTGCACACTTTGGTGCACTCTTGGGTGTGGTGGATGTGAGCTTGTTTGGCCGCCGTCTTGTTCAACCTCTTGATCATGCGATGTGGGTTCATCATCTTGTGCTTGAGCATGATCTTCATTACCAACTTCTTGATCTTGGTCAACTTGATCATGATTTGTACATGGTTGGTCTTGACTTGAGGGAGGAGGTTGATCTTGATCACTTTGTGGTTCTTGCGGTCTCACATCACTCGTTGACGCCGGTTTTTGACTAAGGGACCCATTGTCGACGACTATAGGTCAAAAGAAGGCCGGTGGGCGTGAAGGTCGACGGCCGTCCGGGCGAGTAAAAGGCGCGTCCCTCCCGGGAATCGTGCGCGGACGCCAACAGTAAGAGCGTAATATTAATGGGCCTGGCCCACGTTGTAAAATTAGAAATAATAGTTTAATTTTGGAAAGAGATCCTAGTCGGTTAGGAAATCGGCCCGAAGAGGGTCCGAGTAGGATTCTTTGTGCCGAGTATAAATGCATACTCGGATGTAACATGTAAACTCGATTCACATCCAATACAATTTTCGGCGCATCGCCAAACCCTAATTTTCTGTTAAGTCTTTACTTGTTTTGCGCGGGGATCTTCGGGGCTCCGGTCGACAATAAGTTGGCTTGACAAGGTAATTATGTTGTCTAATTCTCGGCGCATTGTTCGTAATTAGATGTCTTAATTGCTAGTTATCCGACGACCGGATCTGTTTTCGATCGTTGTAGTAAGTATCGGCCGGGATGAGTCAAGTCGACCCGGTCCGGGCTCGTGGTGGAGGTAGTTTGACTTGTCCCGCCTCCCCGTTCCAGTCTTTGCTCACAACGCCGATTGGCTCGGATTTGGTCGTTCGAGTCACGATAGCCGCTATGAGAATTCTTTTACATCTTGGCCGATTCGATTGTGCGGATTCGGTTGACGTGTCCTGTGTTTGCCTTTGCGATAGTTGACTTGTCCTAGGCGCATGCAGCCGATTGGCTAGGGTTTCTTGTTGAGCATGAAGCATTTGCTCCCAAAAACTCGAAAGTACGAGATGTTAGGCTTTTTACTCGGTTAGTAGCTCGTATGGTGTTTTCCTCAAGAGTCGATGGAGATACAACCGGTTTGAGGCATGACATGCGGTGTTGATTGCTTCGGCCCATAATACATGAGTCGGATGGGCCGTGCTGTTCCTCGTCTATGGCCGATTTTGTCTATCTTACGCCATAATCGGCCACGGCTGCACATCGGTCTATCCGGGCCGATGACCTGGAATTTTACACTTTTTATTGTCTTTGTTGGTTTGCAGGAAAACCATCCGCACGCACCAGCGCACACGAGAATCGGCGAGCCGAGCCGGTCCGTTGGGAGCACGGGGCCTCGCGTCGGCCGGGGTTTCGGTGGACTCTCCGGACAACGGTGTGTTGGTGACTTTTGACGTCAACACACTTTTTGGCACGCCCGGTGGGACCTTGAGCAACCAAGATCAAGATGTCATACATACGAGTCTGTCGGGGAGGACGGAACACCAATGGTCGATGCTGAAAATCGGCCGATTTTGGTTCCGGTTCCTCTCGGGACGGATGGCAAAGGGCATGGAGAAGTTTCGATGATAACGGGGTTTCGGCCTGGGGAAAGATGACGACAGAACAAAAGCTGCAGTACCAGGAATACCTGGCCGAAGCAATGAAAAAGTACTTTCAAGCCCCGACAGGTGACACGTGGCGAGTGGCCACAAAAGGAGACTTCCCTCGGATTCTCGCATCCGGAAGAACTAGACCAAATCAAAGCCCGAGAGACTGCCGGATGCCAACCAACTCGGTGATATGGTCAACTCGTCCGTTCATCGGGCCCTAATCAATCAATCGGGCGTGTTGACCAACACCATCGGGAATTTGATCAAGGACACGGTTGATGGCGGATCGTTCACTCGAAGGATATTCCGGACCTGCATACACTCAGCCTTTTGGCACTCCTGTACGGTCGATTCAGGGAATTAGCCTCCAGAATACTACACCACCAGCAGGGTTTCATCCCTCGTACGGCATGCCACCTCACCTATGGCCTGGCAAGGATAATGCAAATGCAAGTACCGAGTACAACCCAGCCAGGCAAAGAGGATGACGAGTGGCCCCAAGAAGTCGGTAACGGAAGAGGGCGACAAACAAGATGTACAACAGCCGACTTCCGAGTTGGGGGCAGCAACCAATGTGGCAGCGGTCCCACGGATGGCACAGCAGCCCAATTTCTTCTACGTACCGAATACCGGCCCGAGTAGAATTGAGAACTCACCCACTATAGTACGGCCGATATCCGGTATTCCACGACCAATCGCATCGGTTGGGGGACAGGGATTCATGATCGGACGGCCGATCCAATCGGCCATGAATTATGGAATCGCTCCGCGTACACTATTCCCGGCTACCGCACTGGAATTTCGGGAACGGCTAGTTGATACACCCGATCGGGGGACAGCCCAACACCGCTTATATGACAGGGACCGGATCAGCAACTCGCTGAACCCAATGATATGAATAGCCTCATGGCTAAGATCGCCGATATGATGAAAGATCGGTTCGATTTGAAGCCTAAGGAGAAGAGTGCATTATATCGGCGACCTTACCCTGATCGGATGGATTCCGTGGCTTTACCCAATAAGTATAAAATTCCTGAGTTTTCCAAGTTTTCCGGGCAAGATAACACATCAACTATGGAGCACATCAGCCGATATGACGCACAGCTTGGTGAGGCGTCTACTCGAGAGGCTTTGCGGGTTCGGCTATTCCCACTGTCATTGTCCGGATCGGCCTTTTCATGGTTTGCTTCGACTGTCGCCTGGTTCTATTCAGAGTTGGGCCGATCCGGAGAAAAGGTTTCACTCGTACTTCTTCACGGGCATTACCGAGCTTAGTTTGTCCGATTTAATGGCGGTGAAACAGAAAGCCGGGAATCGGTGGCTGATTATATACGGAGGTTCGGGACTCGAGGGGACGATGCTACAATCCGAACCTGACGGAGCAGCGAGTTGGCCGAAATCGCTTATACGGGGCTATTCTCCAACATTAAAGAAAAGTTTACCCCACATGAGTTTGATGGGCTGGCACAGCTGACCCGCGAGGCGATCGGCCAGGAAGAGAATCTCCGACTCACCGAGGAATCGGCGGTATCGGATGGCTTATGCTGATTTCGACGGTGAGGATGGTGAAGAGGGGATTAATGCAGTTGAGTGGACTAATAACAAACGGCCGATATTTTCTCCGCATGTCAATCCTAAGGAGAAAAAATATGATTTTGATTTATCTAAGGCCGACGAGATATTTGATCAACTCGCTGCGGGAAAAGAAAATCCAGCTTTCCCTCATCACAAAATTCCTACGCCGGAGGAATTGAAGAAAATGGCTAAGTGGTGCAAGTGGCATGGAAATTCGCATCATAACACCGTTGATTGTTATGCTATGAGAGATGAAATCCGAGAGGGCAGTTGACGAGTGGGGTATTGCGAGCAGCCGATGTAAAGAAGAAGATGAAAGTTGATGGGCACCCTTTCCCGGCTAATACGATGTACATCAATACCATCGGCGGTGGATCGGCTGGTTTCATACGCCGATATGAGAGGAAGAGAGAGAGGGAAGAAAGAGATCAGGTGGCACGTGAACAGGAATCTATCGGTCAAAGTCAGCGAGTACGAGCAAGGCGTGATCCGCCGAGAAGATTTTGACCCACACCGGGATTGTCCTTTCTTTCAGCATCGCTGGGACCAAAACATGAAGCTTCCATCTATCGGGAACTGCCCGGAGTGCACCGGCCGAAAAGAGTATCGTGATGGCGGGTCATCAAGTTACCAGGGACGGCCGATTAGTCGCAGCTACGAATCACAACAATCGGCCCCCGGAAGAGCGATCGGCTATGATCACGGATATGATGAACGAAGATACGTAACGCCAAAGAGAACCTCCGTTCACGATCGGTCGGGGCCAATCAACGATGAGGAAGAGTTTGATCACCAGTACCATGAGAATTCGAGAGACGATCAAACCGAGAACGAAGAACGAGTGGTGCCCCGGTGGTTTGCTCAGCAAAACCCGGAAGAGGAGGCTCCAAAGATTGCGTTGTCGAGAAATCAAGGGTGGACGGCATTACGAGAGATGACCAGGATGATGAGCCCAAGCCCAAGAAGCAATGGAGGCCGAAAGTGCAGTCTCGGGTGGTCCGGGCTGAAGCCGCGGTGAATATGATGTCACTAATGCCCGGGATTGTCGGATCGACCGATGAAAATTCGGCTGAAGAAGAACCAGTTGGGGATACTTCGGAGACTTCGTGGACGCCGGAATCGGCGATATTTGATAAGCCGATCAACTCGATCATTTGCATCTCAAGGCATTGTACATTAGCGGCTACGTCAATGGGTCGCCGATGAGGAAAATGTTGGTCGACGGAGGAGCAGCGGTCAATGTCATGCCGATTACTACATATCGCAAGCTCGGGAAGACGCCGGAAGAAATGATGAGGGCTAATCGACGCTCAAGGATTACAGCGGGAGAAGCCAAGATGTGCGTGGGGCCGCAATAATGGAGATCACCGTGGGAAGCAAAACCATACCCACCACTTTTTTCATCATCGACGGGAAAGGTGCATACACAACTTTGTTGGGGAGAGACTGGATTCATGCCAATTGTTGCATCCCATCAACCATGCACCGGTGTTTGATTCAATGGGTCGGCAACAAGGTCGAAATCGTGCGGGCCGATAAGTCCGTAACCATTGCAACCGCCGATTTCGAGTTTGCCGGTCCGGAGAGCTTGCCTTGTTTATCGGGCACATATTGGGATGCGGAGGCCATAAACATCACAGACGACGGAGTTATTGTGACCGGGGGTCGGGTACCCCCGGCTGCTCCGATGGGCCCCACAGGAGAATTGACGGATAATCGGCCGATCGATACGCGCACGAGAGGATATGATGAGTCAGCCGATTAACGAACCGGAAGACGGGAAGTTAGGTCACGGTTTTGTGTCGGCCGACGAGTTAGAAGAGGTAGATATAGGGGATGGAGACAAGCCTCGGCCGACATATATTAGCAAGAAATTATGTAAAGAAGTAAGAGATGAATTAGTGGCCTTATTGGAAGAATTTAAAGATTGTTTTGCTTGGGATTATAGCGAGATGCCTGGACTCAGCCGATCGATTGTCGAACATCGGTTGCCCACCAAACCCGGATATCGGCCATATAAGCGGGGGCTCGAAAAATTGACCCTAGGTATTATGAAGCCGTCAAAGAAGAGATTATCAGATTATATGAAGCCGGCTTCATTAGGCCATGCCGATATGCGGAGTGGGTTTCCAGTATTGTGCCGGTGGAAAAGAAAAATGGAAAGATGCGGGTCTGCATTGACTTCAGAAATTTGAATAAGGCGACTCCGAAAGATGAGTACCCAATGCCAAACGCCGATTTGTTAGTTGATGCAGCCGCCGGCAACAAAATTTTGAGCTTTATGGATGGAAATGCTGGGTACAATCAGATTTTTATGGCCGAAGAGGATATACCGAAGACAGCGTTCGGGTGCCCTGGAGCGTTGGGACTATATGAGTGGGTTGTCATGACCTTCGGACTAAAAAATACTGGTGCTACATATCGGAGAGCCATGAATTTTATATATCACGATTTGATTGCCCGATTGGTGGAAATTTATATTGATGATGTCATGGTAAAATCAAAATCGGTTGGGAGTCATGTGGCTGATCTCGGAGAAGTGTTGAAGAGGACAAGACAATATGGATCGAAGATGAACCCGCTCAAGTGTGCGTTTGGTGTTTCAGCTGGACAATTTCTGGGGTTTATTGTGCATGAAAAGGGAATTGAAGTCGGCCCTAAGAGTATTGATTCTATCAAAAAGCTGGAACCGCCGACGAATAAGACAAAGCTCCAGTCCCCGATCGGCAAGATTAATTTTATTAGGCGATTTATCTCAAACTTGTCCGGTCGACTTGATGTATTCACGCCGTTATTAAAACTCAAGGCCAATCAAGAATTTCGGTGGGAGCCGATCCATCAAAGGGCTTTAGAAGATATCAAGAAATATTTGGTGTCCCCACCGGTGATGGTTCCGCCAAAATCAGGCACACCCTTTAAGTTGTATTTATCGGCCGATGATAGGTGCATCGGCTCAGCATTGACTCAAGAACAGGAGGGAAAAGAGCGGGTCATATTTTATCTCAGCCGCAAATTAATTGATGCAGAAACACGGTATCCGAGAGGTGGAAAGGTTATGTCTCTGTCTCGTATTTTTCATGCACAAAACTAAGGCATTATCTCGTTAGCCGAGGAGTGCACTCGTGGTTTGCCAGGCCGATGTCGTAAAATATATGCTATCGGCCCCGGTCCCCAAAGGCCGGTTGGGCAAATGGATGTTGGCAATTGCGGAGTTTGATTTGGGCTATGAATCGGCCAAAGCAGTAAAAGCACAAGTATTGGCTGATTTAATAGTGCAACACGGTGAGCACTCGGCCGGATACGTTGAACCGGTGCCATGGACGGTATTCTTTGATGGTTCAATTTGCAAGGAAGGAAGTGGTATCGGCTTGGTTGTTGTGTCGCCTCGGGGGCAATACGGGAATACTCTATTACAGTAGAGGCACACACCAACAACCAAGTCGAATACGAGGCGATATTAAAAGGACTGGAATTACTCATCGATGCCGGGGCTGATTTTGTGGAAATTTTCGGCGATTCCTTGTTGGTTGTGAGTCAGCTGGCCGATGAGTATGAGTGTAAAGATGAAATATTGTTGCAATATCATAGAAAGTGCCAGAAGTTAATGAAAAGGTTCAAGTGTGTTAAAGTCAGCCATATACCAAGAGAGCAGCACTTCGAAGCAAATAACTTGGCTCAGCTAGCATCCGGATATCGGCTCGCCGAAAAAGCTTAGAGATAGCTGATATTGAAGAAGCCGATTGGCGTACGGAAATTCAAAATTTTTGAGCAATCCATCCCAACCTGCAGATAAGAAGATAAGATATAAAGCCTTGAAGTATGTTCTGTTGGATGATCAATTATTTTTCAAGACAATTGATGGGGTGCTTCTCAAGTGTATTGATGACACCGAGGCAAAAGTGGTAATGAGCGAAGTGCATGATGGGATTTGCGGAACGCATCAATCGGCCCATAAAATGAAGTGGCTGCTAAGGCGAGCTGGTTATTACTGGCCGACAATGTTGGCCGATTGTTTCAAATATTATAAAAGTTGCCAAGATTGCCGGAAATTTGGGCCTATACAGAGGGCGCTCGCGTCGGCTATGAATCCGAGTGATCAAACCTTGGCCGTTCGGAGGCTGGGCCATGGATATGATCGGCCGGATAAATCCAGCATCAAGCAAAGGACATCAATACATATTGGTAGCTACAGATTACTTCACAAAGTGGGTTGAAGGGGCGCCCTATCGTAAAGTTTCGACGGCCGACGTGATAACGTTTGTTAAAGAGCATATCATTTATAGATTTGGGATTCCGGAAACAATCACGACAGATCAAGGATCAGTATTCACGTCGGACGAATTTCAATCTTTTGCTGAGGAGATGGGGGTTAAGTTGATTAATTCGTCGCCGTATTATGCCCAAGCCAATGGCCAAGCTGAAGCGGCAAATAAGAGTCCGATCAGGTTGATCAAGCGGAAAATACAAGAGTATCCTCGTAAGTGGCACATGAAATTGATGGACGCTTTGTGGGCTTATCGTATGTCACGGCATGGGGCCATGCAAGTCGCGCCGTATCAGCTTGTATATGGGCACGAAGCCGTACTCGCCATGGGAGACAGCTATCGGCTCCAGGAGGATTGAATTGCAACAAAAGCTTTCGGCCGATCAGTACTACGGATTGATGATGGATGAATTAGAAGATGTAGTACAAAATCGGCTGGATGCATTGGAAAAAATAGAGCGAGAATAAGGCGAGGGTCGCCCGCCATTATGATAAGAAGGTTGTGCAGAAACAGTTTAAAGAGGGCGATTTGGTCTGCAAGCTTAGGATGCCGATCGGCGTGAAGGACAATCGGTTTGGTAAATGGTCGCCTAATTGGGAAGGACCTTATTTGATTAGCCGATCGGCACCGGGTAATGCATATATTTTGAAAGAGTTAGCAGGGGAAGAATTCGGCCGAGCACTTAATGGGAAGTATTTGAAGCAGTATTATCCTAGTATTTGGATTAACTCGTAGTGTTCGGCCTAAAAGAGACTACAGCCGATGTCGATGCACATCGCCTTGAGACGGCCGATATCGAGGGTATCGCCCTTAGCCAAAAAAAAAAAATATGACAAGTAAAACGCAGAAAGTCACGAGACAAATCAGCCGATGTGTTAAACGTCGTCTTCGGATGGCCGATATTATGGTATATCGCCCTTAGTGCAAAAAAATATTCACAACAAATTTTGTTCAAAATCCTATTACACCTAAGCATAATCGACGGCTTCGGCACGGGACAAGAAGTCTTGGACGGCAGATAGTGCACGGGCCGAGCATGGAGTCGAGTTTGGCCATGACCAACAGGTCATCCTCGATGGGGCCGACATCGGCGTGCGCCGCGGCAACCATCTTCTCGGCCGCTTGAATTGCTTCGTCCGTCGTCTTCGTTGAGCCGCCACGTCAACCGACAACCGTGCAATGGTGGCTTCCAAGGCCGCCGCCTCCTTCTCCTTGAGAGCCGGCGATGCTCTCAAATCGGCAATCTCCTGGTTGATTACCTGCAGTTCATCCTGCCGATTTGAGAGTTGCTCTTGCATCTCCCGGGTCTTGCGGGCCTCCTCCTCGGAACGCTTGATGGAGTTCTCGGCGTGTAACGCAGCTTGCTGCTGCTCCGCGTAGCGAGCCGGACGCTGCTGGGCACGAATGAAGTCCATTTGCCGGTACTCCATGTATGCCACACGGTGCGAGCATCGTGCACATCGTCCGGGAGCTCGGTCCGGACCTCCAAGTACCGGGCCCGTATGGGGTGAGCGTCGGCCACCAAGCGATCAACCGAAGAAGCCTCGAGTCCGCGCGCGATTTCGGTCATGGTGGTAAGACCGGAGGTAGATACCAAAATCGGCGCAGGACGAAGGAAGCCGAGCGCCCGAAATACCAAGAAAAATAAGATGAAACTAATGATCAGCGGCGAATCAAGGAAGAAATAGTAAAAACCAACCTGCGAAGCGTCGATGCGAAGCGGCCGGACGTCTATCGGCTGTGCCATTGAACCCACAGGTTCGTGTGTTTCAATCAGCTCTCGGCCGGCCGATCCACCTTCGTCGAGCAACATCCTCGGAGGCGGCATCGGGCGATACTCGCCAACGAGGCTCATCGGCAGCGAGTACCTACGGGAGAAGCCGCGGCGGCTCCCGGCCGGCCGATTCTTCGTCGGCAGCGGTGCCTTTGGGAGAAGCCATGGGCGACACACGGCCGGCGGCGACCTCGGGAGACGCAGGCCGATCCGAGCGAGTTGAGTTCTCCGTAAGGTTTGGATCGGCCTCGGCTTGGTACGACTTCGGGCGCCGGACCTGTTTGAATCGGCCTTTCGAGCGTCGGCGTCCGGCCCGTGGAGGAGTTGGCGAGCGGATCGGCCTATCGGGCGTTGGCGTCCGGGCCCGAGGAGGAGAGACCGCCGATTCCTGCTAAGAACTCATAGTTAGACGGTATGTTAATTGAAAAGGAATCGGTGATCATGCAATAATAACCTCGACGCAGCGGAGACGGTTCATCGAAGTAGTCCG
The DNA here is from genome assembly GCA_031894775.1 of Chloris gayana. Classification (NCBI taxonomy): domain Eukaryota; kingdom Viridiplantae; phylum Streptophyta; class Magnoliopsida; order Poales; family Poaceae; genus Chloris; species Chloris gayana. Next base: position 131,391 of record JAUNZO010000158.1, on the reverse strand, counting down.
GGTCGGACGGGCGCACAGAGCTGCTTTAGCAGCGCGCGGTATCGCTTCGGGGCTTGAGTCGACCCTGCAGCTGGCACATTAGCCTTCCTCTTTCGAGGGCGGCTGTTTTAGTTTTGGCCTTGCGGGCAGCTGGTGCCCTCGACTCATCGCCGCAAATACTTGAGCAGGAGTGCGGTCGGTGAAGCCGATATTCGGAACAATTGGGCTCGGCATTAAGTATGCAATCGGCCGGCCACCGATGCTCTGGGTCGGCGGCTCCTCCGAGTCCGACCGAAAGAGGATATACAAGGGTGAGCATTTGGAGTGGCCGATTTCATTTACAAAATCGGCCTTACAAAATAAATCAGCTACACATACCTCGGCGAAAGCTTCTCTCAGGACTAAGCCGGAGAAGAAGGAAGCGGTGTTCCGGCTGCGGAGGTGCCGGTTCACTCGCCCCACCAACGGTCAAAAAGGCGGGTACTCCGGGCGCCGGGAAAATCCGGCCAAGTCGCCGGTGACGACATCGGTGGTGCGGCCGACGAGCCAATTCCACCGAATGGCGTTGTCGACGATAGCCCGCGCCTTTATTTGCCCCACATAGAAGAGGTCGGGGGCAACCGGCCGAAGCCAAGTTGGCGGGCCGCCACCGACGGGTGATAGAACTCATAGGAGCGGAAGGCCTTGCTCCCAAGCAATGAGTCCCGTCGGCAGCAGACAGGGGCGGAGGCAGGTGGTGAAGATCTTGATCGCCTCCCCGTCGGCCGTCGGGAAGGTTGGGTCGATCGAAAAGGAGTGTCATACCCCTTCTCGAAGAAATCAATGTACGGATACCAATCCGTACTTTCGTTGTTGAGGCCCTTGTAGAGGGCGGCGAACCAATACGCCCGGTGAAGAAGGAGGTACGCCGATCCCGGAAGATACTTGCCCATGGGAAGGGCATAGCTGTCGGCCAACCTATCGGCTATCGGCAGAAAATTGTTTGTGGGGCTCACACCGACCCCACGGAAGAAAAAGTGGTCGAGCCACATGTTGAGGAAGGCCACATGCTCGCGGCGATCGACCGTGCCGTGCCCCTTGTTGTAGGTCTCGGATGTAGACCTTCCAACCCCTGGTGTCCTTAGGGTTGATCCGGTGGGAGGACTTAATGCGGATGGCGTCCGGAGTGGCCTCCGCCGTGATATTCAAATCGGCCAACATGACCGTGTCCAGGAGGGTCATGGTAGCCGGGCCATGGCCGAACATAAAACAGTTCAGGGCATCCGACCGGAGATAAGAAGCGGCCGCCAAGCAACGGTTCATTCTTGTGGTGATCGGCCGAGAAAGCTTGATGGCATGGGCGATGCCGATGTTGGCCCAACCTTGCGGATGGACGGCCGACACCCGGTTATACCAATCGCGCCATCCTGCAACGGGAGTCGGCCATGACCGAAAGCTGCCGGCCCACTCGGCCGATAGTGGGGATCGTTGCCGAAACGGAACACGGTTCGTTTCGGCACGGATGAGATCCGTGGGGTCGGGATCGCCCATAGGACCCAAGAAGAAATGAGTCGGGATGTTGGACGGGATAGCGACTTGGTTCCGGATCTCCTAAAAACAAGAAATAGGACTAAAATGAGAAGCGGAACGGGAAGAAGATAAATTGTGAAAATGAACAAGAACAAGAACGCGAAGAAAATTGCAAAGGTAGAAAAGAGGGATGCTCGAATGTACATTACCTCCGGAACGGCGTTGGTGGTGGCGACGACGCGGCCGGCGGCGGCGTGCAGCAGCAGCAGCAATAGCAGGATTCATGGTCGCCGGAGAAGAAAAACGGCGGCGGCGCGATGAGAAGTTGAAAAGACTCGAGAAGGAAAAGGTCGCTGGAACAGGGGAAGATGAAGGCCAAGGAGAGGAAACAGATGGGAAATGACCGGGGTGGCCCTGGGTTTTATGGAGAAATGACGGGCGATAAAACCGGCGCAAGAAAAGAGAATAAATCAGTCCGACGCATGCGTTGCATACCCCAGACCGGGGGACATGTGTTGACGCCGGTTTTTGACTAAGGGACCCATTGTCGGCGACTATAGGTCAAAAGAAGGCCGGTGGGCGGAAGGCCGACGGCCGTCCGGGCGAGTAAAGGCGCGTCCCTCCCGGGAATCGTGCGCGGACGCCAACGAAGAGCGTAATATTAATGGGCCCGGCCCACGTTGTAAAATTAGAAATAATAGTTTAATTTTGGAAAGAGATCCTAGTCGGTTAGGAAATCGGCCCGAAGAGGGTCCGAGTAGGATTCTTTGTGCCGAGTATAAATGCATACTCGGATGTAACATGTAAACTCGATTCACATCCAATACAATTTTCGGCGCATCGCCAAACCCTAATTTTCTCGTTAAGTCTTTACTCGTTTTCGCGGGGACCTTCGGGGCTCCGGTCGACAATAAGTTGGCTTGACAAGGTAATTATGTTGTCTAATTCTCGGCGCATTGTTCGTAATTAGATGGCTTAATTGCTAGTTATCCGACGACCGGATCTGTTTTCGATCGTTGTAGTAAGTATCGGCCGGGATGAGTCAAGTCGACCCGGTCCGGGCTCGTGGTGGAGGTAGTTTGACTTGTCCCGCCTCCCCGTTCCAGTCTTTGCTCACAACGCCGATTGGCTCGGATTTGGTCGTTCGAGTCACGATAGCCGCTATGAGAATTCTTTTACATCTTGGCCGATTCGATCGTGCGGATTCGGTTGACGTGTCCTGTGTTTGCCTTTGCGATAGTTGACTTGTCCTAGGCGCATGCAGCCGATTGGCTAGGGTTTCTTGTTGAGCATGAAGCATTTGCTCCCAAAAACTCGAAAGTACGAGATGTTAGGCTTTTTACCGGTTAGTAGCTCGTATGGTGTTTTCCTCAAGAGTCGATGGAGATACAACCGGTTTGAGGCATGACATGCGGTGTTGATTGCTTCGGCCCAAAAACGGTCGGAGGTCTTGTATTCATCAAGCATGGTTCTTGCCATCTCTATGAGAGTGCGATTCTTTCTTTCGGCCACTCCATTTTGTTGAGGTGTGTAGGGCACCGAAAACTCATGCTTGATGCCCTCCTCATCAAGGTACTCTTCAACTTGAGTGTTCTTGAACTCGGTACCGTTGTCACTTCTTATGGCCTTGATCTTCACTTCAAATTCATTTTGTGCTCTTCTCAAGAATGTCTTGAGTACATCCTTCACTTCACCTTTATCACACAAAAAGAATACCCACGTGAAGCAAGAATAATCATCAACAATAACAAGTCCATATTTGTTACCGAAGAGGTCCATGTGTAGCATCTCCAACGGTCTTGTCGTTGTTACGATGTTCTTGGATGGATGTGGTGCTCCAACTTGTTTTCTGGCTTGACATGCACTCGCAAATTTTATTTTTATCAAAGCAAACATACGTTAGTCCAAGGATGTGACCGCCCTTTTGGAGTTTGTGAAGATTTCTCATACCGACATGGGCTAGTCGTCTATGCCACAACCATCCCATGTCGGACTTTGCAACTAAGCATGTGTCAAGTTTTGCTTTATCCGCGGTAAAATCCACAACATAAAGCTTCCCTTTGAGCACACCCTCAAAAGCAATCGAGCCATCACTTCTCCTTGAGACAATCACACCCTTGTCGTTGAACAAGCAATTGTAGCCCATTCCACAAAGTTGTGAGATAGACAACAAATTGAAGTCAACGTTATCCACAAGCATAACCTTCGAAAATGAATGCGGAAAGGTTAAAGGAATGTTACCATATCCCAACACATAGCCTTTTCCGTTGTCTCCAAATGTGATATATTCATTTCTTTCTTTGCTTGGCTCGAATAACTCGAACATTTTCTTGTCTCCGGTCATATGATTGGTGCATCCACTATCCACCACCCATGATGAGCCACCGGAGGAGTATTCCTACAAAACAATTTATGCTTTGTTTTTAGGTACCCAAATTTGCTTGGGTCCTCTCACATTAGTAACAAGTGCCTTGGGCACCCACACACAAGATTTGTGGGTCTTGTTGCGTGGTCCAACATATTTTGCATAGACACGACCATGCTTGTTTCTCATTAGCACATAGGTCGCATCAAATTCATTAAAGAGAGCACAAGAGGGGTTAGGCACGTTAGTACGCAAATCACAAGTAAGAGAAGATTTGTTAGTGTTCTTGATTTGCTTCTCGTTCTTGACTTGCTTCTTTTGATGTGTGCTCTCCTTGGTGAACTTGATGAACTCGGTGTCGTTCTTATTGATTCTTGCATTGTGCTTGTCACCTTGCTTGTACCCAATGCCATCCTTCACATGTGGCCGTCTCACATTGGTGTATGCACCCTTGCATACTCGGCCTTGGCATCATCAATGGCCTTCATCTTCTTTTGTGCTTGTTCTTGAAGCTCTTGCACTTGCTTCTTCAAATCATCAATGGTCTTGATGTTTCTTGTACAAGCTTCAACATCAATCTTGTGGCACCTAGAGCACTCAATGCTAGATGGGGGGCAAGACGAAGATTGAGAGGAAGTAGTGTTACACTTAATTTCCTCAAATTGCACTTTGAGAGAGTTGTGATCCTTTTGTAAGTTATCACACTTCTCTTGAAGTGACACATTTGTGACTTTAAGTGTCTCACTTTCATTTTCAACCATTTTGAGAGACTTTACCAAGTCCTCATTTTTCTTCCTCTCAACTTCTAGGAGCTTCTCAAGTTCAAGCACCCTTTGCTTCTCTTGAACAAGCATTTCCTCTTGTTTCTCAAGAAGCTCCTCTTGCCTCTCATTGTTCTCCTTTTCCTGCTCAATAATGTCCAACAAATCAAACATGTTAGGAATTTGAGAACTTCCATTAGCATTTACCTTGGAGCCCTTAGCCATCATGCATTTGTGCCCGGCGTCATCTTCATCATCGGTCAAGCTTCCAAACAAGGAGGAGTTGGTTGATGTTAGCCCTATAGCAAGTGATGCAATGCCTCCCTTTTCTTCATCGGATTCCGACTCGGAGGCGAAAGATGATCCATCGGAGTTCCACTCTTGTCCAATGTGTGCTTCACCCCGACGGTACTTTCTATGCTTCTTGTATTTCTTGTCTCCTTTCTTGTTTTGCTTGTTCTTGTAGTTCTCCGGACACTCCGCCATGAAATGACCTTTGTCTCCACAAATGTAGCACTTGTTTTTGGCTTTTCTTGATTTGCTCTTGTCTTGATCATTTTTCTTGAAGCTTCTTTTTGACATGAGCTTGTTGAACCTTTTCACGAAGAGAGCCATTTTATCATCACTATCATCATCACTCTCCTCGACCTCCTTCTTTTTCTCTTCTTGTTCGGCATCGAGAGCCAAATCATTTTTGCTCCCACTAGCGTTTTCTTTTTCCTTGAGCAAAGCATTGATCCTATTTCCTTGGTCAATTTGCTGTTTTTGGGAGAGCACCTTTCCAATCACTTCATCGGTGGTAAAGTATCTAAAGCCATCTTTGTCTCTTATGTTGGACACTATGTTGGCATCCCATGCTTGCAAGGCTTGTAGCAACCTTCTATTCACATCCAAGTCCAACACCTTCTCTCCAAGTGCTCTTCTCTTGTTTACTATCCTCATCATTCTATCATGGGTTTCCCTTGGCCCTTCATCCGACCTCATGACAAAGTAGTTAAACTCTTCTCTAAGTCCTTCTAGCTTAGACTCCTTCACACTATCAATGCCCTCATGAACTAACTCAAGCTTCAACCAAATTTGATGAGCATCCTCTAATCCGGCTATATTCTCATACTCGGCGGGACTAAGTGCGGACACAAGGGCACTAGCCGCCGTTACATTGCACCTCACATTGAACAAGTCTTGTGCGGTTGGCTTGCTTCTACATTCCCACAAGAATCCGTTTTGAGTCACACTTCTCACATTTTGATGCATTGAATCCAAATGTAGTAGCATCTTTGTTTTCTAATGATCAAAGTATTGACCATCAAAATATGGTAGTCTTCCGGAGCCGGGTCCAATGTGCTCATCCCTTCCATCACTATAGGAGTATGGTGTTTTGCTGTAGCTTATTGGCAAAGCACTAGGCACATTTCCATCCTTGGCAATTCCTTTTCCACTTCCATCTCTTGTCCCATCCGGTGAGCTTTCAATCCTTACTTCACCGGTTGGTCTAGGTGGGACTTCACCACTACCACTACCACTAGCCGTTGCATCTTTGTCATTCGTCATCTTTAATCTTCAAGCGGTGAGGCTTCAACGAAGATACCCGCTCCGATACCAATTGAAAGTCGCCTAGAGGAGGGGTGAATAGGCGATAATCCTGAAAATCACTTAATTTAACAAATTAAATACGCAGGAAAGATTTGTCCGACTCAATGTCCGACGATGGTAGGACAAAGTCCGACTATGGACAAATATCCGACTAGAGTAGGACAAAGTCCGACTGCCTCGTGCGGAAAGGGGATCGGCAGCCAAGATGGACAAATCCACGGAAATTAAACAACAAACAAGTAGCTACAAACACTAGAAAGCTAGGGCAACAAGAACACAAGCAAGCAAGCCACTTATGCAAGTAAATCTAGGAATTTAAGGCAAGAGCACCCTAGAGCTATAGCACACCAATTGCAAGAAATAAAAGGGAAGACAAGGAGACACACGATTTTTCACCGAAGTTCAGCTCCACCAAGAAGCCTACGTCTCCGTTGAGGAGTCCACCAAGGACCGGGTTGCTCTCAACCCTAAACCTCTTCAAGCCACCACAAAGGCCGACTTAAAATCCACTAAAACAACTCTCCACGAAGGGAGGGGCAATACAAATGACCCGAGTCTCAACCACAAGCTTGGGAGCTCACCGGGTAACGCCTAACCGTCTAGGAGATGAATCCCCAAGAGTAACAAACACAACAAGTACCGGCGATGAGAAAGAATCAAGTGCTCTTGAGATGATGATGAAGCTCAACGAATTTCTCCTCAATCTTCTCACAAATCCACCAAGGATTGGAGTGGGGAATCAAACTTGAAGAAGAGGAGTGCTTGAGTGACTTTGGGAGTGTTTTTGAGAGTGGGGAAGGTGCCAACCTGCCAAAAGTGGACGAGGTCCTCTTTTATAGCCGGGCACCCAAAAGAGCCGTTGGGCTAGATCCGACTCGGACTTTGTCCGAGTGAGTCGGACGAGTCCGACTCCTAGGTTTTCGAGTTGATGTTTTGGCTCGGAGTCCGACTCCTAAATCCGACAAGAGTCGGATATGTCCGAGTATTTTAGGAAGTCGGATATTGTCGGAGTCGGACTTGTCCGACTCCTAGGGTTTCAAAAGAGTGGCGAAGGTTTTGGAGTCCGAGTGCTTTGTCCGATCGAGTCGGACAATGTCCGACTCCATAGGTAATTTTCTTTTGCCAACTCTCTGGAGTCCGAGTCCAATGTCCGAGTGAGTCGGACATTGTCCGACTCCATAGGTTATTTTGAATTTGGATGAAGATTTGAGCACTTTCATTTTTCACACCTCACACTTGTGTGTCCCTCTTGATAGTACGGTGTTTCCTATACTCAAGACATGAATAAAAGGCTTCACAACTTGATCTTGACCATGAGTAGACCAATTTTCAAATCTTGCACGTATGAGCGAGTATGGCCACTTCCTTTTTGTGTTTCTTTGCTCTCAATTGAATTTTAGATATGCACTGCGCACAAGCTCATTTAAAATATTAGTCCTTTTTAATTGTATTAACGTCAATCACTCAAAACCTTAATTGGGGGCCTATGCACTTTCATCAAGGTATTGTTGGAAATTCAGAAAATCAAGGAAAAGGAAAAATCTGTGGAATATTCCAAGGTAATATTCTCAGGCTGGCCCATGCTGCTCCATGGACCCACGACCATGCCAACCTCCTCACTCGTGATCCACATGGATCGAGTCCATGCAACCCTCAAAACCAAACCACATGGACCAAAGGTGACAGATGATGTCATCCAGTGCCGGACTCAGGCGGCGCCGCTCGTGCTCCGCCACGGCCTCTGCCGGAATCGGCTCGGCCAATCGCTTCATCTCGCCGCTTCACAAACGAAGCCCACCAAGACCTTCTCCACATCAACGCGCACCCGAGCAACACCACCTCGAGCACCAGCTACCGCCGGCGGCGAGGCACGAGCTGGCCGGAGCTACGGTCGGTTGCGGCGCGAAAGGGGAAAACCCCAAACCTCCACCAAATCGCAAACTAACGGCACCAGAACACAGCTCATGCTATAGTGATCCAACTGCACCACTCCCGATCAAGAAAGGTCGCCGGAGCACCACCAGCGGCGAGCGAGTTCCACGGAGGCGGAAACGGTGGCACCCTACGGAACCGGCAAAAGCTCGGGCTTTTCCGTAAGATTCAGCGCGCACAAGCACCGGCACAACGATGCAAAGCTCAACGACCGACCAAACTAGCCTAAGGCCTCGTTCGGTTGCGTCGGATTGGGTCGGAATGGAGCCCAATCCGATCGGAACAGAATGGCCCGGAATAAAAATGGTTGGGTTGAAAAATGTTGTTCGGTTATGGCCCGCCTAGAACGAAATCAGGCCTATTTCGAAAATTGGCTAGTGTCCAAGGGGCCGGAATGAATCTGCACCTTTGCACCTCCGGAACCGTTCTATTTCGCTCGACCGCTCGATGGCTCGTGAACCCTAGCGCTTTCCCTCCCGAGGTGGCTCCCTTCTTCCTCCCTCGGCGGCTCGGGCCAAGGTGGCGAGACGCACACCGGCAACGCGGGTCAAGGCAGCGAGACACACACCGGCAACGCGGGTCAAGGTGGCGGCAGGGCGCGGGTCAAGGCAGCGGCAGGGTGCAGGTCAAGGCGCCGGTAGGGCGCGGGGCGGCGACTCGACACAGCGACGGCGCGACGGCTTCATGATGGCATCGCTGCTTGACACGGCGACCTCTTCCCCTCTTCCCTCCGGTGCCTCTTTCTCGCTCTGTAAGCCATCACCCTTCCTTCTCCTATCCCCTCCTTTCGATCTTGGTGGTAGTTGTCGCTAGATTCGTGCTTAGTGCTTGTAGGGTTCTTGATCTAGTCGCTCTGGGGTCACACTCGTGTTGGCAGCGTTCTTGCTCTAGGGTTCTGGAGCAGGATGTCGATCTCCACCTGGAAAAATGTGGATTGAGCCATTTTCCGTGTGTATTTATCTGCACCCATGTCTAATTTATAGAATTTCCTGCTTCACTGTATGTAAACCCATGTCCTGTTTCGGCAACTTGTATTTGCTATTAAATATTGGCTCACTCAGATAGATTTGGTCGCTTTCCTTTATATTTCTACCATGAATTACTTAGGCACATGTATTCATTATTGCCACTCTTCTTAACAGAAGATTTTAGCCTTAAAACTGTCGAACCGCATTTGTTGTTAACGGTTGAGGATGAATTTATTTCTAACTTTTATTTAGTCACCTAACTATTGTACTTTAAAAAATTAGCTGAACTGTTACTTTTAAAAACAGCTGAACTATGCACATTTGATAATCATGTCACATTTGATGTAATTTCAGGACATGGATGAACTGAAAGAAGCAGTTCATGTATATTGTGCTTGTTTCTGGGAAATTTTTATTCCTATCTTTCCTTGTATGTTTACCAGCTTTATTCTTGTGGGTTATGGCCTTAAGCCATATATTAACCTGCATTTTTTAATTGACATTGTATGATGGAGACACGCTGGTCCTGCATTACTTCTGAATTTTTTTATGGTGCACTAAAATTTGAAACAGTTTGTACTTTGTTGATTGTTCTTGAAGCCAGTCTCAATTCTTATTTCTATTAGCTCATGAGCATTATGAACTTATACACTATCAGTCTCAAATCTCAGTCTTGATGTTCTAAAGTAACGCTGAGATATGCTGTAACTTAAATTGTCTGAGCTGCTTAAATACTCAAAATGACCTCTGTAACAATAATAATGTTCCTAAAATGTGATGGTCCCTCTACTACATCCAGTGTTTTGACACAAGGCTAGTGTATCAATTTTAAGGTTGACAATTCATTTGACAGAGTATGCACTGTGAAGTAAGCTGTACCTAGATTATTGGATCTTCATGTCGAATCTTCAAGTCTTTGTACCTAGATTATTGGATTTGTTGGGTGGAGTTTCTGGATTGGTTCGCTGTTAACCTCTATGGGCAGGAAACATGTATCCTGATAGGTTTCAAGCTACTGTGATCTATTTTTAATCGTGCAGCAAGCATATTTTGGTTCTTTGTTTTCAAATAAGCTACCTGATAGGTTTCAAGCTATTGTGATGTATTTTTAATCGTGCAGCAAGCATATTTTCCTGATGTATTAATTCTTTCTTGAGCTATTTGCCTTTGTAACTTGCAGATCACCCCAGCACCCTCCATTGGAGAGGAGGAGCATCTGCCCTCCTAGATGCTGTAATCTGAGTTTAACTACTACTGTAATTTAGTTGAAATACTTCCCAAAATATGTTGTAATCTGAGTTTAAATATTGCTGTAATTTGGCTTCATATTGTCCAAATACTGCTATTATATAGGTTGAAAGACTGTTGTAACGTGGGTTGAAATACTACCCAGATTTGCTCAATTTCTTGTGAAGTTATTTTACTTTTGTTGCTGAAATCCAGTTGGAATCATTCCTATGTAAACGAACAACATTTTGGAGATGAAAGTGTTCCAACTGAATTGAAATCCCTTGAAAAAATGAAACCGACTGGTTGAAGTGAACCAACCGGTATTACTCATTCCCCTCCTAGAACCATTCTGGACCCTTTTTCATTCCTGTACAACCGAACAAGCCCTAAGCGAGCTCGGAACCAACTCCTTGCCGACGACCATGGCACCCGACGGTAGAAACTCGACGGAAGCAAGGGAACCGCAGGCAAATTGAGAGGAAAAGGGAGGGGACAGGTGCGCCAGATCACTGTGGTTCTACTCGAGGTCTCGGAGTCGACAGAGGACCACGGATAACGACGAGCTCGTGACGGAAGATGACGGCGGATGGTGCGCAGGGGCTGGCAGCTGGACGACAGTGACCACGTGAATTTGTTCCCGTGCTACGAAAGAGAATACAGCCGGGGGTGAGCACAACGGGGTGCGGCGAACAAGGTAGAGCACGGAACGAAACACGGGGGAGGATGAGCCTCACCGGAGACGGCAGGCGACAGCGGAATCGACGACGGCCGAGAACTTGGATTGGCTTTCTCGCCTTCCTCCTTGCTCCACTCTCGATCCCGACCACACCAGGAGCTTCAGAGATGAAGGATGAACACGTCGGAGAGGTTGGAGCTTGCTGAAGACGAACCGCTCTGTGACGGCGGTGTAGAACAGAGCGGCAGCACGGCTAGGGTTTGTGCCGCCGAGCGGCTTGGGAGGGATTGGGATGGAGGCGGTGTGGCTCTGGGGGTTTTGTAGGCACGACGCGGTAGGTGGGTGTTTGAGCGGCAAGAGGAGATGGAGCCACGCATCCTCGGCATCCGCGCTGGCCAAACGGGCGGTCGGGCGCGCGTCCGGGGGTGGAAGAAAACTGTAGATGCGCTGACGGGCCTAGCTAGGCCAGATTGCTAGGTGGCTGGGCTGTAACAGGGTGAAAGGAGTTGGGCCTCGCTGGCAGTTTGGGTCCAAGTCACGAAAAGCTTCAAATAACAATTCAAACTTTTCCAAATTAATTTCTATTCCAAACCCGAATTTGATTACAAGTTAGTACCGATTAAATTACACATTCTAGGCTGTTACAAAAGGAGCCTCCAATTAGTAAATGTAAGATAAGACTGTCCCACATAGTACTAGGCTCTAGTTTCAGTCCTTAAGTTAAAAAATGAGTAATCCAACAAATATAAACTCAATAAATAATCACATCATATGCATATTCTTTGATTTGATATACAATACGATCCTACAATCCAATCTCTCTGAGTCCTAGGCTACAATAAAAGTAAGCATAAAGAGGATATACAATGAAGTCACCAAGCAAAACCTTGGAAACAATGGATTGTTTTACCTGGCCCACAATAATTCTTGAATCGTGCGCCCAACTATGATTTCGTACTTTGTGGCTTGCCTACATCGTCCCGGCAAGAGAGAGAGAGAGAGAGAGAGAGAGGCGGGAAATGTTTCCATCATGTGACGATGGGGTCACGTGACATGTTACTAATGAGACAAGAGCTCTTGTTAGTATATTATTACCTATTGATCACTTGTTACGATAATTTTTATTCCGTGCAATTTGCATCAGCGGTGTAGATCGTAGTACCTCTTTTAGTGTCTTCAGGTAACCTCGCAAACACGGTAAAAGATTTGAACATGTCAACCTGAGTCTTTTGAGAGATACTACAGCAATGGTGAAACATACAAAGTCAATATTGTTATTGACTACGATACCTGGAAGTTTCTTGGAAAAATTCAAAAGAGAACAGGTCAGTCGTCCATCCTTGGCCTATCCTATATATACGACATCACGAGTCCCTCTCATGACTTTGCGACTTAGGAGTACCTACAAGCTACAACGACTGCACTACTGCCGTGCTACATTATTTCAGTGACCACACAGCCTATTCAACCAGCAAAGGATGATATCGATCTGAATTGCAGAGAGCAGCCAACACCGCCGTCCATGGAGTTCCCTCTGACTCCAGTTTCTCCACACCTTCTGTTCTCCCTCTTGGCTGTGTGGGTGCTGGCCCATGCAGTGGCGGAGGTCCCGGTGGTTGCACGTACACCGATGCCTGGCTGCAGAACAAATTGCGGCGACATCGACGTCCCTTACCCTTTCGGTTTAGACCGGCCGGGCTGTGCCATCCACCCTGACTTTCTGCTCAACTGCACCACGAAGAATGGTACCGAAAAGCTGTTTCATCATCAGTTGTTTAATCTGGAGGTGATCAAAATCTCTCTGCCCGACGGCAAGGTCTGGCTAAACTCCTATATCGCTCGGCAGTGCTACAATCCAACAACGAGAAATTTGGACCTCTTTACTACATGGATGAACCTCACTGGTTCGCCTTTCATACTATCGGAAAAAGATAACAGAATGTTTGGCATCGGGTGTAGGAGTTACCCATTTGTTGTAACCGACTCAGTAAGTTTATCTCTGTTATCCAGTCGCCTTATGTACTTGTATATGTATTGCCTTTTTGGGTTGTCTGGCTCATATTTATGTTTGCAGATATAGTTTACTAATAAAAAATTGGAACCCATGCAGTACATAGTTGGATGCAAAGCGATCTGCGACGACGACAATCTCCCCCAAAACGGATTATGCACTGGTGTTGGCTGCTGCGAGGCGCATCTCTCAAAAAGTACAAAGACTTACCGAGGCAATTTTTATACTGACTACAACACTAGCAAAATATGGAAGAAATACCCTTGCAATTATGTTTCTATAAGAGAAATTAGTAACTTCAGCTTCAGCATCACTAGTCTCTCCAGTCCAGCGTCTATTGACATGAACAAAGAAAGGAGTAGGGTAGTGGCTGACTGGACGGTTACACAAGATACGTGCGAACAAGCCAAGATCAACCAGACTACGCCGTATGCATGTGTCAGCAACAACAGTGATTGTGTCACCAGCGATGCGGGCTACCGTTGTGTGTGTTACAATGGATATGAAGGCAATCCGTACCTCATTAATGGATGCACAGGTTCATCTGTCCACCGAATTTATTTCATAAACTCGTCCGAAGACAGTATATATAGAGAAATTTTGACGATCGTATATTGTTTTATTTCAGATGTTAATGAGTGCCTAGACAATGATACTCATCCGTGTGCTGGAGTATGCACAAACACACCAGGGAGTTTCACATGTTCGTGCCCTAAAGGGAAACATATGGTGAACAACGCTTGCATGCCTGATGAAAATCAGAAGTCCGTTTGGATCACACCTGTTGTCGGTAGGTTTTCTTTTAGCAAATAAAGTTGGTATTAGGAAACTCACATGCCTTTTATTTTTCATTCTACATGGTTTTTTTATTATTACATATGCTATACTTTATTTTCGAAATAATGAACGTGATCTGTATATATGCATAATATAATCCAGGTGCAAGTACCGGACTTTTTGTTCTCGCTACTGTAGTTGCATACTCGATCCGAGAAAGACAGAAGCTAAACCTGATGAAACAGGAATACTTTAGACAGCATGGTGGTTTGTTGCTTTTTGAGGAGATGAGATTGCGACAAGGCATTGCATTCAAAATATTCTCTGAAGACGAACTGCAGAAAGCCACAAATAGTTTTGATGAGCAGAAAGTCATTGGCCGTGGAGGTCATGGTAAAGTCTACAAGGGACTTCTAAAGAGCGATGCTGAAGTAGCTGTGAAAAGATGCATGATAATTGATGAGCAACAAAAGAAAGAATTTGGAAAGGAGATGCTCATTCTATCCCAAATCAATCATAGAAACATTGTCAAGCTACTCGGCTGCTGCCTCGAAGTTGAAGTCCCCATTCTAGTATACGAGTTCATCCCAAATGGTACATTATTCCATCTTATTCATGGGAACTATAGTCGTCACATCTCTTTGGCCAGTCGCCTTCGAATCGCTCATGAGTCAGCCGAGGCTCTAGCCTACCTCCATTCATGTGCACATCCACCAATAATCCATGGTGATGTCAAGTCCAGTAACATCCTCCTCGATAGTGAGTACACAGCAAAAGTTTCTGACTTTGGTGCATCTATCCTGGCACCAACCGATGAGTCACAATTCGTTACATTTGTCCAGGGAACTTGTGGGTACCTTGACCCTGAGTACATGCAGACATGCCAATTGACGGACAAGAGTGATGTGTATAGCTTTGGAGTTGTCTTATTAGAGTTACTCACACGAACAAAGCCCTTCAATCTTGAAGGGCCTGAAGATGATAAGAGCCTAGCAGTGAGGTTTATTTCTGTGTCAAAAAAGGGAAGACTTGAGGAGATATTGGACAATCAAATTATGAGCGACGAGAACATGGGAGTTCTTGAAGAGATAGGAGAGTTGGCAAATCAGTGCTTAGAGATGTCTGGTGTGAATAGGCCTTCGATGAAGGAAGTTTCTGAGCGGCTTGATAGGTTGAGGAAGGCCGTGCAACATCCATGGGCACAACAGAACCCTGAGGAAATGGAGTCCTTACTGGGAAAGTCATCCATGGCTAACACGGAGATGGTCAGCACGGCACACTTCAGCATTGAGAAGAAAGCTTTCAAGAACTTAGAATCGGGGCGTTGATCCTCGCCACATAAATATCAATCATAGCGCATGGTATGCTAGCTAGTTAATGTAGTCATTTTCGAGGCATTAGTACATGGCCTACCTATTTGCAGACGTTCTTTTCAATAAGATTTAATTTGTGTGGTGCTCGAAGGTTCAGAGTGTAAGGCATTCCTTTCGGTATTTACTGGGTCAAACTTCTTTTCGAGTTTTACTAGATTTTACTTATCTACGTTGGTAAAATGGTAACTGAGGTAGTTTTCATCTTTGTTTGCTAAGATGGGATTGAGATTTTTATCCCATGTCCATGATCATTACGTGCTTCCTTGAGATAGTCAGGTGCATATTACCACGAGTTGCTTAAAGCCACGGCGGTGGCGGCCCGGGACTGCAGGGAACACGTTGGCGTTTTTTCCCACTGCTACAATGACGGTTTCTTATTCCGTTCTTAATCACATTTGTCCTGGGACCTAGTGGGTACCTAAAAAATATCAATCATAGTGCATGGTTTGTCAGTTAATGTCATTTTCGAGGCATTAATACATGACCTAACTTTTGCAGATGTTCTTTACATATCCATCTAACAATTGTCACTACAAGCATTCCTATGATAGGTGACGATTAATTTTTGTCATTGTAGGATTTGTGATGCTAAGGTGACGAAAATCAAATCGTCACCTATCATACATAATAACAGAGGTTTTGTGACGAAATGTAGTAAAATCGTCACAATTATTTTAGTGACGTTTCTTACTTCGTCATAATTTTGTGACGTTAATTATTCGCCATTGTTGAGCTCAAAACGTCACAACATAAATAGCCAAGAAAGGCCTCTTCAAGATTGTGGGTTAGGCCTATTTCGAATTTAGGATTTAGCCCAATATTTTTCTGCCACTTTTATTTAGAGACTCAGCCCATATATTCATCTAGATTGGGCCTAATTCAAATCAAAGGCCTTATAAATTTTGGCCTACTCATTTTTGGGCTGAAAAGTTTTTTCTTAAATGGGGGACGAAATTTACATGCAGCAATTACAAAAATAAAATAAATGCTAATTGGGCCTGAACAAATTCAGTTAAGATTTAGTCCAACATTCTATCTATAAATCCCAAAAGCAGCCCAAATATTTCACAATCGACCCATCTTGCAAACATACCCCACAAGAATTCAATGATGCAACAACAATAGTTTTAACCCATACAACCAATCATGTATCACAATTACATTCATGTGCACCAACCAAAGTCCAAGTCCACCAGCCAAAGTCACAAAATAGTTAGACAAATTACAAGTCTTGTGCACCAAGCAAAAGTTACAGAATAGTTAACCTCATCTAACATCCAGCCAACTAGCAAAATACCAAGGCATGGACCTGCGCCGCTAAAAGCCCGGTTTGTGCTAGCGAATGCAACCGCACATCACTGACTGCCAAAAGGCAAGGCCGTCCCTAATCACAATACTGAGGGGGTCGGTTGATGCCGACGCGTTGTTTGCCCCGATCTACGAAAGCCGTGAGGAGGACGACTATGATGGGGAGCTGGATTTATCCTTGGGATTGCATTCACGGTGGCCATTGTCTCGGTGTTCATGTCACTTGACTCGTGGTTAAGGGCGGCAAAGGCAAAGGGGTGAAGAAACCACACGCGTGGAGTGGGTGACTTTCTGGAGAAAAAAGCATGAAGTCAGGTCTTGTATCCGTTCCCGTGCGACCCGGCCTTGATGCACACTGCATGGAACTCCTATGGCATCAGTAGAAGGCATTGCCCCCAAATGAATTGCATGGGCTCACTATTGTGGGTTGCTTTGGATGGCAGCGTCGGCTCGATTTGCATCCGAATCGTCCAAGAAAATAAAAAGGAATTCATCACTGAGCAACGTGGTCGAGAAAGAGACGCCATGGGTGCCCTAGTTCCTAAGGGCAGCGGTGGTCTTGGGCATCATGAAAGGATCTGACCCAGATGATCCCAACTGTTGCGAGATCGTGCTATAAATGCTCACTGCCGATGCTTCTGTTGTAAATGTCATGCCGGAGCCACCGGTGCAAACTAGCCTCATCGTCGATGAGATCATACAACCATCAGTTTGTTACTTGTCTTGGGAAAGAGAGATGATTTCCATAGAAAATATGGTAGAACAGGGAAAGCTCACAATTTCCTACAACCGTAGAACGGTTCCTAAGGAATGTTTCTTTCCCTAGGATACATTAAAAAATTTGTAGGGAGAGAAAGAATCTCTAGGGAATACATTGAATTCTGGTATCCCTTCCCTTGGGATGGACATCTACTGTAGAAAGGTTAGGGTTAGGAGCCTATTTAATAAAGAATTAGGGAGTCATTAGGGTTAGGCCATAACAAATTACATCTTGTATCCTAGTATCCCGTCCTTTGGGGTGCAGCTACACTGCCGCTCCATCGGCCAGGCGGTGCCGCTTTGGTTTAGGACCATTCTACCAAGGTTCATGACATATACTAGAATTTTTTACTTAACTTTCAAGAACCATAATAACTTCCAACACCATGTTTCACCTGATCGCAGTAGGCTCCATCCCCATCTTCAGTTGATAAATGATATTCTATTGAACCAAAGCTCGCACTTGGCCTCTCTTGTGCTGAGTATTTCCACCGCTGTAGAAACGATGTTACTATTACTTTAGCTAACAAAACAGTCTTATATCTTATATTTACTAATTGGAGGCTCCTTTTGAGGCCTCCGCAGTAATCAAAGAAAAATCTTCGAAATTAGTATAATAAAGCAAAACATATAGCCATTGAATTGTGTGATGAACAATTGTATCCATAGATATAACATCATCTAAATTTCCCACCTATGCCATTATGAATAGCAGTCAACACACGATGGCCATGTTTGTTGTCGTATAGAAACTATAGGCGTAAGGTACATAAAAAAAATAGGCCCTAGGACTATTGGAAACAATAAAGTGTGAACTTTCCTATACGTGATAATACATTTTTCCTTTTGTTGGTAGATCTATATGGCAACGATTTTAAGCCTCACGCATCATGCTGTAATTTTATTGCTTTACATCTCCGATGTCCTATCTATTCTTTCCTATCCTACTCCTGCCTACATACACCAGTGATGTCCGTCGAGGCATGAAACCAGCACTAGGGGCGCGGCTAGACATAGAGCAGGGCTGGGTGCAAGACCTCGCGGTAGCTGCCCGACGCTTGGCGAGCTAGGTCGTAATCAATGCTCCATGGTGATCTAAGCGCCGGTGAATCACAAAGCTGATGGCGTGATATGCTACCAGATCTTTATATGTTTATATGCGTAGCTAATAATTTTTTTTTGTTTTGTTTACGAGCAGGCCGAGGGAGAGCCAAGATGTACGAAGCAAAGGCATGAAGGGATCGATATAGAGATAATAATAAAATATATAGAGAAAGAAGATATCCAATCTCACATACTCTAGGTGAGTGTACCAAGTCGACAGGCGCTTTAAGATTTGTTAATTTTGAGTGCATACAATTGAATATTTCTGAATCCTTTGTTAATTGCTGTATATTAATTGATATGAACTTGAGAAATTTTCTTTGCCTCTCCAGAATACACAGAAATAATTGTCATTAACTCAGATAAAGAAAAAGGTAGAGAGTATATGTATGGACTAATATGGACCAATGATTGCTATTTTTCTGCAGTATGGACCAATGATTGCTATTTTTCTGCAGCAACATTAGTCAATCGACCTGATATAGTCAACCGGATCATTTAGCTTGGAAACAGCTACTACCTCTGTCCCATTGAAAGTGTCATTCTCGCTTCCCAAGAAGTCAAATATTTTCAACTTTGATCAAAAATATATGAAAAATTATAAATATTTATTGAATATAATTAGTATCATTAGATAGATAATTGAATCTACTTTCATAATCAACTTATTTAGAGATACAAATATTACTAATATTTTCTACAAATCTCGTCAAAATTCAAAAAGTTTGACTGGCACGGAAACCATAACGACACTTTCAATGGGACGGAGGGAGTACAAATCTAGAGAGACATACACTCCATGCAGAGGTAGGTTTTTATTTTAAACACTACGATAAGGCTACGGTTTGCTATCTTAAACATAGGTACCATTGCAATCAGACATTATTACTCTGATGTCTACATGATCATAAATAATAGTTATATTCACTAACCCTTCTTTGACATTTATATAGAAATTGATTTATTTATCGAGACTACTTTATAGATATATTTATTGTAACGTAATGATGTGACACCCCGGTGTCACGAACGTACGAACTCAAAATTCTACGATTATCTTCTGACCATGTAGAGCCCCAATATAAAATTTTTAGTCACATGCATAGTGATTTGAATTGCAAATTCAAATAAATTAATATTGGTTTGAACTACAAGTCAAAATTTTTCCATAACAATTGCCCCTGGCAAAAATATATATTGTAGAGGAAGTGAAAAGAAAAATCAGAGAATAAGTCCGATGTCTTTTGGATAATCAGAACTCCTAGAGAAATTCGACAAGCTTAAGTTTTATCCCTTTTTGGTGATTTATCAAAATTAAACCAGACGGAGTTTGGACATAAACTCTTCGTGCATGTCTCTTCCAAGTGAAGTACTACACACTGGTAATTTGTTTTGGAGTTTTAGGGCACCAGAACTATTTTATTTGGAGCCTTACTTTTGGAGAAAAACCCCAAGCCTGAAAAATAGAAATATGCTGGGAATATTCCCCTGGTCCCACCTGTCATCTTCTTCCTCCCATTTCTTTTCCCCTCCCGACCGGCAACGGCAGAACCATGCCGCCACCTCGCCCGTACGTGGCGCCTCCCCTCTGTGCTTCGCCCCCACCTCAACCCGCGCCCCACCCCGCTCCTCTCCTCACTCTGCCTCTCACTCTCTACCTCCCACTCACTCTCTGCTCTCTTCCTCTCAAGCAACAGAGAGCCAAGAGCCGAACCTCCATTGCCAGGCTCTCTCCAAACCTCGTCGCACCACCGCCACAAGGCACTGCATCTTGAGCCCCACGTCTCAATGGATGCCTCGTGAGTGCGCGCAACTCCGAGAGGCGACCCCGAGGCAAACCGCACACCGAACCGCGCGAATCGTACCTTCTTCTCCGGTGTTGTCACCCCCAACAGCCATTGACGTTCTTGCAAAATTTGCCCACCGCGGTGCAGCTCCTCGCTGTGTGCACTACCTTGACGTAACACTCTGGCCGCTTTCTCCCTTTATTTCCCACACCGAGCAGGCCGGAAATCAAGGATTCCCCAACTGCACACCGCCGGCCTCCTCTGCCCCGTAGACGCCAGCACCAATCGTCGCGTCCCGGTGCAAGCGGACCCGATGCCGACCTACTCCATGCTCCTCTGATGCCTCCAGGATCGAGCCCCGGCCCTCTCGCCCACCACAGCCCGCACGCGACGTCGCCGGAGACCTCCTGTCCGCCATTGCCGCCGGCCGCCATTTCCCGGTGAGCCTCTGTCCGCGTGGGCCAGCCCGAGGGTTCCTCCAGCACGTGTGATGCGTCTCTGCACCCTACCTTGCCCCCTTGGCCCAACTCTGGCGGCCCTCCACCGTGCGCGGGCTGTTTCCGGCCGCCGGCGCCATGGCTACACCACAGCCCACACGCGACGGATCTAAAACGGCCACAGCCGCACCGGATCCGCAACCCCGTAGCCCTCTGTGTGGCATCCTACCCGGCAGATTTAAATTAAAAATCGCAATGGCATTTTTGTAATTACTTCAGAATTTTGAATTTATTTAGAAAATTCATAACTTAAGATTTAGAGCTCAAAATTGAGCAAATCCAATTTTGTTGTATTCCTTGCACAAATACATATTTAATGGAGAAGATGAACTCCATTTTTGCTGCATAATGTTTTCCAGAATAGTTATGAGTTTGTAAACACTATTTAATTAATATCTTTTTATATAGAAATGCAAATGATGCAAACTAAAATGTTTTGGACTCCTCTGAACATGCTCTTTCATATGATGCAGCATATCCAACATGTTTCTGCACGTATAGCATTGTATGGCTAATTATTGGTTTAGCTTGTTTAAATTATAAATAATTAATTTATGCATCAAATAAATGTTCTACCAGGGAATAAATATCACTAATAGCATGAAGTATCACCATGTTTTAAGATATGTTCATACCTGCACCTAATATTACCTGAACAATTAAGTTAGTAGAAAGTCTTGTTTTAATTCCCAAATTAAACCCTTTCTTCAAAAATGATAAAACTTGCTTATCATTTTGTTATTTCATGCTCATATCATCGATATAATGCATAAGTACAGAAATCATGAAAAAGTGCTCATGTGAATTAAAATGGCTTTAACTTGCTAAGTTAAGTAGCTAAACCCTAATTGTTTATTAATCAATCATATGTGCATGACAAAATTGCAAACTAAGTTCTGTCAACCTCCTTTTGATCTGCTCTTTCACTTAGTGTAGGTTGTTCATCATGGTTCTGCATGTTTAGTGCTGAATGAATGATTCTTTGAAAAATACGTCTAATTTATAGTATTTATTCTATCCATGCATAAATCCTAAACCTGAGCACGCATGTTACTCTATGCATCGTGCATGACCATGAATTTCCACAATATCATATTTTCCTCGTATATTTCTGTAGAATTTATTTTTTGACAGCAACAATGTTTTATTGTTCAAATAAAACTACTCATGCTAAAAGTATTCCGTTCATGCATTTGCACCTCACTTGTAAGTTTTTCATGTCCATAAAGTTTGCACATGTCTTCAAATGAATTCAGTAGCTTATAGTCAAGGGATTAGTTAATTGCTAATAAGAGGCGATGCGTTAAAATAAATTTACGTTTCTTGCATATGTCTTCAAGAACCATCTTACGTAACATACTAATTCTGTTTTTGAGTGTATCATTCATACATCGACATCATACATATTGCTTGCATGTCTTTGTATTCACCATTGATGACATAACGCTTCAATTTAGGTAACGATGAAAATCTATTTGGAGAGCATCATCAGAAGGAACTCTACAATCTTCAAGGCCCAATAGCTGATGACACTAACTCCATAGTTGTTGTTCAACAAGGCAAGTCCCGGTGCATCCCACCCTGTTTTAAATATTTTCTTTTGAACAATATGACTGCCTAGGTGTCTAGGATGAATGTGCATTATATTTAGGTGTTGTATGGAACTCCACCTACATTGTTGCCCCATAAATCCCATTATGTCTAGTAGGTTGTACTAGAAGCTCGGTAGAATACTTGCTATGCTTAAAATAGATACAACGGTCTTATGCTTAATTGTTGTTGGTCTCACATGATACTTGTTGGTGGTTAATTAAATTGGAGACCGGACAGGAGTGATGTTGTAGGTACAACAAGCATGGGTCTTGACTATGGTAGCCCTGTCTGTGTCGGTTCAGGACCGTACCGTTGTTGACCCTATTGAGCAAGTATTGAACGTACCGAGCTGCATGCTAGTGTTATGAGCACTAGTAAGCTGAATGTAACCTAATGATTGTAATATACGGACGATATCCCATCTCTTTGGTTCTTGGAACCCCGTGGGAGTAGGCATGAAACCCACAAAGTACTGTTGGGAATGGCCTGCTTGAGGAGGTGAGCCCGGACGTGTGTTATAAGAAATTAGCGTGAAAGGTTGATACATATGGCCTGTGTGGCGTATGTGTCATGCAATCGGGTTTTCCCAGCTGGTGTAAAACGATTCGAATCGCTGTCCCTCGCAGTAATGAGTACCGCTTGTTCAATGTATCGCATCGTAGTAAGAACTAAAACTTATGATGAAAATGTTGATGGACTATGGACTTATTATACTGCTGAATTATGCTTATTTTCATATGCTATTGATGTATGTTATTTCTAGTTTATGCTCACACTTATATTTATTGTATAATTGTTAACTTGGCTAAAATGTTGAAACTAAGGATACACTGCTTAGTTGCTGATTTTTATTATCCCAAAATCAGTCCACACTCTGAGCCTATGCATGTCTAAGAGTCGGTTCTATGAACCACTTTGATGGGTCAGTCTTGTTGAGCTTTAGTTGCTCAGGCTTTTTGTCTTTGTTGTTTTTCAGGTGATGCTTAGATTGTGACCTACATGTCACTTGGAGCCTTGCTTGCCACGGTTTGTGCTTGGCTAGAGGATGATCTGTATGGGCTCGGATTCGTCCCTTCACTTGTATCGTCGAGTTGTAATTATATTATCGCTTCCGCTTAACGTTTCCGCATTTTGAAAACTAATTGAACTATTTGAACTTCCACTGCAATTTAAACTCTGTTGTATCTTAAAGACTTATATTTTTTATTATCCTTGTGGCCTACTGTTGTATTATCTAGTGTATGCTTAAACAGCACCTCGGGATAAAGATCCGTGGGTCGGTCTGTTATAAATGAATTTTTATATGTGTGGATCATAAGCATAATTATATTCAATGCATAATAGACATATCTGAGACATGTGTCTCAGAATATAAAGTTCCTGTTGAAATAAATCAAATTAAACTCTATGTTTTTTATGAGAAAATAATCTTAGGAGAGTCAGATAACTAAATGCACATAAAAATTATACATTGGTAATCGTTACATATTGCATCAATTGAAGTTTTAATAAAGAATGAAAACATGCAACTAATTAAGTTTCACATACCTTGGTGGAGTTTGTTACCTGCCTTTCCTAAAAAAAAGATTGCTACCTGACTTTCATCTCTTTCTTTTTATCCATAATATAATAAATTATTAAACATATTTGCAGGTACTTTTCATTATCTAATAACAAGTGAGAACCTTGCGATCGCAAGTAATTAGTCTCTACTTATCTCTACAAGTTATAGTGCAGAGTTAAAATAAATGGGCATACATCATGGATTTCTATCTCGTGCAAATGCACAGGTTGACAGACTAGTTCTTTCTAATGGAAGGGAAAAAATATATGAAACAAAAGCAGAAATGCGCACCTTCAGTACACGGATAGTTGTTTTAATGATAGTTGTTTTGAAGGGCAGCACCGCAGCACCAGGAGAATAGTATTTCACTAATGGCAACGGTATAAGAATGCACATGGACCTTGTTGTTCCGTGTGCACAATTTGTTACTAGTAGCCTGCACTGCTGTACCTAACAATTTTTTAATGATGAAAAGCTCATGTCATTTAATTAGTTTCCTCCCTATATCAAAATGGCGTCTCCACTAGTGGTATTAATTCCAGTAGTTCTAAAATCTAAATATCTGATTACTGAATACAGTAGCATATAGCATATGAGCCCAACGTTGAAATAAATCCAAAGCTCAAAATTCTACTGCAGTGTACAGCAAGCACGAGTCTTATGTGAGATGACAACGTATCCTATGAGAACCAGGTTCAGTGTACGAACTATGAGAACTCAAATGTATGCCATATGATCTTGATTCAAGGCTGGGAGCACGTAGGAAGAGGTAGGAGGAAGAATTTGTAAAAGTATGATTAAGGGGTGGTGATTTTGCAAATCATCCCTCCCACCTGTCCCTTGCTCAAGATCATATGTCGCTAGATTTGAGTTCTCATAGTTCGCACGAATACTATACTTATAGAGATAGATATCGACAAGATAAACACACAAGCATAATCTTTAGGAGGCCATGGTGGAAATAGTCGCCGCCGAGAACGAGGGCAAGCAGTGGCCGGTGGCACTACCCCACGCATCGTGGTTACCACATGCGCCGTGACGCCGCTGTTCGCGTTCTCGGCGGTCTACAGCTGCCCTGTACCTGATCCTGTAGACCGTGGCGCTCTTGGGATCTTGGAAAGTGGCGCCGGTGCTCCCGCACGCCATTCCTTCTCGTGATCACGGACTTCGCCGCCGCGCTTGTTGTCTGCCGCAACGCCGGTGCTTGTCGGCCCCAACTCGTCCGCAGACGCCACCGCGCAGTCCACGGCGATCTACGAAAGCCACGAAGAGGCCGCGTACCTCGAACGGGAAAATATATTTATCTTCCTCGCCTTCTTTGCGGTCATCATGGTTGGCGTGATCTCGGTGTTCATGTCACTTGACACGTAGTTAATGGCCGCGAAGGGAGAGGATGAGCACAAGCCTCCCGGTCCCGGGGAGTATGGTTTGAAAATGCTCGCTGTCACCGCCGGCACTGGGCTCCTGTTCGTACCGATGCTGCTGCTGCAAGGGAGAGCTTCCGGCCCTGACGTACCGGAGATGTCCTGAGTGGGCACCTTCCTCGGTGCCATCAGCGCTGGATCATCATCGCAATACTGGTAGCCCAGCCACTTCGGCAAGGTTGCCTTGTTTATCTTCGCTTGGATCACCGCCATGGGCATATGGCCTGGGTTCCTGGGGTACGGCCTCGCCGTGCGTGAGGGCTATAATAAGCAGCTCATGGTTGTCAAAAGGTATGTGAACATTGTGGCCTTGTGTCATCATTTACTGCTAACAATTACTACTGTACGAACATAGATTACACGGAAAGAGGTGCGCCTTAATCTGATTGTCATGTCATTTACCTGCTACGCTCGGTAATGTGCAGGAGCCAGCCAGCCTCGTGCGGTACAGCAGGCTAGTTTGGTTGCTACCTGAGCAACATGCCTGATGGAAATACATGTATGGTCAGGAACAACGCGATTGCCTCATCAGGCTTGGTGAGGACAGAGCTGTTTTGGATGCAAATCACGCCTGACACGAAAGCATATATTCAGAAATATGTTTTGTTATTGCAAAAAGCATCACTTTAGTTTCCTTCCTCAATCATCATCCTGGCCACCTGCTAGAAGATTCATCGCCAGCCGTGATGTCCACCCAGCCAGTTGGATGCCACTGATTAGCAAGTGTTGAAGGTAAGGCTGTGATCAATTTTGTCCAGTTCATGATTTGTGTCCCAAAAATTTATGGATTTGCGGTTGGGCTTGAAATGGGGAGAGAAATTTCATGCTTGGTGCAGCAGTGGCAGCAAAAATGTGACATCCCGTGTAAAATTTTTTCCAAGTTTGAATTTTTAAAATGTGGCTCTGGTATTGAAGTAGCACCTCAAGAATTTTCATTGACATACAAGTTGTTTTGTTTGGTCAAATAATTCATATTCAATTTGAATTGAACTACAACTCAAACTTCTCAACACAAGTGGGATCCACAAAAAATATATGTTGTAAGGCTACTCCCAGTGGGAGTTTCATTTTCAATAAATGAGCTGCCATGTAAGCAATTTTGCTGATGTGGCAGGAAATTAATAAGGAGAGAGAAGAAAGGAGTTTCATCTAGATGAAACCATCTCTACACTGTTTCCAAGACATTTCTCTCTTGCATGTGTTACCTAGGAAACAACAAAATAAAACTATGCATTGTATGAGGTATTTCATTCACCCTTGTTGCTTATGTGGCATCTTGAAAACAATGAAATGAAACTCCCCATTGAGAGTAGCCTAATACATGGCAAAAGACAATTATAGCCAAGTTGCACTGAATTTCATTGAGGTTTAGTACCCCAATTAATGAAAAGATGTCCTAGGAATATACTCGTGCGGCCCGCTTCCAGTCTCAGCGAGAGCGGCTCACGGCTGCGCCGTACGCCGGCGCCTCCGGGCCACGACCCCACCTGGTCGGGAGCGCGCGTGGGAGACTTCAAACGGTCGGAGCCGCACTCTAGCCCCCCCCCCCATTTCCCATTTTTTTCTCCCCCACCGAGCTGTCGTCCGCCATTGCTGCCTCCCTCCCCTCACCGTCGTGCCGCCGCCTTGCACCAAAGCTTCACCTCACCTTCTTCTTGCTCCACGCGGCAAAATCCCCAAAAACCATGGCCCGAGCGTGGAGAATCAAGCTCATCTTCCTGGAGCGCCGCCGCCAAGGTCCCTCTCGCCTTGCCGTCGATTCGCCATCATGGTGAGCTCCGGCCGTGTCACTTTCATCCCGAGATGTGCACAAGGAGCCGACCCCCGACGCTTTTCCCCTACCTCTTGTGCAAGGTCTCACCGACATTTGTGATTCTCCCCGATCGCCGTCGTCCATCGCTGCTGCCTCGCCATCGAGCATCCCCCTCCGAAGTTGTGCGTCCACAATGGGAGTCGCGCCGGTGATGCCTGGGCCTGGTGAAGCTTCACCACCAAGCCCTAGCCGCCGCCATCGAGTCACATGGATGAGCCGCCCTACCAAATTTCTGCCACCCGCTACTCCCGCCTTTGGCACCACTCCGTTGAGCACTCCGACAACTTGACCACCTTGCTCGGTCTGCCGCATCGCGCCTGACGTGCTGGTGCCTAGCTCGGCCCCAGCTACGCACCTCCGGCGAGGAGCGGCTCCATACGCTGCCCGGCTCCGGCCGTGGTGCCGTCGAGGCCACAGGACGGGCCACACGCCCTCGGATCTGGAATGGCCACGGGCGCATCGGATCCTAAACTTTCTTGCCCTCGGTGTGGCCCCGAGCACGGAGGAATTATTTTAAATATCCCAATAGCATTTTGTAAATAAGGCAGAACTTTAGTTAAACTTAGAAAAACATATTTTTTTTATCTAGAGCTCGAAAACTTGCATACCAAAATTTGTTGGAATCCTTGAGACATGTACTTTTTAATGATGCAATTAGATTGGCATGATCAGAGGAAAATTAATTAATTTAATTTCCTTTTTAGAGATTCAAGTTTATTAATTAATTATTGGATTGCCTTTAATTAATCTTGGAGCTTGATTCAGTTATCATCCATAATATGTGCATAGTGACCAGAGGCAATTAGATTGCTAATTTACCTAGCTTTTGCAAGGTTTATGGAATTATTTTCATGCACATACGATGATGATTTAAATGCTTCATGGGAGTTGATGAATTAAATTAGTTTGTTAATTGCAATTAAACAATCAACCCTCGTTGGTGCCCAAGTTATTTTATACTCTATAGCTACGTGTTTTTTATGAAATTCATAATATTTCATAATTTATTTAAATCATGTTTTCATCAAATTTAAACATCACTCTTGCATCATGTAGCTGCGGTGGTGAACGCGGTGACCGGCGAGGAGGAATGTGAAGACACTGATGTAATATTTTCGAACTTATTTGCTTCCACACTGATGAGACTCTCATGTAATATTTGAATCAGTATGGATGAAAAATACTCGTATCTTTATTTCCATTATAACATACTTATGTTTGTATGTTGTAATAATTGGGCATCGCAGCGCGTGAGGCCACCCGAGATGGTCCTAGTGATGGAATCGCTTCTTCGTGAGACAGGTCTGTTACACCATGGTATCGAGCCGTCTTGGAGATATTACAACACCTTAAGAAGCCTATTTTCAAAAACTAGGACGCTACCGTGTGAGGATGTGCCCTTAAGGACCATACTAGTTGTAAAGGTGGCAAAACTGACTTATGACTGCAACATAGGCCTAATTTACTTTTCTGCAAAACTGACAATACTGTAACGACGCACCTACGCCAAAGTAAGAAGGTAAGTGAACCCTCGCATTTTCTGGTTAGCGGATTGGCGGTATATTAGGTGGGGCGCTCAAGCATGCATCTATGTAAATCCATCGAATCAAGAAGTCGAGATTATATAGTTATTTAAAACATCAACAATGGAAATTAAGCTTGAGAGCCTTAGTTAAACGAAGGACACAAAACATGCGTCGGCGTGCTTGACTTGACCATGTGTATATCCCCAGTTTTCCACCATGCACGTTAACCTTCTAGAACGTTACTTTGACGAATTGACTATAAACGCTCGGCAAGGTCTCGCGATAGAGGAATGCAAATTGCACCACCAAACACGTGCTCGTTCCAGACGCCACACTCAACCATATTCTGCCTTCGTTGCCAAAAAAGTTGCTACCGACCAACCACCAGTATTGCGGGCCAGTTTCTACTCGTTTTCTCTTCAGTCAAAACTTCACCTAATCCCAGTTTCTACACGTCCAGTGGCCGACCAGACCCGTTCCATCTTAATTATTCCGGGAATATGCACTCTAATTTATCCTTCACGCACGGTGCAATTTTCGATTCAAACAAAATCAAGTCTTCCTAATTTGATTGTAATTCAATAAATTTATTTAGATAGAAAAAATCAGTATTATGATATAAAAACATAATTTATTTTGTGTTAATCTGTTTATTTTGCCGAAACTTTGGGTAGAAGGAATATCATAGATGACTTTTATCTTTATGTTTGATCATTCATCTTATTCAGACTATTTATTTAAATATAAAAATTTATAGGTTATATTTCAAGTCACATTAGCGATAAAACACATTGCAACAAAATACATGTTATTTTTAAAAATTATTCGAATAAGACGTCAGTTTTAGAACATAGTAGTAATATAGAGGTTTTCATAGGACATTTTTCATATTCCAACGTCTTAAGTATGGAAGAAAAAGTCAGAGTGGGCAAAAAGATAATTCAGAATTAAATGGGTGATTACTTCATTATCCAAAAAATGGGTGATTACATATGCACCCCGACGTATACATAATAGGACAAGTATGGAAGAATGTGAAGTCTTCTATGAACGAATGACCCTTGAAATCGGCCAAGTCACAGAATTTTAAGTATGAACGAGCTCAACGCGTGTTTGACGTGCCAAGCGACCAACCGTGGATCACTGTTAAATATGCCCGTCCTGCATTCCTGAATCAGTGAACCTTTCAGAGGACAGAGAGCAGAGAGGTCATCAAGCAACAACAGCACAGAGCCATGGCGACTTCGGCCTCCTCACTGATTTCTTTCTTCTGCCTCCTCGCTCTCACCATGCTCGCCAGCACGGCGTCTGCCGCCGGCGATGAGAAGGACACGCGCCTCCGCGTGTTCTGGCACGACGTGGCGAGCGGCCCCAACCCGACACTGGTGCAGGTAGTTGACGCCCCCTCCAACGCCTCTGCCACGGGCTTCGGCTCCGCCTACGTCATCGACGACCCGATCACCGAGGGCCCCAACCTCAGCTCGTCCAAGCTCATCGGCCGAGCTCAGGGCATGTACATCAGCGCCGGCAAGGACTCCCTCTCTCTGCTCATGGCCATGAATTTCGTGTTCACCGACGGCGCCTACAACGGCAGCAGCCTCGCCATCTTTGGCCCCAACCAGGCGGCGATGCAGATCAGGGAGATGCCCGTGGTCGGCGGCACCGGCGTGTTCCGGTTCGCGAGAGGATACTGCCAGTTGCGCACGCACTCGTTCAACGCCAGCACCGGTGACGCCACCGTCGAGTACAACATCCACATCCGGCACTGAGATCACACGCTGTTGTTACACATTGTGTGGTCATTGATTGTGATTTGGGCATTTCGTATGCTACTGTATGTGCGTTGAATTTTGAGGGGGCGTGATGATTCTTGTGAGGTAGGCGGAAATTTTTTAAAAAATCTGGTAACATTTGATTTGACTTTTGTAATAAACATGGGTCTTCCATTCATATCTTATTAGTTTAATGAATGGTAGCCCTAAACTTAATTTACCAGCTCTTCTAGAAGCTTGTTTTGCATATGACTTTGTATCGAAGGCGCGAGATTACTTTAGTTTGATAAGTGCATGTTATCTTGAAACGTATATACTGCGGTGAAGAGATGTTTCAGCTCGATCCAAAGAGTGAACGCTCCATCATTTTTCCTAAGAGAAGTTACCTTATTATCTTGGAGCAAAAAGTTCCAATGGTGAAAAGAAAAAGCTCTTGGTTTAAAGAGTGTGCATTGTTGTTACTATGTATCAACTAGTTAGAAATGATGAACAATTCACATAGTACTTGTTTGAAGCGCATAATTGAAAAAAAAACATAGGAAGTGGAAAAACACAGAAAAAGAATATACTCTTCACAAAAAAAAAGAAATAAAATATAGGATGTTCGTTGCAAAAACAGAGTATTGGAAAACAAATAAATTATATAGACACAGTTGTTTGGTTGAGTTGCAGGGAAAATACTGAAAGCTTCAGTGAATAAAAAACATGTCTCACTCTGTTGACTCGGCTACTAGTCACTAATCTTTGCTTCCATTACTCACTGACAAGTGGATTGGTGTCCATAATTACCTATGAGACAAATGTCGGAATATGAAAAATTTATATATGAGTAGTGTCTATTCAAAAAATCCTGAATTCCCATGATCCAAAGGACCCCTTATACACGACTAAATGAAATCTACATAAAAATGGGACCTTGTTGGTCGGTTACGCGTATAATGCAATGTTGCTTGAATCATTTTTTACTTAAAAATCATTTAGAAAATCTAACTTCCACTTAAGAACAAACTTTTTTCGTGGTATCTAGTCAAAAGGGTTATAGTAACGAAACAAAACTTAACAAAAAAGAAAGGGAAATGCACTGAAAACTTTTGTTATTGTGATAATAACAAAATTACACATCACTCTTTTTTTAATGTCACATAGCCAAGAAGGTGTGGTGTCTTATTAAGTTGCTACCGGCATCCAAAAGCTCGCTAATAATATTAGTCACATGTTGGGTCAACACCATAGTGTGTGGCGATAGAAGAAGAGATTGATTATTGTTCTAGCTAGTGACTGCCTTCTTTTGATCTATATGGTTTGTCCGTAAATATTGTTTTTAACCAAAAAAAATCCATTTGCACGGCATCTGCCTGTGGCCGACGGGTATGGCGCCCTGCTGCCAGATGCACTGCAATACATATCGATATGACAAAAGAGAATTTTAGAATACTACATATCGATATGAAACTTATAATTACTTTAGTTTGATAAGTGCATGTTATCTTGAAACTTATGTACTATGGTGAGGAGAATTTTTGGCTCTAGAGAGTGAATTCTCCATCTTTTTTCATAAGAGAAGTTACCTTATTTTCTTGAATAAAAAAGTTCCAATGGTGAAAAGAAAAGGCCCGTTTATAGAGAAGTATTGCATCTAGTTACATCTAAAGGTTTAACCTGCTGTAAAGGATGAACAATTCACTTTGGAATTCTTTGAAATGCAGGAATGGAAAAACACAGCGGTGGGTTCAAAAATACGCTCTTATAAACAAATCCACAGTTTTTAGCACTGCCCTATGTCTCCACCCACCATTAACCATTGGCCTATTAGCTGTCAAACCATCTAACTCCTCAGCAGCTATAAAAAGAGAAGAAACCATAGTCTTATCCCACCACCTCCTCTACCAGCCGCTATCACTCTCATTCGAGACACACTACTCTCTCTCTCTCTCTCTCTCTCTCTCTCTCTCTCTGGCACTACGGCCATCATCTCTGCCTCTCTGTTGCGATCTAGTCGGAGCAGGGGCTGCGATGAAGCGCCTCGTCCTCTCCCACACTAACGTCGACCGGATCCTACCGGAGGAGGACTAACGGTGCTTTCCGCCTCCTCTCCCTTGCCGATGTCGGTCTGGTCTGGCCGTAGTAGGGGCGGTGACGGGCATGGCGGCATCCGACCCGGGGCTCCTTTTCATCCTCGCATCCGCCCGCACGCCCCCTCCCCGAAGGGACAGAAGGGGGCATGCGGAGGGTGGATCTAAATGTCACCCCATTAGCGTAGTGTCGGGTGACCTTACACGCTGCTACAGTGAATCATTCTGGTAATGATGAATCACATGGCAACCAAAATTGTTACAATAGTGCGGACAACGTCTCATACTCCCTAAGTTTGGCGTATGCGGTGGTTGGATCATGAAACAGCCACCAGATTCTCCCAGCCCATGAGCTTTCTCTTAGATTAATTTTTGTTCTTGCGTATTGAATACAGACACGTATTCTTGTGTATTGAATATAAACACATATTGTTAGGATGTATGAGTACTCACTGACATAAACATACAGAGACATGTTGTACCCCTGTGAGCATCTTAACAAGACTGAGCAGACTTTTATATATCTTGAGATTCATAAGGTCACCACAAATATCTCACCGTCTAGAAAGTCACCATGAGTCTATCACTGTGTGGACAGTCATGTTGTTTCCTACTAAAATAATAATTAGCCATAAACATAACATCTATTTTAAATCTAGGATTTTATTCTGGATGGGTTGGGTTCCACCACAAGAAACCTAACCAACAGAGCTAGACTCAATTTGCCTTTTGTTAGATTAATTAATTGGGAAGTAGTTCATTACATATTGTGTTATTCTTTTTATTCCTAATCCAATGATTTCATTTCATAAAATGTTATTTATCATATTTTTAATAGGAACTTTATGTTTTGATATGGACAGTTGCATGATCATAAAAATCAAGGGTTAATGGTTTTCTTGCTTGAGAGTAATGTGAAAATGTCTTAGCCTTTAGAGAAAATATGGTAATTTATTTACCTTCAGGGAAAAAGATAATAGATAGATTCAAGACGAAATTAAAGGGAAGAATTTAATATTTCCTGTGTTGCAATGGAGACTATACGGGATCAGTTTGAATCATGCTGAACAGCAATGCATATCCAGTACGGGCGAATAAAATAGGTGACAAAGACGGAATGAAACGATAATGCCTTTAAGAATAGTATATATCAATAGGAAAAAGAAATTAAGAATCCCTCTATATAATTCCTAAAATAAAAAGCGCCGGATATTGGAGGCAATCTTGATTATTAACGGTTTAATTCGGGATGTCACAGTATCTTTATATGTGCATATATTTTGATTCGTGCATAATTATGGAATTATTAGATTGATCTTTTGTATCCCTTTTTCATGTATATATACAAAGTAAACAAGTGATTGTTTTTCAAACCTCTCCGTGCGTAGTAGTCAGGACTTAGGAGAGACACAATGCAGGGCATGTACGGCGGCCTGGCATACGTGGGGATGTTGTTCCTGTTTGCTCTGCTCTTACAATCTTCACCGGCACACTGTGAGTTCTGTATTTTCTCTCTTTTTTTCGTTGGAGAATGCATTGCATATTAAGTTTGCATAGGTTCAGATATTGATCGTATCATATGTGCTGATGAACCGAAACTGTTGTTGCAGCTGGTCGTTCTCAGATGCTTGAGGTTGGAAATGCAAAGAGAAGCCGTAACAACTCAAGTAATGCTACGGTGTTTGATTCCACTGAACTGGACCAGGACAAACTGAAATTGATATTTTGTATCGATACGCTTTATTGTGGGCCAGACGTCCCCGACTGCTTCTGCTGCTTCAACGCAAAGTCGAATGTCACGTGCTTTAATTCAATGGATGAGTGCAGGAGCCACTGCCCTGTCTGCGACCCAGAGTGCCCTCCATAGTTTTATCCCCTGTTTTTTGTACAATATAATAAGTCTATTGTGTAAAATAATGTATGAACCGCATATCCGCATGAATCCTGGTTAAAAAGATCCTAGAGTTACAATTATATAGGGCGTTTCTGACGTTGGAGGTGGTGGCCACAAGCAACAATGGGCCATTAAAGATGCCAAAAGCTGGAAAAAAATCTATCATCCAAAAAATTAATCATATTGCGACTTCACTTTGGTTTCTTCTACAAAGCTAAACAATAAATGACCAATAAAAGACTAAATTATTATTTCCCCTTAATTCCCTTAAGCTCCTTGTACGGATGGAATCCAGGAAATTTAACATCCTCAAAAAATTCATCTTCATAGTTATCTAGTATGTCAATAGTATTGCCATTATCTGAATCCCAATCCACCTTATGTCCTTGTGTGGACCCTTACATGGTGGTCATGAACATCATCCTTGCTTCCATCTTCACAAATATCAATGGTCCAGGACTTCAGGGCCTAGCATATATATATCATCTGCAAATAGTTATAGTTTGTCGCAGTATTCGGCCTCCATGCTTGTGGCCGAAGGACACTTTGATGCTTCATTCAACACCCACATTGCGCTTTTGTCTTCAGATTCATGGATCCAAACACGAAGAGTATCTTTAAGAGCGGCAAAATATATCCCATTTTTTATTTCCCAGTGATGAATGAACGTGTGTTTTGATAGGATGAAAATCCAAACACGAAGAGTATCACTCGACCAAGTTTATTGGAGACTTAATTACTTTGTATGTATTATTCGACAAGGACAACCTGCAAAAGAAAAACATCAAATATTCATGCACCATATGGAATGATGTGATCAGTAGGTAAACAACTTCGTTGTGGAAAAATGGGTTAGACTTAGAAAGTGCGCGGAAGTCAAACTAGAAATAAGAAATTATATAATATTAGAGACCCGAGTAGCCCTATTCAACGTTGCACTATAAAACATAGCTCTAATCTCTCCTTTTTCAGGAATCAAACCAGAAACAAGAAATTATATAATATTAGAGATCCGAGTAGCCCTATCCAACATTGCACTATCAAACATAGCTTTAGTCTCTCATTCTATTTTGATTTTTTTTATTTTTCTATTTGTTAGTTTGTTCTTAACAGAATTTTTGACCACAAATACTGTTACTGCTTTAACTAGGAGAATAATAAACGAGGAAATGGAAATGGATATGTCTCTTACTGTTTTTACTAGGAGAACTATACAGATTAGATTAGCAAAACCCACCTCATAGCATCAGATATTTTTCATGCAAAATACTTTAGGCACAAGCTAAATATGATGTTTGCATCCTAATATTCCACATAGGTGATGAGAAAAGGTTAAGATGTGTCGCTTAACACCATTTACAACTATGCAACATATCAGCATGGTTACGATGGGCACGAGTTCAGATTCTGTGTTGCTGAGAAACTAACGGCACTCATATACTAAGTCAGCATGTTCTTCACCATCGAGATGACGACCTCTTGATCTGATGATCTGAAATATGAACGCCCAACATGAGCCACATAAAAGTTGGCACGTTTGAATAGGCTGAGTATTATTAGCTTGCAACTATATATGTCACAGTTGCCACACTGGTTTATCTTCTTTTTCTATCTCATTGTATAAGCTTTTGTTGCATATTATGTGATGATAGCCGTAGAATGTATCGCACATTAATAATTAATTATTGTTATGATATCGTGGGCTAGCTGGACCATAACTTGATGTTCAGGTCTCTCTCCAGCTGTGTACTGCCATCTTGCTGCTTCTTCGTTCTGAATCTTCAGGTTTATATCCACAATTAACTTCGCACTGCACTCCAACATTTGCAGCACGTCAAGAGACAAGAGTCTAGCTTTCTTGATGCTGAACTCTCTCCCCAGCTGGTTGGCCATCGGCCTGTGCTCCACAAGATTAGTCCCCTCCTATTT
The DNA here is from genome assembly GCA_031894775.1 of Chloris gayana. NCBI lineage: Eukaryota > Viridiplantae > Streptophyta > Magnoliopsida > Poales > Poaceae > Chloris > Chloris gayana. Next base: position 95,175 of record JAUNZO010000158.1, on the reverse strand, counting down.
CTGCAGCAAAACGAAGAAGAAGAAAATTGAAGCCATGACCATGTAGTGCACCTCATTATTATGTTGTCAATGTTATGCTAGGATCAGCGGCTATGATTCTGTACGGCAAAGTTTGCCATACCAAACTTTGCCGTACGGATCCGTGTCTGTGCACGACCGAGATGTGCCTGTGCACGCTGCACGGAGACGTAACAGCTGATCAAACCATCCATCACTACACAAAAATGGACTTTGCTACCACCTTGCATTTTTCCAGTAATAATGGACACCAGAAAACCGTTATTGCACTGCGTGATCGACTGATCGCTGATGTCATCATAGAGTCCTGCAATGCATACTATAATAACGGGCATGAGTGATGTTAGCGATGTCCGATATTAAAAATGCACATCAATAACGGGTGGGTGACATTATCATACGCCCAATATTAAAAATACCCACTATAATATCGGGTCTCATTACATCAGCGTCTGGTGCGATGTTACAAATATTCTATAACCTAATGTTGGCCCTTTTATCATCTTGGCCCATCCAAAGAACAGAGTGGATATAACAGACATTGAAACTCTAGCTCACCCAAATCCCTCCCAGTCTCTCTCTCTCTCTCTCTCTCTCTCTCTCTCTCTCTCTCTCACACACACACACACACACACTATTTTGATGATTCCTCGCAGAAAGCAAGTAGGAACATTAGTCTTGTCTTGTAGAGTGTCTCGGGCAAGACTACTTCTTTTACGTGTCTTTCCCATTTCTATGCACACACGAGAAATGCATTTAATTTATTATTTCTGAGAAGAACATTCTTACAATTTTAAAAAATTAGAGAATGGTGGTACACATAAATCAGAAGAGTCTCCACGTAAATTCGGTAGAATGGAGCACCAGCAACGCAACAAATATGACAGAAGGCTCTTTTTGTCTCATAGATTCTCAGGTATGGAAACTGTGTGATCTTGTAGAGTGTCTCGTGCATGACCACTTCTTTTACACGTCTTTACACATCTCTATGCACGCACGAGGAATATGTTTGATCTATTTTGAGAAGAACATTCATACAATAATTTTTCAAACCTAGAGATCTTATAGTACACATAAATTAGAAGAGACTGCTCATAAAATTAATTAAATAACTCAAAAAGAGCCAGGAACTAGAGAGAGGTATTGTGCTTACAGCTCAATGCTCTAATCTCCAATCAAGCAGGGTGTATATACAAACGCTTCATAGAAACCACGATGGTAAGTATCTGGCGGCTTAAGTATTCCTAAATATTCGATCTTTGTGCTGCTCAAATGGTAGGCCACTCCTGTCACTGCGCCACCCAAGAAGATAACCTCCTTGTACGGATGAAATCCAAGAAAATGAACAAGCCCACCGAACTTATTTTCATCATCATTTGCTATATGTATAACGTTGTCTTCATCTGATTCCCAATCCACATTATGTCCAACTGACGCTCTCTCGTGGCCACTTTCATCATCGCTCCCATCATCACAAATATCAATTATCCAAGGCCCATCATTTCTTCGTGCATATTCTTGATAATCTGTGCCGTCATTCATCCGCCATGCGTGTGGCCTAAGTACACTTTGATGCCTCAACACCCACTCTGTTCTTTTATCTTCGAATTCATTGAGGATCCATACACGAAGAGTACTATCCGTAAGATCCACAAAGTATAACCCACTTTTTGATTTTCCTATGAATGAATGTTCATCCCAACTGGACTCGTCAAAGTCATTTGGAGATTTTATTACATTGTACACATTATTTGACAAGGATAGCCTGCAAAAACAAATCATCAATCACCTATTCTTGCACATTTTCTCTTGGTAATGGAAAAACTATCAGATAAACATATATAGATATAATTTTTTTGAGAGCGCATTTTGAGAACACGGTGACCCCACTACAAGAAAAATGGCCTCTAGACACGTTTATGTTGCTACGTTTTTGTAAGCGTGCCTACATCAGTAGCTAGAGACACTTTTTGACACGATTTTGAAAATGTGTCAACATGACATGCTCTTAGTGACGCTTTAACGTAAATAAAATGATAAACACGTTTTTTGACATGCTTTGTAAAACATCACAAAGTGTTACGATTTTAGACACGCTTTGAACCATCAGTATCCAATGTAAAGACGTTTGTTGACATGTTTTAGAGGGAATCTCAAAATGATATGGTATTGAGAGATGCTTTAATCGTATCCCACGACCTCGGACACGTTTTCTAACACGTTATTGAAATCGTATAAAAAGTGAGATGATATTAGACATGTTTTTATCGTATCTACCCTCGTTTAGAGACATTTTTGACATGCTATTGAAAATCCTAGAGATGTTAATGCACTAAGAGAATATGCATATAAAATAATATATGGTCAAAGAATATCAACTTTATTTTCTAGGTGAGTTGGTTAGATGAGCTTGCAGAAAATGACGAAGTCGCAGGTTCAATTCCTACTAATTGCATGAATAAGTCAATCGTTTAGAACAAGTTTTACAATAATAATTTTTTTGATGCATTGTATACAATGTGTCTATATTGATAGAAATACAGATCAAACGTATCAATAAAATCGTGTCTAAAATTATTAACAAGTCACAAAATGTGTCTACTCTAATACATACAACGCATTCGTGAAAACGTATCTATAAACATATCTATGCTTTATAGCATCTCTATTAAACGTCTTATACTACAATAGACATATTTTCTAAAATCATATTTATCAAGCTTTGACACGGCATGCTCGGAGACGCCTCGGAGACGATTTATAAAGACATCTCTATTTTTTGATTGAGACAAAATAAATGTATCTAGACCTTAAATAAAACGTGTCTACAGAGACTGTTTTCTAGTAGTGCCCGTGCCCGCCCTTTGACAGGCACCATCATCAGGCGTTGGATCATGGATTGTTGACTGAGATTTAGCCATGTCAGAGCGAAATAGTTTATGACGTGGCTTAATCTCAGTCTTTCATCCATGATTTGACGGTTAAGAGATGGGGTGGGCACGAGTCACCGTAGACTCAAAGTACATTCCGTTTTTTATATAATTTCAGACTTTGATAGAATAGAAAGTGTCCAGGAACATGAAAAAAACATAAAGTTGGATAACTCAGTTTACCTCGAGACGAATTCACCACGGCAATGCATATAAAGCGTTCTCTTCCAATATACTACTCCCTTACTAAATTGTTGTCGCCATTGACTTTTTTCGTAACATTTGACCATTCGTCTTATTCAAAAAATTTCTTCAAATACAAAAAGTTATATGCTATATTTCAAGTTTCTGTAGTGATAAATCATATTCTAACAAAATATATGATATTTCTTGAATTTTTTTGAATAAGACGAATGGTCAAACTTTACAAAAAAAAGTCAATGGCGACAACAATTTAGTAAGGGAGGGAGTACGCCGTAGCGCCATCTGGTAACATCTTCACCATATTCAGGCTTGGGCAACGTGGCGATAACCCCGGCCGCCCCACCGTCCCGGACGAACACCCTCTCCTCCCACTTCTTGGTCATCGAGGAAAACACGTGCCATGTCCACAAGGCCGGCGGCCATTCTTCTTCCATCGACCGGCCCTCCTTCACCCGCTCCGACGGCGCCATGAGCACCTCGTAGTGCAGCGAGACGGCAGGGTCGAACACGACGAAGGCGCGGCGGGTGCAGACGTCTTCGCCGCACGGCGGCAGCAGGCGCTCCCACCACCGCGTCGCGGGGTTCAACACGTACATGGCGTCGCGGTCACGGGCGGCGAAGTCGTCGCCGCTGCGGAGGACGAGGCCGTTGCAGCTGTGGAGGACCCGGTACCATCCCCGCCGATCCTCCTCGCGCGGAACGAAGCTGAAGTCGCCGTCGGCGTCCATCCGTGGGCCGCAGCGAGTGGGCCGCCCGAAGAAGTGCGGCCTGCAGTGGTCCATGAAGCCGAGGAAAAGGCCGCGCACCGATTGCGGCAGGAGGCGCTGCCGGAGCCGGGGCAGGAGCTGGTGCTCGTCGACGACGGCCTTCCACGCCGTGCGGACGCGCCGCGACGCCATGAGGCTGCGTTCCGGGAGGCGGCGGAGGACCTCGGCGAGCAGGTCGTCGGGTAGACCGGTGGCTACCGTCCTCGACGACTTCGGCCCTGTTTGGTTCCACCTCCTAAACATTAGTTAACTAAAGTTTAGATACTTTTTCTCCAAACATGACTTCCTAAATTTTAGTCAAGTCACCTCCTAAATTTTAGACCACTAGTCACCTCAACCTTGCTAAACTCTCCTAAACATTGGATAAAGACAAATAAAGTCAAAAGTATCCCTCATCACATGTTAGGGATAGAAAAGGTAAAGGTGGAGAAACATTTATTGAGGGTAGATATGTCCACTTTTTGTTTAGTCATGAACTTTAGTCATGGATCCAAACATGCATCTCCTAAATTTTAGTTGGCTAAACTTTAGGTGACTAAACTTTAGTTGGCTAAACTTTAGCCAACTAGAAGATCCAAACACCTCTTCATCATGGACTGCTCGTGGATCGGAGCGGAGGGGCGTATGTGTTGCCTTCCGTTTGTGATGCATGTTTAACGTGATATGGATGAGTTTGATGTGGCGATGTGCCCGAGTCCGGACTGAGTACGTCTGTATCTAATACCGTATGGCCGTACAAGTACAACACTACAAAGCCCTCTGTTGTCATTAGGTGTGCTTGAGGATGCCGGCATTGTTCCTCCTGTTCTTGATGTCATCCTCAACAACAACGACGCCGGCCACAACTTCGGTGAACAAACGGGTTCACAACGTTCAAGTTGTACTTCCACAACGTGGCCCGAGGACCCAACCCGACGGCGGAGTGGATCTCGCGAGCGCTGCCAGGAAAAACGCCTCCGCGGGCCTGTCGCGGGCCTCGTCGGTGGAAGTGGGCCGCGCGCAGGGCACCTACACGCTGGCGGACCAGGCCACGCTGGGCCTGCTCATGGCCATGAACTTCGTGTTCACCGCCGGCCACCACCACCGGGGCAGCACGCTCGCCATCTTCGGGTGGACCTACGTGCTACTCGAGGACCGTCGTAGGTGGAACCGGGAAGTTCTGCATGGCGCGAAGGGTTCGTGCAGGCGCGTACGGTGGACCTCGGCGCAGTGCCGGTTCTATAGTTTGGACGGCCATTGGGCAAAATAACACTGGGCCTGCACATTCCAAACCAACACGAGACCATATTATATGTGTACATGCATCAGCGTAGCCGTGGGTGATTTGACAGTCATATATTATGTTGAAATGAAAAAAAACGACATAGAGCAGTGAAGAGCCTTTTTAAAAAAAAACTATGGAGGGCCTTCTAATTAAACTCTATAAACGGATTATGTGACCTTCTGGAATGAGAAAAATTCTGTTTTTTCTAAAGAAGAATTCTTGTAGAATGATTTTGTGGGCTGGAAAAGAAAAGGGCAACGCAAACAACAATTCATGGGCTGCTTCCTGGCATCCTCGACCTGCACAAGTTATTTGGCCCGGCAAGGTTACATATGTACATAGAATTTTGGGGGCCTTATCTGGGCTAGGCCCTAGGCTATCGCCCCTATCGCCTCGGCCCAAAGCCGGGCCTGCCTTGGCGCGGCCACCGGGAACACCATCGTCGAGTATACCATCAACGTTCAGGCACGTCATTAGATCAGCTTGAAAGTTTGTCCAGTCCGTCCTGTTCATGCCCTTTGTAGTTAGTCCTTGCTTGTTCTATTATTCGCAATCTAGAATCAGTTTGCAGTTGTTCATTCTTAATGCGGAAACATGTGATAAGGTAGTACTACAGCCAAGTACATTGTGATGGTGAGTAACCGTCAGGGTGGACTCTTCTAGTTAAATGGCAAGTACCAGGACCACCCCCATGTCACAAGGCGTAAATGCTAGATCTAGGACTCGTTTTACTAACGCTATCTTTATTTTGAGATGACGGAGTCGCATAGTTCCTCTGGTTGCCTACAAGACGGATCACCGCTGGAGACCGCACATCGCCGTTGGATAAGGTCGCATCTAGGGCTCCAATTGTCAATTTGAGGAAATCCGCCTTTTGAATTTTAAGTAGAGTTTCAGCACTTCTCACGTATTCTTTTTAAATTCAAATATATGCAAAAGTTACAACAATTATACCACAGTATAGAATAGGCAACCTACAACAACTGGTCGGCAAAGGGCCCATCATTGACCCATCATAAGTCGGTAAAGTGTTTGCCGACCTATGGTATTGATCGGTAGGGTTTACCAACCGACAAGGTTTTATCAACCCATTCTTAGTTACTTTAGAAAAATCACCGATGTATGGTTCAATGCTATTAATAGAATTCAGGACCAACGGTTCGTCATTGACACTAGTAGAATGATATATTTTTTCCCAAGTGCATACCAATAAGATATCACAACTAAACATATCTTGCACCAATATCTATAATATTATTTACTATCACCAACATTGATCCATAATTATCAGTCACCATGAATTGCAAATGCAATCTCACATTCATTGAGTTACAAACATAACACATGTTAGAGAGCTCACAACAGCTCGATACTATAACGACCTAGTATAAACAAGTCTTTGTACGTGTATCACAATAGACTGAGAAGCACTTTAAATTGTCTCTTGCACACCCATCAGGTAGAGGAAGAGACTAAGGAGCACACCCATCATCTGCAATTCCTGACATACAATACTGCAAATAGTATAACTTTTGTGAGCAAAGGGGCATGTGCCCACACTAACTTAACTATTAATCATGATTAAATATAAATATATTGGTAAACATGTCAAATCAGTTGTAACCATGTCTAATCAATGTGTCAAATCATAGTTTAAAATACGTAAATGTCAAATACATTCATCATGTGCTAGATCATATTTTGTCAAATTTGAGTCATGACATCCCGATTAAAAAGTTCTTAGACTATCCATGTCACCCCGTGAGCATATGTCGTTCTACTCAATGAAGTACTTACCTAATGCAAAGCAAGCAGTATAGTTTTTAAATTAAAACCTGCAAGGCAAGCACTTGAGCTAACTGAATACCAAGCCAACATAATAAATGATATATGACCAAAATATTGCCAAGCCAGTAGTATAGCTTTCAAAATTAAACTTCCAAGTTAACAAGTACTATGATATATGGCTATCCAATCTACTATCCTTCTCGGTGGTTGAAGAAAATAAATTTGCAGGCATATAAATATAGTCCTTTTGCTTGTTGCAGCTAGCATATAAAGATGTGTGTATCTTAAGTCAATTCAGTACTACAAAAAAAACGCACTAAGATTCTAAGAGGAAGACGCAAGAACCAATTTATTGTGCCGATGCAGCGCAAGCTATTGTACAATAATTAAGTATTCAATCAACAAAGAAGCCGAGCACAATATTTTTCAACAATCAATCTGCATCGGCAATTCAAATACAAAGGCACAAATCAGCATATATTACAGGAACCAATCTACAATTCGTAGGTATAGACCCAATTACCAATCCAAAGTAACATTCTACTCCTTTTTAAGATTGTGATGCCATAAGCCCATAATTGATTGTAACGTTCAAGGTGGACCTTTATGTCTAAAAAATGGCTAGTACACGACCACCTGTGCGGCCTTAGGCCTAAATACTACTAGTAGATCTACCTACGACAGTTATGCCATAATGGTGGCTATGGAAATGTCAAACTTCAGGCCACGGTGTGCTTGGGTAAGAGCCTCCACAGTAGCAAGTCCGCCATTTAGCATGAAAATAGAATAGGTAAGAAAGAAGTAAAACATCCAGTTCATATGAAATAAACAAAATGAGGTAAAACAAAACCTGCTTGTTGGTTCTAATTGTTTTTGAACTTTTTTTAAAAAAAAATACTCCCTCCAGTTTTCTTATGAGAAAATTTCCTCCACGGCCTCGAAACTTATAACGCTTCCTTCTATGACCCTTAAATTTCAAAGTTCCTTATCAGGCCCAAATTCGTTTTTTTTTCCTGGATGGCCTTTCCGTTGATTCCGTGACTTGACGGTGTTGTTTTACCTCTGAACTTAAAAACAAGCAAAAATTTTCAGAAAAATATTATTACGACTTTAATAGTGTCCTGGTCGTAATAATTTTTGCAAAATACTATTACGACCATTTTTGCAAGAAATCAAAATGCAAAAAATTAAATATACAAATGCATCAGGACACTATTAAAGTCGTTATATTTTTTTTGAAAAAAATTAATTATTTTTAAGTCAGAGGTAAAACAGTCTTTTTACCCCTCACTTAACACCGTCAAGTCACAAAATTGACGGAAAGGCCATCTAGGGAACCAAAAAACGAATTTGAGCCTAATAGGGAACTTTGAAATTTTGAGGGTCATAGAAGGAAGCGTTATAAGTTTTGAGGTCATGGAAGGAATTTTCTCTTTTCTTATTGATGTCGTTGGGACAGCTTTGCTAATTTAAAAATGAACTTAAGTTTACTGTCATCGTTTCAAAAATAGGAGGAGTATGTTACATACATTTTTTATGGTAATAGTTAATGGTCTTCGGCACTATATCCCAGCCTCTACAAATTTTGGCCTTTGCTTTTGCTTCCAGGGCCGTCTGCGTAATTGTTTATTGTGTCCTGAAACAACAGGATCAACTAGGTATCACACACTACTAGTGCACACACAAAACAGAAATGAATGAATACACATATATGGGAGAAGAGTTGCTGGCTCTCTTTGTTTATTATCAATCTCACAGTATTAGCATATAAGCTTTTCCCGGTGAGTGGTTCACCTCCGTGTGAAAATACAGCCCGAAGTGTCCTATTTATAGCCAGCCACGACTCAGAAGTAATTCGGTAATTATGCCCACAAATACTGTAGAAATAACTCTCCATAATGATACCTAGAAATAATAATGTAACGATTAGGTGAAATTATGACTCAGAGTTTCATAACATATTGAAGCATACTTGGCGGCGGTTTGAGGAATTGTTTTATAGAAGCAGGAATTCTCGAGTCGAGAGAGCAACAGCCGGCAATCTTTTATTCGCATGTGGCACAGGTGTTGTTTAGTTACTCGTTAAGCAAAGGCAGAATGATGGTAGCCATTATTGTGATGACCATCACACATGATGCGTTCTACCAAACCTCTGCCACCATCACGCCACGCGCGGTGCCACGAGCAGGTCAACAGAGCAACGACGAAACAGGGCCCTGCGGTAGCCGAAGCAGAATCCCAAAATCATGGTCCGGTAAACATTGCCACTGAATCTCTGTCGCGCCGTGTGCAGTGCAGGGCGATGATTATTTCGGTCCTGGCTTGATGAATCGAATGAACATCGTCAATTTGCGAATTGCAATTGATTATTATTCGTTGGAGGAGATGGCGACGCATCGTCGTTGTTGGTGGTGGGGATAACAAAAGTTGTTGCCATCCAACGGAAGGGGAAGGCAGCAGGCCCAAATGGTGGCAGACGACCTGCCCGGACCGACCACATTGCCACTGCCCACTGCTGCTACCAACCGTTCCCACCACCGCCCATTGTTTACATATCCAGCCTCATCTCCAACGACTCCCGGTTCCTCAAACCAAATCATCCCATCTCCACCACCACCCCGTTCGAGGCCATGGCGTCCTCTCCACCCTTCCTCCTGGTCCTCCTTGTGGCGGCGGCGGCGCTGTCGCTGACGTCCGCGGCGGACGACGTCACCACATTCAAGGTGTACTTCCACGACGTGGTGAGCGGGCCGCGGCCCACGGCGATCCGCATCGCGCAGGCCCCGTCGTCCAACGCGTCGTCGACCTTCTTCGGCGCGGTGGTGGCCATCGACGACCCGCTGACGACGGGCCCGGAGAGCGGCGGCACGGGGGCGTCCACGGAGGTGGGCCGCGCGCAGGGCACCTACACGTTCGCGGACCAGAAGACGTTCGGCCTGCTGATGCAGATGAACTTCGTGTTCACGGCCGGCGAGCACAACGGCAGCAGCCTCGCCATCTTCGGCCGCAACCAGGTGCTCAGCGACGTCCGCGAGATGAGCATCGTCGGCGGCAGCGGCAAGTTCCGCATGGCCCGCGGCTACGTCCAGGCCCACACCATCGACTCCGGCGCCACATCCGGGACCACCGTCGTCGAGTACACCGTCAACGTCAAGGCCTAGTAGCTACCTAGCGGCGGCTGCCATTGCCCACTGGATTCTTCTTCTTCTTCTTCCTGTGCTTTTTTTCTTTGTTAGTTTCCTTGCCTCTGCCCATCCCATCCATTCCCTCGCCATGGCCGGCAGCTCCGTAGAGCTTGCTCTTGGATCTCTTTGCTCTCCCATCGGATGTACCGTGTCTGTGTTGCTAGCTTAGCTTACTCGATCCGCCATGAGATCTTGTTTTGGAGGAGCATGATTTTAGTGTTTGGAAAAAAATTGTTTCTATATTTTTGCAAGCGAAGAACAGGGGACCTCACCATTTAGTGCTCGATTCGCAGGTGAACTCGATTTGGATCTAACGAATTGACTCGATTTGTAAATCCATTCATTATTAGGCCCCGTTCGTTTCCAACCTCTAAAATTTATATATCTGTCACATCAAAGAGAATCTTACTATTTAAGTAGATCTTTTATTAATTTAATAACAAAACCTATGTCGCGACCCCTCTAATTTGCGAGATCGAATCTAATTGGTCCTAATTAATCTATGTTTAGCTACAGTGATGCTACAGTAAACATCTTCTAATAACACCACAATTACCCTCGTTGGATTCGTCTCGTGAATTAGATAGGGAGTCTGCAATTAGTTTTGAGATTAGACTTTATTTAAGTACTTCAAAATGATAAAATTCTCTTTGATTTGACTCTCTAAAAATTATATAGCTGGAAACGAACAGGCCCTTAGTACAGTGGGTAACAAACGCGCCCCAACATAAAATTTAGTTGGTCGTGGTAGGTAGGTGAGGTGGTGACTGACTCGAGGTCGTCGTGTCCTCGAGCAGTGGACGGACGGACCTGCTGGTTGCCCTGTCGGGACTGTGGATTTCCAGATCCACACCAGCACATGGGTAGAAAAAGTGAACGGGCAAAGATGCTGCTACTCTTTTACTATCTTTTTCAATATTCTATGGAAGCAAAAGAGCGCTGGATGCCCTGTGAAGCTTCCCCAACTTTAGATGAGGCCCATGTTCGTTTCACGCCTCTAAAATTTAAGCATTGTCACATCAAAAAAATCTTATTATTTAAGAATATTTTGATTAATTTAATGACAAAACTCTATTGACAGATTGGTGTTAATTTTCGAGATGAATATAATGAGCTTAATTAATTTATGTTTTGCTAAAGTGATGCTACAATAATCATCTTCTAATCATGACTTAATTAACCTTATTAGATTCAGTATCATGAATTAGTCTAAGGGCCTGTAATTTATTTTATAATTAAACTTTATTTAGTATTCTTAAATAATAAGATTCTTTTTGATGTGATAGCTATAAAGTTCAGACCCTGAAAACACACCGTGTTCGTTTCCTACCCTCCGAAATTTAGCATCGTCACATCAAAAAGAATCTTACTATTTATGAATATTTCGATCAATTTAATGATAAAACCCTATTGATAGATTGATGTTAATTTTCGTGATGAATCTAATGAACTTAATTAAAATATGTTTTTGCTAAAGTGATGCTTGCAATGAATCGACTTCTAATCACGATTTAATCAATCTCATTAGATTCGTCTCAGTAAATTAGTCTAGAGGCCTGTAATTTATTTTATATTTAAATTTTATTTAGTACTCCAAAATAGTAAGATTCTTTTTGACGTGACATCTCTAAAGTTTAGACCCCAGGAAACGAACACAATACCCCGTTGTGCTGAAAATGTTATGGTTTGGACAACCGGATTAGTTCAAATCTGAACTAATTCTGCTATCCTAACGGTATGATTTTTGAAACCTCTTTAGATTGTTGTAGCAACAAGAATAACTTTAATATTGTTATCTTAATTTGTATATGATTCATAAAGTAACACATAATTTCAAAAAGTGTTCTAACAAGCATACATTAAATGCTGGAATAACTTCCAAAATATTTAGAATTCTAGTCTTATCTATTTTTCAAAAATATTTGGCATTCTCACTTTCGGAGACACATATTTCTTTCTTCTCAATACACATTTATCTCTATCTCCTTTCTTCTCGTTTCCTTCGCACCTACTTTATTTTTTCTCTTTTTAATTTTCGTGTCCGGAGCTAGAATGCCAAATCTAGGAGGGAGGGAGTAACTTTTTTAAAAAAATCTCAAAAATGGTGAATACAATATTTTTAAATGTCAAATGCACACGGACGACAGAACTATGTAAAAATAAATGAGACTATCGATGTACATTTTGATTTTTCTAGGAACATGGATATTTCTTTAGGCCAACATAATTATATTTTGGTGGCCCATCCGTTTTGAGATGGCCACGCGAAACCGTGCCGCGAGTGTCTTGTGGGTTTTTCAAACTGGGTGGACTTCTTTGCGCCCAACAGAGTTAAAAAATGTGAGCATGAATAAGCCCGACGAGGAAATTGGGCTCGGCCGTCATACCGTGGCAGTCAAATTGTATGGGCAGGCGTCAGATTACACGGCCCAGCCGAATTCCTCTCCGTAGACCGCTGCATCATTGAAAGAAAGCCCAAATATAACCCATATTCTTGCCGCCCAGTTCCATCAGTACACGAGCCCAACAGGGTGCGTGCGTGGGCCCTGCGTTGCATCAAGCGATCGGCGGAGATATATCGCGATCCTCAAAAGTCCTCGCTTGCCATTGCTGGTACGGCCATGCCAATGCCAGTATGCGTGCTGCCTCGATAGCTCGAAACGGATGCGGCCTCTTTCCTCCCGTTCCCTCATCCCATGCATACTCTGGCATGACGTGGCAAGTTTTAAATAGATGTTTTTATCTGGACCAAGGTCAAGGAAAAACCATAAACATCGTTACTTAATGGCTGTAGCCGCACGATTAGAAATATTAACCGCATGGCACATGGCAGTAAATATACGGTGCCACAATAATTAAAGAACGAATCGATGGCATCGACTAGAGACGAGGCCTGGCCGCCTGGGGCACCAGCACCACGCACCACTGTTGCCGTCGCGAGCGTGCGGGAGTCTTGATTCTGGATAGTAGAAAACCATGGTGTCCTCTTCCTCCTCTCTTCCTCTGCCTCCGGCAATGGGTCGCCGCCACGGGGCCGCTGCAGGAGCAACCAGCGCTCCTAGGACCAGCGGGGTTGGTCCTCGTCAACACCCCGCCGAGCGGCCACACGACGCCTTCGCCTCCTCCTACGGCGGCTCCTGCTCCTCCGCTGCGGCCTGCATCCGGCGGCGGGACGTAGGCGCCGGCGGCCGCCGTCGAGTCCTTCTTCGCGCCGCCAGCTCCTCCTCCTGCGGTGGCTGATCCGGCGGCTCCCCCTCTTCCTCCTTCCACGGCGAAGGCTCCGGCTCCTCCTTCGACGACGGCGGCTCCACCCTATCCTCATGCCACAGCATGCGTCACATTAGGCACCACATTAGGCACCGGGCCGGGACGGCAGCAGGACGGGACGACAACAGCAGGATGGCATGGCGCCGCGGCGACGGCGTCTAGGATGGTCCTAGTTGGGGTCCATAGACCGCCACTAGCGTCCTATTAGGATTAAACATCCCGGCGTGCAGTCGCGATCCTTAGACCGAGACTAATTTTTTCTGTAATTAGTGACAGGGTCTCAGTGACGTTTATGATGTCCGTCACCGAGGCCTTTTTAGCCCGCCGCCATAGAGCTTAGTAGTGGAAATGTAATATTGTTTTCTTTATATTCTTTTAGTAACACATAATTCTAAAAAATATTCTAACAAGTGTACATTAAATGTTAGAATAACTTCTATTTTTTGGAAATCTCGAAAATATTGAATACTAACAAGTGTACTTCTTTGTGCCCAACTAGAGTTAAACATGTGAATGGACAATAATAAGGCCGACGAGGAAATTAGGCTCGGCCATCGTACCGTGGCAGTCAAATTGAAGGTATATGGGCAGGCGTCAGATTACACGGCCCAGCCGAATTCCCCTCCGTGGACCGCTGCATCACTAAAAGAAAGCCCAAATGCAGCCCATATTCTTGGCGCCAAGTTAGATCAGTATACGAGCCCAATAGGCTTCGTACGTAGGCCCTGCGTTGCATCAAGCGTAGATAGCCGGAGAAATATTGCGATCCTGAAAAGCAAGTAGCCAAGCAGGTTCACCACGTTTTGGTTAGAAAATTATAACGTGTAATGGTAATTGGTACAGTGTAATCACAATCAATGTAAGGTAATGCTGACTTTGTTTGGTTCACACCGGTAACAGAATCAGAAGTGAAGCTATTAAAACCATTGGTACTCACTTCGTTCGTCAGGAAAAGAGGAAAAAAATCACCATCTATAGAAAATCACTAGTGAGTTGAAGATTGAAAAGATCATCATTTACAAAAGGAAGCACAAAATTGAAGATACAATCATACAAATCGAGTCATTTGTTCCGCTCCGCCTCTTCTTCTCGTTTGCAGGAGAGAATATATGCTAATTCCAACGATTCATTCTATTATCTGCATGGATAAAGGATTCAATGACACAGATAAGACCATGATTGTCCTCTTGTCCTCCAGCCTGCAACTAGTAAAGTGCAGGATGTAGCTAGTTTACTATCATCTTATGAACTTGCTAACTTAATGCGTGTGCCACAGATCAAGAGCCCAACGTGAAGCATCTTTCACGCGCCGCCGTTGTTAGTGCGTGATGCACACATCTTCTGAGACTGTAAGCGTACATATCAGTTGTAGCTTTTCCCTTGGAGTATCAATCCATAGAACAAGTGGGATGCTAATTTAGATAAATGTTTGTTACTAATAGATGTGGATGTTGAAAGAAAGGTGGTTCAAAAAAACTAATTATAATAACACAACAAATAAGAGAGAGAAAGATTATGGCTAAGCAAGAATTAAGATAGTCTTTCCATGTTCAAGGTTCACTTGCATACAAGGCGCTATTGGCTATTGGTTATTACGCTAAGGTAGAAAAAATTGTTTGTTGCGACCCTATCATGACAGCGACACCAAAAAAGCTGTTGGTGCGTGATACGCGCACCTTCTAAGAGCAAGGCCAATGTATATTGACCAACCAGTCCTTATGAGTGGGGTCCACTGTCAGTTAGCTTTAACTATGACATGCAACACAATGCTCAGCTGAAATCAGTCCTTAGATGTGGGTTACATGTGAAGTAAAAAAATCTGTCGGCCTCTCTCTCTCCCGTGACGATCATTTGCAACAACGACTCCTTTTCAACTACCATGCATTGTTTATTCCCTACACTGTATTATTATTTTTTTATTCCTATCTAGCCGGTAACTATGGCTAAGGGTAACTTTTGTATTTATTTCCATAAGGACTGCTTACAAAATGGCTATGAGTGGTCAATAGGGATTCATTTATTGCATAATGACCACTTTTTCTTCCCATTGTGGATGCCCTAAGACTACAAGCATACATATAAGTTGTCGTAATCCGTGGCATAAGTGGGACGCTTTTTAAATAAGTGTTTGTTACTAACAGATGTGGATATTAAAAAGAAGGTGGTTCAAAAAACTAATTATAACACAACAAACAAGAGAGAGAAAGATTACAGCTAAGCAAGAATGAACATAGTCTTCCCACAGTCAAGGTCACTTTTATGCAAAGATCAAATTAATTAAGTAAAGCCTCTATTGGTTGTTACTAAGGTAGAAAAAGATTGTTTGCTACGATCCTGTCACGAATAATTCAATCATCTAGCAATAGCACTATTACAATACTATCTTCCAAACCCTCCCATATGAGGAGAGGGTATGTAGCATCGAGTATCTAGCATATGACAACTCACGTGCCTTGCAACCTAGCAAGCTCGCAATCCACCATTACTCCACAACTGAATGTAGGTCTATTATTCTTGGGACGCCTAAACAAGTATAAATATGCCATCTCTCGATTGATCTTATGCGATAGACATAGGCATATTATTCTTGAGATGCCTAAACAAGTATAAATATGTCGTCTCTCGATTGATCTTCTATTATGCGATATGCCCTAGGCAGACCGGGATCTCGCCTCTACACCTAGGCCCTCCATTTGGTGGGTGGGCCTTGAACCGGGCCCACTTCGAGCTTCCGTTGGTCCGGTCCCGGGAGAGTCGCCTTCAACATCAGCACCCATGCCTCAACGTCAAGAACATCTCGCCTCAGAGATAGGAAGTTTAGCTCTACTCAGCTTGGGAGTCAACGACGCCGCTAATTCGCGTCTCGATGATATTCTACCATATCTCATTCATTGATGTCGAACTTTAGCGACGACATCGTGCTCCTACCTTTACCTCCAGAAATGCAGTGGAGGCCCGTTCGTCCGGCCGTCTTCCGACCGTAGATGCCACTAGAGTTGTACCGACAATCTCCCAGTCGAGTAGTTCCATCATGGTTCTTTCGTGCAGTTCTTACATGATGACCGCTTTATGCGTGTCGTAGATTTAGATGCTCGGGTTAGATCTTGGTTTGAGTTTTGCTGCTATGCAGTGTTGTTTGCACTTATGTAAAGGTGCCTATGCACGCTCCTATGCCTTGATCTAATTACAAATCCACCCTTTTATTAAAAAAAGAAGCTGAAATGCATTATCGCCGGCTGTGCAATCCCTCGCCTGATGCAGCGACACTGTCGAACATTTGTCAACAACGCATATCTAGTTGCGCACGCACATTTTTGTCCATGGTGCGATGGTTACTTGAAGGCATACATAAAGGAAATCCAAGCGGCTAGACGAGACCCTACTTGCAATGGCGGCAATGAGCTGCCGCATGTTATTCTGGTCTCCATTCATCCCTCCATGGTGGTGGCGGGTGCGGTCGATGACGCGGACGACTGAGGCAGACAGCGGAGGAGGAGTGCACGCCGCCACGGCCACTAACTCAGAAATGCATCGACAGGTCACGGCTCCGCCGTTGCCGCCACCCAGCGGAACGAGGTCTCCGAGCTAGCTAGCTCTCTGGATAGAGCTGGCGACTGTCCCCCGTTTTGTTTTCCTCGCCCGGCCGAAATGGGTAGTAGCAATTATATCTTGCACTTTTGATTATCAACTTGGTGGTAATAAGGCCACATTTAATTGTCGGAGCTAGGAAGATGCGTGTACACTTGTTCTTATTAGGTGAAATGCGTGTACCCTTGTGACGTGATCAGGTAGACATGGATGAAAATCATTTCCGCTTCTTTTGAAGAGGGTCTTTATGTTCTTGCAATACCATAAACCACATGTTTGCCGAGTGCCTCGGTAAAGGGCCAAATACACTGGACAAAATGTTTACTGAGTGTTGTACTCGACAAAGTCCACATGGTAAAAGTGGAGCCGGCGAACACTTAATGTTGTATATAAAGAGTAGAAAAAAATTGAGAGTGAAAAAGAAAAAAATATTCTTTACCGAGTGTCATAAAAAATATATTTCCTACACACTCGGCAAACTCTCTTCTTTGCTGATTTTTTTTCTTGGCACTCGATAGAGGTGCTTTTTGCGAGTGTTAGAAGAAAAAAACACCGTAGATGACAAACTTCATTTTCCTGTTGTGTTGAGATGTCCTGAACTAAACCTGGGCCCGAGCGAATGAAAAAGTATACGGCATTGGTTTCTTGGGCTAGGCCTGGCTAGGTTACAGCCTACACGTACATCAAACACTATTATTGGGACTGGCCCAACCCACCGGAGAAACTTATTGGACGAATAGCACAAGCTCACACACAAGGTCACAAGCTCACAGGTCAGTTGACAAACCCGTCTCCAAAAAAGAAAAAAAAGGTCAGTTGACACACTTCTGCTGATGCTGATGTGCAAAAAGTAGCTAGGCGCGTTCTCAACACGCGGCTTGCAATATTGCAGGCACACGCCCAATGATTATTCAGAAGAACTTCATCTCGTACAACAGGGGAATATATACTCCTACACGCGTGTCCATGGAAACTTCCGCCCGGTGACAAACACAAAAGTGCTTCATATCCAAGCTGCCAGCAGCTTCCCTGGCGACATGGCAAAAATACCCAGTGCTCATCCACTGAAACATGATCAACAGCAAAAGATGCCAAATGCTTTTTGCACAGATATCTCGGGCACCCTCGATGATCGCGTGAGCAACGAGCAGCACCCATTCGCATCATCGTGCAGGGGCACTTTATTTTCCTGTGCGAGAGGGAGGGGAATTGCCGGTGGAGCTGGTCGTCGTCGCACATCCACACGACAACACAGCAGCCACTAGCTAGACCCTCCCCCCAATATGGTGGCGACGTCAGAGTCCAACACCACCCATCCGTTGGCGAGTCCAACACCACCCATCCGTTGGCTCGTTCCCACAAAGCCGGGCCTCTGACTCCGGCCATTCGCCGCCGCGTGCCCTCGCTTTTGACGTGGCCGTTTGTCTGTCTCCGGCGAGCCGTCGAGCGGTGGTGGACCGGTGGTCACCACGCGCACCTTGCGGCGCCACCGGAAGACAAGTGTTGGCGACGGTGCTCGTCGCCGCCCTCTTTGCCTACCGGTCATTGGTCGACATAGATATAAAGCAGGCTTGGTACTAGGCGTTTCAAGCGAAACTTTCTATTTATTTGTGTGTTGGTTACTATATACCACCTCCGGATGAGGCGGAGGAGGAAGCATTTATTTATTTTTACTTCTATCCGTGCATCGTTTTCGGTCTCGTATCATGTGGTTTCTTTGTTGATCCGTCGAGCTGGCAGTGACAAAGAAAAAGCGAGGTGTGTGTGTGTGTGCTTGGTGCCTAGGCTAACAGAAAAGCTAAGCTCGCGTGTGGGCCGTACGTTTTTCTCCTTTGGCTGTCTAGCTGATGATGTAGAGCCTGATAAATATGGTTGATGTGAAAGCTGATAACACGAGTCGGTATTTTCAGGATGCAAATAGGTGAAAGTTGATAACGCTAAATCGAGCACACCTTTGAAATGTTAAGGGTATTTTCAGGATGCAAGAAAGCTGTCGGTATTGTAGACCGAAGTGACCGAAGTAACCTAGGAATGGGATTGAAATGCAGAACATGCATGGAACATATCACCACTGACTTTTGTATCTATCTATATACAAAATAAAAATGAACCGAACATGTTCTGAGTCCGTTTGACTAGAGAATTTTTATTTTAAAATAATCGTTTTTAATCTAAAATTCTAAAAAAACTGTCCCAAACTAAATTTTCAGGATCTAGACGTTTTTGTCACGCCATACCATATGGCGTGATTTCCGAATGAATCACGCCATATGAAATGGCGTGATTATGTCCACGTCGAGATCGATCGCCACGTCGGATTTCGGCGTAGATCGAGATTGACCCCAATCACGCCATCTCGATTGGCGTGATTGATAGTCCAATCACGCCAAACGGTCTGGCGTGACGGAGACTTAAGTAAATTTTGGACGACGCGGGTAAAAACAGAGAACAACTGAATCACGCCAAACCATATGGCGTGATTAATAAAGCATTCACGCCATATGAAGTGGCGTGATTCACTCTCTCACACCCATATGTCACTTTCGCATGATGTCACATGACATCATCAAGTTACATGTTTTAAAAAACTCTATAAACTCTACACATAATGTCTAATTTAAATTCCGTTTTCACCACTGTGTTCTACGTGATGAAACGAACAAAACTAGATCCCACTTGCATATGTTTTAAATTTTTTTTTCATAATTTAAATTGCTACTTCATATATGGTGAAATTTATGTTATTAAAAAGAATATTCGAAACATATGCAAGTGAGATCTAGTTTTGTTCGTTTTATCGTGTAGAATGCAACGGTGAAAACAGAATTAAAATCGGACACTATATGTAAAGTCTACACAATTTTTTAAAAAATTAGCTCGATGACGTAAGATGACATCAGCTGAAAGGGACATTGGATGTGAGAGAGAGTGAATCACGCCACTTCATATGGCGTGAATGCTTTATCAATCACGCCATATGATTTGGCGTGATTCGATTGTTCTCTGTTTTTCCCGCGTCGTTCGAAAATTACTCAAGTCTCCGTCACGCTGCATCGTTTGGCGTGATTGGACTATCAATCACGCCAATCAGGATGGCGTGATTGGGGTCAACCTCGGCTTACGCCGAAATCCGACGTGGCGATCGATGCTCGACGTGGACATAATCACGCCATTTCATATGGCGTGATTCATTCGGAATCACGCCATATAGTATGGCGTGACAAAAACGTCTAGATCCTGAAAATTTAGTTTGAGACAGTTTTTTTTAGAATTTTAGATTAAAAACGATTATTTTAAAATAAACCTTCTTGACTAGACACTAAAAATATTGGTCTGTTATTGGTAGACACGGTTAAATAGCCACCAAAGGCAAACAACTAGTGATGCAGGATGTCACGCTATGGCCCAATGCTTTAGACTATAATATCATTGTGGGTCGATCAAAGATGTTAACAATGAAAGGTAATGGTTGAGTGACCACGAACCGTGCATGCAAGATGCAACAACATAAAATAAATTAACCATGCATCTACCATGATTGAGCTTGCTATCTAGGGAGCTAGAGCCCATTTCCGACACCCAGAGGCCATGCCTCGCGATATTTTTCATGGGTTTATCTACATCGTCAGGCTCACTGCCGATCAATTAATGCAAAAAGTTGCGTGAGCCATTTCTTTGCACCTGTGAAAAGCAGCGCGTTTATTAGCTAGCAGAGCATAGAACATTATTAGTTGATGTGTCATCTGTGAAGCATCTTTTTCTCCCTCCCTCCAGGCTCTAGTGGTACACTTGTTGAACCACATGTCAAGGACTGATAAAGCGGTGAATAAAGATTCATTGCATCCATCAATCAATCCCAGGATAAAGATAAAAAGAAATAAAAGTAGTTATATTCTCACTGTGAAGATCAGGAGATTGAGTGAAATGTGAGATGTTCTAGCAAGACCAGGAAGTAGGCTATGTCGATACACGGTTACGAGAGCACTGAGATATAGCCACGCAATGCCTTACATGGACACATGTGTCTCGAATCAAAAGTTAATGTATGGCTAACAACCCTGTTTATCCTCTTGGTTTGGATTGGGTTCTATGCTTCTCCACTGACGTTAGTATGACACCCCCACACATTATCTAGTAACAATATGGTGACACACATGACCCATGCTCAATTGCTTTCAGCGGCATTCATCAATAAATGCAAATCATGCCTTTTTTTAGTCTTCTTTACCTATGCTTTTACATAATTTTTTAGTGCCTTATATGTTTGTCTGATAGTGAACAATTGGTTTGTCAATCAGACACTTCCGGAGTGCTATGTAAGCCGTCTAAAAAAGGAGTACTATGTAAGACGATTCCAGGAAGTCAACACACCATTTATTAAAACAAAACTCGACTTTCGGACGGTAAGACAACCCCTGGGTATTAATTTTAAGGAGAAGACTTTTGTCGGGTACCTAGATTAGGGAGCCCTAATCAGGGTACTTAATCTGGCTAACAGCTCCGTCTTGTACGCGTAAAGGATACGTAAGTGGGGCCCGAACCTCCGCCTCGCCCGACCCCGAGTCGGGCAAGGTCCACAACTTCCGCCTCGCCCGACTCCCGAGTCGGGCGAGGCCCACAACTTCCGCCTCGCCCGACCCCGGGTCGGGCGGGCCCACGATCTCCGCCTCGCCCGACTCGGCGTCGGGTGGGACCGCAATCCTCGCCGCGTTTGCCTTTGCTTCGCGGAGAAGCGACCTCACCCACCGGATAGGGGAGGAGTTGCGGCAGGCCGGTAGGCGCAATTACAGCGCCCGGGAACTCGTTTCACCAACATGACGTGATGTGACCGGCGCAGTACCTAACCGTCCCGTTCCGCAGCGCCGCACGCTAGCGCTAGCTCAGCTGCAGAGCAGCGTGATCATTACCAAGCCCATGATGGCCTCGTGACCGGGACGGAGGCCAGGCGATTGACGGGACAATAGCCCGTAATCTGTCCCGTGGCTGACCAACAAGCATCCGCCTAGGCCTACGAAGGCTACGAAAGCCGGGCCCGCGGCCTCCGCCTCGCCCGACTCCGGCTCGGGCAGGTGCACCACTTCCGCCCCGCCCGACTCGAGACTCCGGCGGGCTCGGCGATCCCCGCCTCGCCCGACTCGGAGGCAAATGGCTTCTTCACGAAGCCTCACAGTGAACAGGGATCGCCATAACTCCGCTCGGGAACTCACCAATCCACAGGGATTGGATGAGATCAGCGCAGCTCCTCTTGTCTCATCTTCACGCGTCGCCGGACACCCCCGGCACGATGACAAGACGGAGGCGTCAACACCATCTCTCGCCGGAGCCATGATGAACGGGAGTGATGGATGGAGACCGCCATGCGACAGACGGCCGCCACGATGACGAGCGTGGCATTGACTCCGGCGCTACCAATCAAGACTAACCGTACGCCGCACGACCGAGCGCCCAAAGCGGCCCGCATGCGAGCAGGGTAGTGCACGACGGCCCCGACCCCGCTTGGGACGATAGGTAGTAACTCCGACCCCACCCGTAAGTGGCCCGGCCCTTGGACTATAAAAGGGACCCCACACACACGCAAGAAAGGGGGACACACAACACGGATTGAGCTAATCGAACTCATCGCACACACACATCCTAGAGCACATTGCACACGGAGGCTTGGAGCAACCCTCCTCCTCGCATCCTTTGTAGCTCTTTTTGCAAGACAAAACACGAACAATCCTCGAACCGGACGTAGGGCTTCGATCGCCCGAACCGAGATAAACCACGCTCTCCTAAAACATCCAAGGCCCATCTCGAATAGTAGCGTCGATCCCCTCCAAACACAAATTTACTTGTCGGCCGGTTTCACAACACCGACGGCTGGCGCGCCAGAAGGGGACCTCGACGCGTTCGACGATCTTGAAGATGGCGAGCCACACCGTCGATCGGACTCGAGGCGCCCTCGTGACCTTCGGGAGCCCGGAGTTCATCGTGACCGGAGCCGGGAGCCTCGTCGCGCGTTCTCCCGCCGACCTCCCGGTCTCCACACCACTTTCCCGCCGTGTACCGCCGCACGCGAGCTCGCGGGCATGACGGACTCGGCAAGTGGATCCGATGCCGGCAGCCACCACCCCTCGCGGGAGTGTATGATGGTGGAGGACGGGGACACCAGCCGACACCGACGGCATCAACGACACGGGCCGTGCGGCCCCGGCGGCCGCCGGACTCCCGGCCGGGGTAGCGCCGCCGTCCGCGGCGGTAAACGCCGGCGGTGCAGGGAACGCACAGCCGCACGCCGCGGTGCCACAACAACAAACCCTCCGGGAAGCCCCGAGCCCCGGGAGGAGGACGACCTAGAGCAGCCTGCTCCGACGCCGACGCGAGGTCGCAGAGACCGAGCGGCAGCTAAAGGAGGAGCGCGAACGCCTCGAGTGCGAGGTGGCGCGGCGCCGGCGCAGCGCGAACTCGCTCGCCGGCGTGGGCGCGAAGCCCAAAGAAGGATCCCGGACGAGGCAAACCACCTCGCTCCCGTGTACGAGAGGCCCAGCCGAACGTGGCCGCGGCCGCGACACCGATCCGCGCGCTTCCGCAACCGGTCGACGAGGACCAGCGGAGGATCCAAGAGGAGGTCGAAACCTCCCGGACTTAGCGGCCGTCCAACAGAGCCGAGCGTGAGCAAAGCTCCGCCGCGCGGCGGAAAGAGGCCGTTGCCTCCTACCACACGCCAAGCCGGCCCCGGGACCGAACGGTTCGGCCCACCCAACCGCCGAGCAAAGCGGAACCGGAACTCGCCGTCGGCTCGGCGGCGGATGGGCGAGTCGCGCGACGCACGCGATACCCTCGACCGCCCGGCGTCGGGAACAAAACCGCGCTCCAAGGCGCGGGCCGAGGACCACGGGTACGCCCCGGCGCGGAGGACGATTCGACCCGGAGGAGGACAAACCTCCGGCTATGACGGGGCCCAAGGCCTTTGGGCCCGCCATTCGGCGGGTTCCGGTGCCCCGCCGATTCCGGCCCCCAAGAAGCATCACCAAATACAACGGGGAGACGAACCCCGCATTATGGCCGGAGGATTACCGCCCGGCATGCCAAGCCGGCGGCGCCACCGACGAGCGGTTCATCATCCGCAACTTACCACTCTTCTTGGCCGATTCGGCCAGATGTGGCTCGAGCACCTCCCGAGGGCTCGATCCACGATTGGTGGGACTCGGAGGAGGCCTTCATCGGCAACTTCCAGGGCACGTACACGCGCCCCGGAACCCGTGGGACCTCGAGACCTGCCGGCAGCGGGCGTACGAGTCCTTGAGGGACTACGTCAAGCGCTTCTCCCGCAAGTGCAACACGCTCCCCAACCTCGCCGACGCAGAGGTGATCTCGGCGTTCATCGCCGGCACCAACAACGAGGGCCGGTGCATGAGCTCGGCCGCAACAACCCGCGCACCGTCAAGGAGCTACTCGACGTGGCAACCAGCCACGCCTCCGGAGAAGACGCCGTGGATGCCCTCCTTCATCGAGCCAAGGGCAGGGCGAAGCGGAACGAGAGTTCCGGTGCGGGCCCGTCCTCCCCGCATGACAAGAAGCAGTAGCAGAGGAAGAGCGGCGACCGCACCGCCGCGACACCAACTTCGCCGCCGCCGCCGAGCGCAAGCCGAAGAAGCCGACCGCCGACGACGGCAAGCAAGGGCCAGCACTTCGAGAAGATGCCGGAGGCGCCGTGTCCCAACCACGGCCGACCCGTCAACCACGCCCTCAAGGACCGCGGGCCGATGCTCAAGTTCCCGGGCACGAAGGCGAGGAAGTTCGACCCCAAGAACCCCAGCCCCAAGAACGACGACGGCGACGACAAGGACGCGGACGGCGGTTTCCCGCAAACCACCGGCTGCCTCATGATCTTCGGGGCGGGGGACCGGCTCCTCCGAGCGACACCGTAGCAGTGAGCGGCGCGAGGTCTACGCCGCCGAACCTCGCGACCCCGACCTACCTCAAGTGGTCCGACGCGGCAATCACGTTCGACCGCAGCCGACCACCCCGAGCGCGTTCCTCGACCCGGACGCTACCCGCTCGTCGTCGACCCCATCGTCGGCAACAAACGATCGACTAAGGTACCGATGGATGGGGGTAGTGGTCCGAATGTTTTGTATGCGCAGACTCTTGATGCCATGGGGATCACCCGCTCTCGGATCCGGCCATCTGGCGAGCCCTTCCACGGGGTTGTGCCCGGAAAGACGGCCGTGCCGCTTGGGCAAATCGACTTGCCCGTCACCTTCGGCACGCCGATCAACTACCGCACCGAGACCCTCACCTTCAACGTGGTGGACTTCCCGCGCGTACCACGCCATCCTCGGCGACCATGTTACGCGAAGTTCATGGCCGTTCCCAACTACATCTACCTCAAGCTCAAAATGCCGGATCCGAAGGGGATCATCACCGTGAACACGTCGGTTCAGCCGTGCTTACGAGTGCGAGGTGGAGTGCCGCGAGCCGGCTGCGGCGCTCATCAACAAGTCCGACTTCCCACAGGTCGCGACTTTGGAGCCTGAGGACACGCCGACCCCAAAGAAGGCAGCCGGCTCTTTCGAGCCGGCCAAAGACACCAAGATGGTGCCCTCGACCCCGCCGACCCCGAGGGGAAGAAGGTCATCATCGGGTCCGCGCTCTCCGACAAATAGGAAAGCGCGCTCGTCGAGTTCCTACGCGCCAACAAGGACATCTTCGCGTGGAAGCCCTCGGATATGTCGGGAATCCCTAGGAACATCGCCGAGCACTCCCTCAACATCAAGCCGGATCGAAACCGGTCAAGCAACGACTCCGCCGCTTCGACGAGGAGAAACGCCGGCAATCGGTGAAGAGTTAGCGAAGCTCCTCGCCGCCGGCTTCATCAAAGAAGTGTACCATCCCGAATGGGTTGCCAACCCCGTACTTGTAAGGAAGAAAACCGGGAAATGGAGAATGTGCGTTGACTACACAAGTCTCAACAAGGCGTGTCCCAAGGATCCGTTTCCTTGCCACGCATAGACCGGATAGTTGATCGGACCGCGGGGTGCGAAACCCCGTGTTTCCTAGATGCCTATTCGGGTTATCATCAAATTCCGCTAAGGATTGGTGATCAAGAGGCCACCGCGTTCATCACACCCTTCGGCACGCATCGTTACGTCACTATGCCGTTCGGGCTAAAAATGCGGGAGCCACATACCAACGCTGCATGATCAAATGCTTCGGTGACCTCATCGGACGCATTGTGCGGCATATGTGGATGACATCGTAGTCAAGTCCACTCGGACCAACGATCTAGTCGCCGACCTCGGCCGTGTTCCAGCCGGCCGAGAGCCAACGGAGTCAAGCTCAACCCCGAGAAATGTGTCTTTGGGGTCCCGAAGGGAATGCTCTTGGGATACAGCGTCTCGCAACGTGGCATCGAAGCCAATCCCGAGAAAATCGAAGCCATCGCGAAGATGGGGCCGATAAAAACGTAAAGGGCGTGCGTAAACTCACGGGCTGCCTCGCGGCGCTAAGCCGTTTCATCTCCCGACTCGGAGAAAAGGGGCTGCCACTTTATCGTCTCGCTCAAGAAGTCGGACAACTTTGTCCGGACAGCCGAGGCGCAGGAGGCCCTCGACCACCTAAAAGCCAAACTTTCAAGCGCGCCGACCCCGACTTCGCCGGTCGAGAAGGAGCCTTTGCTGCTCTACACAGCGGCAACAAATCGGTGGTGAGTACGGCGTTGGTGGTGGAGCGTGACGAGCCGGAAAGGCGCTCAAGGTGCAACGGCCGGTCTACTACGTCGCCGAAGTCCTCTCCGATCGCAAGACGAGGTGGCCGAAGATCCGTAAGGTGTTGTACGCGCCGATCGTCACTCGGCGCAAGCTTCGGCACTATTTCGACTCTCATCCGGTAATGCCGTCTCCTCTTTCCCGCTTGCTGAAATTTTGGGCAATCCGGAGGTAGCGATGAAAATCTCGAAGTGGGCGCTAGAATTAATGGACCAGGGCATAGAATACACGCACCCATCTCGCCATAAAATCACACACTCGGTAGATTTCATAGCCGAGTGGACGGAGACCCGCTGCTCGTGGTTCCGGCGAAATGGATCATTGGCGGTCTGTACTTTGACGGCTCCCTCACGAAGAGGGGTGCCGGGAGCGGATGGCAGCTCATCTCGCCGAGAGGTGCATGCATGCAATACGTCATCCGACTTAACTTTCCGGCCTCTCACAACGTGGCCGAGTACGAAGCCTTGCTCAACGGCATGAAGGCAGCGATTGATCCGGGGATCCGTAGACTCGAAGCCTTCGGCGATTCCCAGCTCGTCGTGGATCGTGTGATGAACGAATCGACTTGCACCAACCCAAAGATGGCGGCTTATTGCAGTGAGATCCGCCGTCTTGAAGAAAAGTTCGATGGATTCCAAGTCAAACATGTCCTTCGGCGGGACAATGAAACGGCCGACTCATTGGCCAAGATGGGATCCAATCGGCCGCCAACACCAGAGGGCGTTTTTGCTTGCGACCAGGATGAGCCGTCTATCAAGGAGCCAACGGCGGCCGACCCTGCAAAGGGAGAACAAGAGCCAGCTCCGACCGAGGCCGCGGAGGTCCCGGTCTCCGAGCTTGGCGCCAACGACGACACAGCGGGTCCGGCCGATCCAACTCCCGACTCCGAGGGGACTCGGGGCTGCGCCCGAGTCGCAGATGACCGGCGGCAGCCCTACCTCGACTATCTCGTTGCGGCAAAATTGCCCTCCGACGTCGTGGAGGCGCGCCGACTCGCTCGACGCGCCAAAACCTTTGTCGTGATCGGCGATGAGTTATACAAAAAGGGCACACCGGCGTCCTCCAACGCCGCATCCCTCTCGACGAGGGTAAATGGCTGCTTCAGGACATCCATGGTGGAACGTGCGGGCATCACGCCGCACCACGAAGTCTCGTTGGCAACGCTTTCCGACATGGCTTCTATTGGCCGACCGCGATCGCCGACGCCGAACGAGTCGTGCGCACTCGCGAAGGGTGTCAACATTACGCACGTAAAACACACCAGCCGGCCCAGGCCCCGCAAACCATCCCCATAACATGGCCGTTTGCCACGTGGGGCCTAGACCCGGTCGGCCCGTTCAAAAAGGCACCAGGAGGCTACACCCACTTGCTCGTCGCCGTGGACAAGTTCTCCAAGTGGATTGAGGCGAGGCCGATAAGCAAAATCGACTCGGACCAGGCCGTAAAATTCTTCACCGATATAGTGCATCGGTTTGGAGTCCCAAACACAATCATCACCGACAACCGTACGCAGCTTCACGGGAAAAAGTTCCTAAACTTTTGCGACCACCGGGGCATCCGAGTTGGATCGGTCAGCCGTCTCACACCCCCAAACGAACGGGCAATGCGAGCGCGCAAATGGCATGGTCCTCCAAGGACCGAAACCCCGGATATTCAGCAAACTCAAAACATTTGCCGGAAATGGGCGAAAGAGCTCGGTGCAGTGTTGTGGAGCCCGAGGACGACGCCGAGTCGGGCCACGGGTCATACTCCCTTCTCCATGGTGTACGGGGCCGAGGCCGTGCTACCCACCGATTTGGATTATGGAGCTCCGCGCGTGCAAGTTTTCGATCCGTAACTCAATAAGCGTTATCTCGAAGATGCGCCGGACCAAATCGACGAAACAAGGGAAGCCGCACCGCTCCACTCAGCCGGATACCAACAAGCACTCCGCCGTTACCACCACCGCAAGGTCAAGAAGCGCGCCTTCGAGCCCGGCGATCTCGTCCTTCGACTCCTCCAGGGGAATCAAGGCCGGCACAAGCTAACTCCGCCATGGGAGGGGCCCTACACGGTAGCCGAGGTGCTCCGACCCGGCACGTACAAGCTCAAGGACGCCAACGGAAACGTGCTCACCAACGCATGGAACATCGAGCAGCCTACGTCGCTTTACCCTTAGCTTGTTGTTTCAGCTTATCTATGCAAAAAATATAAAGAGAAAACCTTTCTCTTTTTCTCTTGTTTTCGACAAATAACGAATAAGTCCAAATTTGCCGGCCGCGGCCCCGACTCTCCCGAGTCGGGGCTCCACCCGGCGGGTGCGCAAAGGAGGCCGTGTGCGGGTCCCGGCTGTGCCCACGGCCGCGGAACTCACACGAAAATCCTCGCGCGGGCCCGACTTGGACAGAACCTAAGCGCCGACGATGGCTCGGCCGGTCCGATCGGTCGGCTCGGACTCCGACGCCTCTACAGCCTAGGAGCGGCCCGAGTTGTCGCCACCCGAATGAAAAATCTAAAGCAACCGGGCGGTCCGAAAGAGAAAGGAGCCACGAAAGGGCAAGAGTTTAAAATTTTGAACGAAGTCTAATCCCATAGTGCAAGTCCAACTCGGACAGACTCGGAACGCCAACGACTACTCGGCCGATCCGACCGGCCGACTCGGACTCCGACGCCCTGGCGGCTAAGAGCGGCCTAAGTCACCACCAATCGAATGAGGAATCTTAGGCTACTAGACGGTCCGAATGAGAAGGAAGCCACGAAAGGGGAACATGTGAGAAATTTCGAACGAAATTAAAACAGATAACTTGTTTACAAAATAAGCGAGTTCTTTATATCTTGCCACCGCCGACTCGACTATCGCCACTCGCCGACTCAACTAACACACTACATCATCTACTCGTCATGCGGCGACGACGGCGGCGGGAAGGCGCGCGAGGCGAGGAGCTCGGCAAGCTTGGCGGCGATCGGCGCGGCTTTCCTCTTCATGTCCTCGATCTCCCGCTTCGAGAAGCCGGCACCATGCCTAGCCGCGCAAGCGTGTCGAGGTCAAGGTTGTCCTCGAAATGTGTCTCGCTCCAAGCACTGCAGTCCACAGACCCCGGCTTCAAAACTCTCACGCCGCAGAGCACCAAAGCGGTTGGCGATGGAGAGAAGGCGCGGCTCCAAATTGGTGGTCCCGGCGGCCGTGGCACCTCCAGCTCGTTGCGCAGGAACTCGGCACCGATGCGGATTCGGTCGAGCCGAACTTCTTCCCGCCGCAGCCCGTCCAGTGTCCGTCTTGAGCTCCGAAAATGAAAAGGAAGAAGAAATCATGAGACATGACACCAATCAAAAGCAAAATAGGAGGAGGGATGAGAAACAAAACTTACGGTTAACCTCACTCTCCAACGTCGAAAGTTGGGAAGTGAGCTTGGAGACCGATTGGGAGACGGCCTCCTTGAGCTTGCGCTCGGTGTCCGTCGCCTCGCGCGCGCCGCCGCGTCCTCCTCCGCCTTCAACGCCTCACCATCGCCGCTCGGACCTCGGCCGCCGGGACTCGGCCACCCGACGAGCGTTCGCGGCATCGGACTCGGCCTTCTTGGCCCTTTCTTCCGCCGCCTCGCCCTCTTGATGGCTTCGGCCAGCGGGACTCGGCCGTCCTCCGCGCATCGTTGGCCTCGGCCGCCACCCCGGCCGCCTCGGCCCTCTCCTTCTTCGCATCCTCGGCCTCTCGGACGGCTCCGAGGGCTCGCTCCGTGGCGCTCCGCGCCTCCCGGCCAAGGCGGGTCCGTTCCCTTTCTTGGAAACGGATGCAGGCATGCTTGGCCCGGCTCATCATATCCGTAGTCCGAAAAGGAGGACAAAATCATGAGCGAAGCGAAAAAGACCGATATTCCGCGAAGGAACGAACTCGCGCTCACCTCGGCCGGCTCCGCCGCCGACCCGACGAGATGGAGCGCCGCGCCCAAGACGTCGGCGGCCCGGCCGCAGCCGCGGCGGAACGCGCCCAAAGGGTCCGCTCCGCCGGCTCGTCAAACGTGTGCGTCCGCCCTTGGGGCCCCACAACGTGCACGACCCCCGCCTCCGGCGCCGGCCGGTGCGGCGTGGCGGAGGAGCTCGGCGGAGGTCCCCGCGGCGGGAACAGCCGCGGAGCCGGCAGCCGCCGTCACCATGGCCGTAGTTGGCGCCGCCGTCTCCGGCCGCCCCCACGGTGCTTGCCGGCCGAGGGCTGCCGGGATGGCGCAGCGGGGCCCCCGACCCTAGGGCCGCCGCTTCCGAGCCCCGGCCAACCGGACCCTCGCGGATGCGCAAGTCAACAAACCGAAAGACAAGAAAGAAGGAAAGACGAAGGAAGCAACGCTACCGGCACGGTTGTCGTTTGGGTGGCGGACCGACCGCCGACCCAAGGCCCTCACGCCGCCTCTTGCCAAGAGCCGCCCCGGGGCACTCCGGCGCCGCGCAGATGAAGAGGTCGTGGAGGCCGGCGCGGCCGCACTCGGACCCGACGGGGTTGCGGCCACCGCCGGAGCAGGGCCGCCGCCGGGCGCGGTCACCGGCGCTCGGACGGACGCCGATGGCGCCGCGGAGGCCGTCGCCGCCATCGCCGACGAGGTGAGCCCTCCCGTCACCGTCACCGGCGCTACGGTCACCACGGCCGACGTCACCGCGGCGGCCGAGGCCATCATCGCCCCCGCCATGGTCGTCGCCAAGGGGACCCGGCGTGAGGGCGGCAGGGCGGCGTGGTGACGATCGCGGAGATCGGGGCCGCGACCCCGGCACGGCGGCCGGGCGGTCGGCGTTGTGGTGGTGGTGGGCGCCGAAGTCGGCGCTGCGGCGCCGGCATGCGCCTCGGCTCGCGGGGAGCCCGGCGCTCCTTCCCGGCTCGGACCGGCGAGCGACGTGCCGGCGTCGCCCGGCGGGGCCCACTTCCGCAGGGGCCGGCCGAGTCGTGCCCTCGCTCGATGTCCTCCTCCTCGGCGAGCTCGCCGATGGGAGAGGACATGTCGACGAGTTCCTCGTCGTCACCCCAATCGTTGTCGTCTGAGTCGGTGCCGCCGCTTCCTGAGATGACGATCCGGCCCGAACGGCGCCGGCGCTCCTTCTCCGCTTTCCGCCGTTGCCGCTCCGCCTTCCTAGCCTTCTTGGCATCCTTTCGAGCTTTTAGCTCCTCGGCGCGCGCCCGATTGATGGCCCGGACGTCGGCATCCTCGGCAATGGGGCCGGGAAGGAATAAATTGCAAACCTCTCTCGTAACACGTAAATCAGAAAAGTAAGAGAGGTCGGCACTTAAGACCGACTCAACCGAAGGCGTAACTAAAAACTTACAAACAAAATCGCCCCCGTTCCGGGAGCATTGGTGGGTGATTGGGAACCGGCCAATCAAACCGATCCCACGCGGCGGTCGTCTTCAAGCATCGCCTCCGCGAGTCGGGCCTTCAACTCCCGGAGCGAAATCCGAGGGTCCGCCCAGTGGTCCACCATGCAGGTTCCCTCCCGTGCGAAGTCACTTCCCATCTCCGACATCATCCGACGCCGGCCCGCAGCGGTGCAAGCCGGCGCAGTGGTAGGAGCCAATCACTCCAACGCCGGTCACGCCGGCCCGGTCGAGCGCTTCGACCGCCTCCAACAGCGCGACGATCCCCTCTTCTCGTCGCCGGCACCCCGAAGTGCCACTTCTCCGCGCGGCAGATGATGAGGTTGCCGGTGAACTCGGGAGGGGTGTGGCAGCGGTGTTCCCGAGGTAGAACCACC
Organism: Chloris gayana; assembly: GCA_031894775.1. Classification (NCBI taxonomy): domain Eukaryota; kingdom Viridiplantae; phylum Streptophyta; class Magnoliopsida; order Poales; family Poaceae; genus Chloris; species Chloris gayana. The sequence continues at coordinate 62,703 of JAUNZO010000158.1, read as the reverse complement.
GCTCGTGCCAGCCCTTGTTGGAGCTCGGTGAGGGCGATGGAGATGTACTTCTCGGACCGGCCGCCCCGCAGCCGGAAGCCGGCGCCGCCGATGGGGACGGCGCGAGGGTTCCCGGCCGTGTCCTTCTTCGTCACCAACCGGCAATCGAAGAAGTGCTTGAACAGCTCGAAGTGGGGGCGATCCCCGGAAGCCCTCGCACAGCCGCCACGAAGGCGGCGAGGTGCCGGACGGAGTTAGGGTTGAGGTGCCGCAGCTCCAGCCCGTAATGGTGGAGGATGCCGCGGAAGAAAGGGTGAGGCGGCATTCCCAAGCCGCGCTCGTGGAAGTGGCGGAAAGAGACGACGTAGCCGTCCCGGCGGCGCCGGCAGGCCTCATTCCCCGGCACCAGCCCACTCCATGGCGTCTGTGCGCGGCATCGGAGTCCACGCGCGACAAGGGCCTCAAGGGACCCGACGAAGGCAGCGGGATCGGAGTCCAATCCGCCATGGCAGTGGCTCGGATCGGATGCGCGACGGTGGATTGGGGAGAAGTGAGGAAGGCGGCGAGCGGCGGACGCGGCGAAGAAAGGCGAGTCGACGGAGCACGCGAGAACAAGGGAAGGGGATGAGTTTTTGCGAGCGCAAGGTGAGAGAGAGGTAACCGGATGCGTCCTCCCTTTCCTTTAAATAGCGGTCATGTCAATTGCCCCCGCGGCGCTCGACTCCCGCACCTCTACTCGTTCCGCGATTTAACCGGGTGCAGGAACCGAAGAGGCCGCCGCACGCGCCTCGACGCGGAGCCATAATGCGAACGCAAATTTCGCATCTACAGCGAACCGCCGCGAGATGCGCGCCGTCATGGGAGGCGAACCGTTGCGCTTCGACGGCGCTCGATGACGGGCCGATTGGGCTTGGAATCCCATAAGGCCCGCAGTAAATAAGGCTAGGGATGAAAACGCCCGACGCCCGCTTTCCAACCCAGGGGTTCGAAGGGCGGCGCAGCGAAGGGTTCGGACGCCCGCCCTTGGACAAAAGTAAGTGAGGGGTTGTCGAGAGGGATCCTTAGCGATCAACACCCGTGCACCGTAGCACAATGGGCCTCTATCGACAGCCGTCCGAGTCCGAGTTGAAAAGCCGTGATCTTGAATCCCGCGAAGGGAGGGCAACGAGCCCGCCGACCCCGATCGAAAGGGGTCGGAAATCACAAAAGACAGTGCACTCGGATATGAATGAGGCCGACTCCCGCTAGTCTCCGTCGGATCCCCGCTAAGGGCAAGCCGAGGCCATCACTCGGACATTCCCGTTTGGAGCTTAAACGAGCACCACGCATCGAACCATCGAGGAATGACGTGGCCGCTCACCGCACGCCTCATCTTATCGCAAAGATGCGCGGGTGTGAACGAAATAAAAAGACGAAACAGCCTCTGACGGATCCGAGCAACGAGCGAAGACTCGGGCTCGCTTCGCGAATAAACGATAAAACCGCTCAAAATCGTTAACCCTCGGCGCAAGTATTCTACTTGCCCCGAGGCTCGGGGCTACACTCGGCGCGCGAGCGCCGCGCGCACCCACCGGAAAAACAAACGCACGGAAAAATCTAAGGATTTGTCAGAAAAGCCTCGACGGCGACCATTTGCCCCGGCCGCCGCCAAGGCTCTGGGCTACTGTCGGGTACCTAGATTAGGGAGCCCTAATCAGGGTACTTAATCCGCTAACAGCTCCGTCTTGTACGCGTAAAGGATACGTAGTGGGGCCCGAAACCTCCGCCTCGCCCGACCCCGAGTCCGGCAAGGTCCACAACTTCCGCCTCGCCCGACTCCCGAGCTCGGCGAGGCCCACAACTTCCGCCTCGCCCGACCCCGAGCTCGGGCGAAGTCCACGACTTCCGCCTCGTCCGACCCTCGGGTCCGGCGGGCCCACGATCTCCGCCTCGCCCGACTCGGCGTCGGGTGGGACCGCAATCCTCGCCGCGTTTGCCTTTGCTTCGCGGAGAAGCGACCTCACCCACCGGATAGGGGAGGAGTTGCGGCAGGCCGGTAGGCGCAATTACAGCCGCCCGGGAACTCGTTTCACCAACATGACGTGATGTGACCGGCGCAGACCTAACCGTCCCGTTCCGCAGCCGCCGCACGCTAGCGCTAGCTCAGCCGCAGAGCAGCCGTGATCATTACCAAGCCCATGATGGCTCGTGGACCGGGACGGAGGCCGTGCGATTGACGGGACAATAGCCCGTAATCTGTCCCGTGGCTGACCAACAGCATCCGCCTAGGCCTACGAAGGCTACGAAAGCCAGGCCCGCGGCCTCCGCCTCGCCCGACTCCGGCTCGGGCAGTGCACCACTTCCGCCCCGCCCGACTCAGACTCCGGCGGGCTCGCCGATCCCCGCCTCGCCCGACTCGGAGGCAAATGGCTTCTTCACGAAGCCTCACAGTGAACAGGATCGCCATAACTCCGCTCGGGAACTCACCAATCCACAGGGATTGGGTGAGATCAGCGCAGCTCCTCTTGTCTCATCTTCACGCGTCGCCGACACCCCGGCACGATGACAAGACGGAGGCGTCAACACCATCTCCGCCGGAGCCATGATGAACGGGAGTGATGGATGGAGACCGCCATGCGACAGACGGCTGCCACAGATGACGAGCGTGGCATTGACTCCGGCGCTACCAATCAAGACTAACCGTACGCCGCACGACCGGAGCGCCCAAAGCGGCCCGCATGCGAGCAGTGGTAGTGCACGACGGCCCCGACCCCGCTTGGGACGATAGGTAGTAACTCCGACCCCACCCGTAAGTGGCCCGGCCCTTGGACTATAAAAGGGACCCCACACACACGCAAGAAAGGGGGACACACAACACAGATTGAGCTAATCGAACTCATCGCACACACATCCTAGAGCACATTGCACACGGAGGCTTGGAGCAACCCTCCTCCCTCGCATCCTTTGTAGCTCTTTTTGCAAGACAAAACACGAACAATCCTCGAACCGGACGTAGGGCTTCGATCGCCCGAACCAAGATAAACCACGCTCTCCTAAAACATCCAAGGCCCATCTCGAATAGTAGCGTCGATCCCCTCCAAACACAAATTTACTTGTCGGCCGGTTTCACAACACCGACAACTTTCTCACATAGGTTTGAGAAAACCCCCTCCCCCTTACATATGGGGGCATGCAACCATGTGAGAACCTAGGCCAGATCAGCATGTGTTCCCGTTGCTTCCAGTCATCTAGGCGCAGCCTTGACCATATAGTTTGGTGTGGGGAGAGGTGAAGGGATTTTTTTTAACCTACTTCAGAAATTTGCTTCCTCCGAGAGTCGAACCATGGAGCTAGGAGGTTCCAGTGAGGTGAAGGCCCTTTTGCCCACACACCATTTATGTTAATAATCTTTGTTACAAACAGATCAAGTAGCCTCTACAGTCACTATACCACGGTTCAATATTAACGACGTACCATTGGTCGGTAAAAGCGCCTTTACCAACTTACGGTTGGTCGCTAAAGCCTTTCACCGACCTTCCACGTCGGTCGGTGTAAGTGGCGTCGGTAAAGCTTTTACCGACCCACCAGGTTTTTAGCGACCAACCGTGGGTCGGTGATAAGAAAGAAATACCGACCAACCGTCCATCGATAATACTGTAATTACCGACCGACAGTCCGACGGTATAAATTAACATAATACTGTCACATAAGCACATTATTAGCATAATCCACATTATTACCATAATCCAAATAATTAATCATTGAGTCATTACAACACAACACAACAAAGACCTTTCACATTGCAGTCCTCAGAATTAACACACAACAAATTTTGTGGACCGAAATATGTTGTTAACTAATAGTTCAAACTTCAATTGAGTCATTACAACACAACATAACAGAGACCTTGTTCACAACACATCAGTGCTCATGATTGTTTGTAGCACCTAGATTGTATTACAAGAGTACAACATCCATGTTTCATATGAGACAATAGTTTTCTACACATCCATCACATGCATAACATTCGCATGTTCGTAACCTCACAAAATGGTCGTAACCTCCCAAAACAAAAGGCCGCACCAGCTGCATTGTAACCTCACAAAATGGTCCAAGTCATCATCAAATTGTTATCAACGGTTCAGTTCGTAGTGATCAGCGCCCAACACTTCCTGTAACAAAGTACGACGAAGCATTCAATACCATATAGACCCAAGAAAATGTCTTAGATGGCTGCAAAAATAATCTGGTTTCAGACAACTATTGTAATAAAACAGAAGCTCACTGGCTACTAATTAGTATGGCAATATCTTCATGACCAACTATCAGCTAACTACTTAGTGGATTTTAGTATGAAATACCTGAGGCTACAGGTGGTGTTGATGGATTCATGTTTATCTTCAGCTGCATATGTAAGAATAATTAGAAAACAGCGAGCACTCTTTCATATCAAAATAGAAACAAGTTATAGTTTGAAGATCATTACTTTCTTGTATGGCCAAGCAATTGACAACATGTGAGCCTGAGCCATAGTATCCATTTCAGCACAAGGACGAGGCAGAATTTCTTCTCCTTTCAGCACGGTGGTCACAATAACTTCACAAAATTCTCGTCCAAGGGCCGTACCATCAAGTATTGTGCTTGGTTTGGTTGAAATTATTGTTCCTTTAGCTACTGGACGATGAGGTCTCAATAAGCCATATAATATGACCTCCTTTCCGACCTATTGAAATGATTAATTAGCACTGAAACTTTGCAGTAATTAATTAGGCTACAAGTACAAAACATGTTAGGATCAGAATATTACCAAAGAATCATGTTCCGAGCGAGGACCCTCATTACTCCTTGGTGCAGGTCTTGATTGGGCTGCACCATCCATTTGGCTCGACAGTTCTGGTTGTCCTCATAATAGCATTCATCATCTCCAGAATCATCTTCATCATGTTCATCATGTATTTCCTGCAAGCATGTGTTGAGCATCAAATATTTCAATAACTTGCAAGATAAAGAAACATCTATTGGCATATGAGCAAAAAACAAAATCATACATTCTGAAGTGAAGTAGAACCATGCTGTGAGATGGGTTCTTCACTTGCCCTGTTTTGTTGCATTCTTTGCTCTATGAGGGAAATGCGGTCATGCAGTAAATGTACTTCTTGTTGTAGAGCAGCTTTCTCACTTTCAATCTTCTTACGAGCAAAAATCTCCATTTGAAGCCTTGTTGGTGCATAACACTTCAACCCCGGTGTGCCAATATCTTGAGGAGTTGGACCTAGACCCAAACCACGAACATATCCTTTTGGTTCTTTCTCTCCACAAACAGTTGCAAACACATCTCCTTGCTGAATTGTTCGCTCTTTCAACTCCGGTCGAGCTTCAACAATTTCTTTCAGTTCATTCTGAAAATAATATGATTTTAGAAAAATATTAGCTGCAGCAAACATGTATTACAACTATCTATCTATTAGGAGTAACCTTACTATTATCGGTTCTGCCTCCGTGGAAGGAACTCCATTTTTTCTTGTGTGGTTTTTGATAAAATTTTCATCTCTGCGAGGAGGGCGCCCTAGTTCCACAGCCTAGAATAATTTCATTAGTACTAATTATGGGAGATAATTATGCACTGCAGTAGTATGATAGAGTGATTATTACCAGATTATACTCTGAACAAGCGAAGCTCACACTGCCAGATGTGTGGTGCAATTGCAACTTTGACCGATTCAGTTTTGCTTTATCAGAGCGAAGCTAACATACAAATAAAATGGGTTAGGAAATGTATAGATGCTGACAACTCCATTTTGCAAAAATGAGAACATATTAGATGTTTCTTACTTCAAATTCAGGGGACATCCAATAATTGACCAGAAATTTCCAATCAGAATCATTGACCCTCTTATCCGGACTTGCATCCATTTCCTCTGCAGTCATCTCAGCTTTGAAATACAACACCTTCAAGGTTGCCTTGAATTCTTTCCACTTCCTCCCAGCAGTACGCATAAACCAATTATAGGCGTCATCAGCAATATCATAAATGGTCTGTTATAAAATAATTAGGCTATGAGTATACATGACTTTCTAGGAAATGAAGAATTTTACATTAGAGTACCTTTATTTCAGTCCATAGCTCATACTTCTTTTCTTCATCAACAAGCCTCCAGTCCTGATATGCAAGTGATAGCTTCCTTCTAACTTGACACCCAATGACACTAGAAAGTTTCCTAGCATTTTCACCAACAGGCTGACCACGATCATTTAGTAAGATTCTGATTTTAGGCATATCAGGTTTTCTTGAGAATATATCATCCTTCTTAGTTATGCCCCTCCCTTTCCTCTTTTGTACAACAGCATCGCTTAGGTTATCATTATGAATATCTGAAACATAACAAATAAAAGGTTTCTGAATGGTCCTTTATTTTAATGAATAACATGCATAACAGGGAGAAGAACTAAAAAAAGTAGAGTAGTAATGTACCTTCATTGTTACCAAGAAAATCTCCAACTGGATTCAAATCAGCAAGCACTCGTTCTTCTCCAAACTGAGCATAATTTCTTCGTGGTCTTGGGCGCAAGTTAGGAGGATCAGTTATTGCAATGCTTTCATTCCGCTTTTTCTATGAGCAATTCACAGTAAAAACAGTATTAGTCACTTCAGTTTTGAATTATATAAAACAATATTCTGCAGCATACCTTTGCAATTTTCTTGGGTCGACCTTGTTGTGCCAATTCATTGGCTGCTTCACGAAGCTTAAGATTAGCCAATCTCTTTTTATTTCTTTCAACATTTGCAAGCTTCTGCTGCTCATATTCATTCAATGGGGCAACATTATTGTTTTCTCCTACGCTTGGCATTTTGTTTCCTGAAAATATGACAATGAGATTAGCTTGCTGTACTGAAATGATAATACAAAACATGAGAGTTAGTACAACGAACAAGCAAGTGAAGGAAAAAAAACAGGTATCACAAAACTTACTCTTTAGTTTTTTTCCCTGATTTATTCCACTAACAATCACACCATCTATGTCTGTTCTAGCACGAGGGACAGATAGAGGTCCCACATTTACAACAGTAGTAGGGTTTAGATCAGGAATTGGCACACAAATTTCGTTACCAGCACCAAGTATTTCATTCCCAACATCATCAACTCCATACAAATCTCGTGATTTTGGTTCAACAACAGAAACCCATTCAGAATCTATTGGGTTAGAAACATAGTAAACTTGAGTAGCCTGGGATGCCAATATGAAAGGTTCATCTGATATCTTCTCACCAGTGTTGAATAAATGCTTAAAATTCACAGTGGTGATCCCAAATTCATTTGTTTTTACCCATTTGTTCTGCACACGATTATCAACCCAATCACACTTGAATAACACAACATTACCTTGGTGATGATAATTCAATTCAAGAATTTCCTTTATGATACCATAATAGATTGTTTTTCCAACTATGTGATTATCATTATTGCCCCTTTCAAAACAGGTTGTCTCTGCAGCTAGAGCTACTCCACTACTTTGAACAGATCTATTCTCATCATAGGATTGTGTATGGAAGTTGAGACCATTTATTGTGTAGCTGTTATACTGATGTGCAATCATCAATGGCCCCTTAGCTAAAATTTTGATTTCTTCAGAGGCTTCCTCACACATTGCCTCAACCTGTGATTGAATCACATCCTACAGTGAGCACTAAGTTCTACATTTCAAGTAACAGCATAGTTATATCAGATTCTACATTTTAATTTTATTACTTACATGCAACCTAAACCAGTCATGAAAGGTTTCATGATGCATGCGGCTGATCTCACGTTGATTTCTAACACCAATTGAGGAGAGGTAGAGAGCATGTTTGCTGCAAATGCAACGAATAACTTCAGCAACGAATAATAATCATGCAATAAGCCAATAGCAAATTAGTTAGTTAGCTTACTTCAAGTAGGTTCCTATATTGCCATAATTGAAGAGGACATATCTATGAGCTTGAATCCATGTCTTATGATCTAGATTCACAATGCACTTTCCTGCCAATCCACGACCAATGTTACGGAAAAAAGGAGTTGTATTACTAATTTCTGTTTGCATCCCATCAGCATTCCTAACTCTTTGATTAAAGTGAGCCTCATCCTCTAAATACCGAGAACAAAGTGTGAGAGCTTCATCAAACATAGCACCTTCTACAATAGATCCTTCTGGGTGACATTTTGTACGAACATAGCCTTTACATTTTTTAAGATACCTATTCATAAACACAACATGCACTCAGCAATTTAATAAAACTAAATATATAAATTTCCAAAGCTGCAATATTCCTAACAATATTACCTCTCAATTGGCCACATGCTACGAAAATGGATTGGACCAGCCATTCTTGCTTGTGCAGGAAGATGAACCATTAAATGTACATTAATAGTGAAAAATGATGGAGGGAAAATAGTCTCTAGAAGGCTCAAAGTTTCCGCTATTTCTACCTCTAGTCTTTTCATCTCACTTATTCGAATAACCGGAGAGGACAATTTCTTAAAGAAGTTGCTTACACGAGTCAAAGCAGCACATACTTCTTTTGGGAGAATATGCATGATTGCAATTGGTAGTAAGTCTTGAAGTAAAATATGGTTACCATGACTATTAAGACCAATTATCTTTTTGTCATTAACAAGAATATTATGTCTTATGTCAGCTGCATAGCCATCAGGAAACTTGACCCCTTTTAAGACTTGACAAAACAACTTCTTCTCAGCAGGACTCATTGTGTACGGTGCAGGTGGTAAATAAAATTTGTTACCCTCTAGTTCAATAGGGTGAAGGTCACTTCTAATACCTAAAGCTTGAAGGTCCAAGCGAGCATTCAGATTATCCTTGGATTTTCCAACCACGTCCAATAATGTATCCTTTATGTTGTCACACACATTTTTTCCGATGTGCATGGGATCAAAATTATATCGCAACATTAAGCTCTCCCAATACGGAAGGATAAACCAAATAGGTCTTCGTTTCAAAAAGACTAACGGCTCCCCTTCCTTCCGTCTTGGAGCCTTGGCTGGTTTACCGGACGGATCCTTCCCATAATTTGCTTTCAACTTTCTAGTGCATTCCACAATTTCCTCTCCTGAAAGAGGATTAGGTGCTGGCTCTGAGCTCAGTTGAACCAAATGAATCGACATCAAACCTAAATGGATGGTCTGGATGCAAGAACCTACGATGACCCATGTAACAAGATTTGCTGCCATTGCCAAGTCTTTGTGAACAGATAAGGGAGTGGCAATCAGGACAAGCTGCTTCACCGGATGTGACAAACCCAGAAACACTGCCAAGTCCAGGGAAATCAGTGATAGTCCATATTATTGCAGCATGCAACTGAAAGAATTTACCCTTGGAAGCATCATAAGTTCTCACACCATTGACAAACATATCAAGTAGATCATAAACAAGTGGTTGAAAATAAATATCCATATCACTTCCAGGAGCAGATCGACCGGGAATCAATATAGATAAGATGAAATTTGAATCCTTCATGCACATTGAAGGTGGAAAATTGAGAGGAATCAAAATACCAGGCCAAATACTATAACTAACATTCATAGTCCTGAATGGACTGAAGCCATCAGTAGCAAATGCAAGGCGGATATTACGACTATCTTCAGCAAATTCTGGATGGCTTCGATCAAAATCTTTCCATAGAGGAGAATCTGCAGGATGCCTAAGCAAATCATCTTCTATTGGTTGTTTAGCATGCCACCTAGTGAGACTTGCAGTTTTGGGACATACAAACAATCTTTGGAGTCTTTTCTTAATAGGAAAGTAACGAAGAACCTTCCTAGGAACCTTGTACTCACGCTTACCATCTAGACTCTTCTTTACTGATTTCCAGCGTGAAACTTTGCACTTTGGACATGAAGTAAGTTTTTCATCATCCCTCCAATATAGAATGCAATCATTTTCACATGCATGGATATTAGTGTACCCAAGTCCTACAGATTTCACCAATTTCTTAGCTTCATGAAAGTTTTTAGGAAGCGCTGAACCCGTAGGGAGTGCATCAACAAGCAAATCTAGCAACAGATTAAAACTTCTATCGGTCCATCCTCCAAGAAGTTTAATGTGAAGTAATCTAACAAGAAAACGTAACTTTGAATACTTCTTGCAACCTGGGTACAATTCCTGACTATTATCTGCTGCTAACTTATTAATGGCTGCTACATCTTCATTTACTAGCTCAAAGGACTCATCATCTTCCATAGCACCTCTATCATCTAAACCACAAGCTAAGTCCCTAAGAAACTCAGATATGTCATCATCTTCGTTAGGTTCCTCCACAAATTCTGGAACTTGACTATTACCTTGGTTCACACAAGAGGAATCAACTTCTCCATGTAAGGTCCAAGTTCTGTACCCTTTTAGGAATCCGTCACATACTAAATGTTCCCGCACTTCACTAGCCTCTCTCCAAAATGAGTTAACACACTTCCTGCAAGGGCATAATATTTTGCTCCCTACTGCTGAATTTCTAAATGCAAAAGCAAGGAAACTGTTCACCGCTCGTTTATAGGCCTTTGTCTCCCTACATACAATTTCTATGTTAAAGCTCATGATAACTCTAAAAAATACTTTTATTTCTTGTGAAAATGATTTTATTGTACCTAGCCTCACTGTCGATCCATGATTTATCCATGTGCCTTTAATAACCATGAAAAGAATAAATGAATATTTATGTTTATAATTAACAACAAGTGCTAATGAAAGTTGAAATGAACAAGCACCAAAAGTAATTGAACAGCATGTACATGAACATGGAGAGAGATAGAAGCATTTTAAAATACCTTTGTTGAGCTTCTTCAGTCTTTAATCCCTTTTAGCAATCCTGCAGGAAGACTCTACGGCCAGTATCTCTGCCTCACTCTCTTGAGGAATCTTGCATAATATAGATTACATTTCTCGGTTAAAACTCATGACTGAACATCTCAGCAGAGAATCAATGTACTCGAAAATTACTAGTGACATGACACAGAAATCTAGTGCAATAGTTCATCCTAGAACCAAAACCTAATCTTAAACTCAGCATCATAATTCTGGACACACAATTTCATAGCACTACGACTCATTCAGCAGAGGGGAAAAATTCAAAGAATGAAGAATTGACTTACGGTGTGATGGAAACGGGGGCTGACAGTTGTCCAATGGCGTGTTGCTGGGCGATGGCTTGCTGCTGGACGAGGAGGCGTGGGGCGGTGGCTTGCTGGGGATAAGCTAGCGCGGCGGCCTGCCCTTGGCCGGGGAGGCGATGCGCGGCGGCCTGCTGGCCGGGGAGGCAATGAGCGGCGGCCTGCTGGCCGGCCGGGGAGGCGATGCGCGGCGGCCTGCCCTTGGCCGTGGAGGCGATGCGTGGTGGCCTGCCCTTGGCCGTCGAGGTGCGGGGCGGCGGCTTGCCCTTGGGCGTCGAGGTGCGGGCGGCGGCTTGCCCCTGGCCGTGGAGGTGCGGGGCGGCGGCCGGCTGCAGACCGGCGGCGGCCTGATTCACTGCGGGGAGGCGCGCCCGATCTGATTCGCTGCGGGAGGGGCTTCGTTGCGGGGAGGCGAGGAGCAGCGGCCTGCTGCGCGGCAGGGAGGCGCGACGGCCGTGGATGCGATTCGAGGACTCCTGCGCCGTAGGGAGGGGACAGACGGGGGAGAGGCACGACGGGATAAGCTAGCGCGTGCGTTTGCGGGCGAGCAGGCGTTTTCCATCAAAATTTTGGCGGTGGCGCTGGCGCGAGAAAAACACAATTCGGGCAGGCGGCGGGAGGTGAAAATCTGCGCGCTATGGTGCAAAATTAGAGGAGTTTCGCTCTTTTGTTTGAGGAAACGTTTTCCCGACCGACTGTTTGATGTAATTCATGATGTTTACCGACCCACCGTTCAACGCTATACACTATAACATTTACCGACCCACCGTTCTTCGGTGATTCTAAAATTAGCGACCAACCATTCGAGGGTTATATTTACCGACCGACCATTCGTGGTTAATATAAGTCGGTAAAAATCAACCGTGGTATAGTGAGTTTTGTAATAAGAGGCTCAATGAATGTCTTCTATTAAATATGTTTTGCATAATAAAATCAATGTATGGTATTTGTTAAAATAAAAAAACATGTGACAACAGGTTTAATTATATTTCCATATTCATGATAATAAAGTAGTATCATTTCAGGTCAATATGCATGATCATGACAAAATAAAATCTGTGATTTGGATTGATGCAGTGTCAATATCAAATGTTTTGTAACCACATTATTCATTAATCTACTTTTGATGTAAAATAAATCTATACTTCCTAAATAAAATATTCCATTTTATAATTACAATTGGACTCAATTATTTTTAACATATCCTGAACAAGAAGCAAGCACCTTTCATCTCAATATGAACACTGCCAAGAAAATAATGCAGGGCATCATTCTTCCAATACGTGAAATGAAATGGGAGAATTTATGTTGATTCCAAAGTTCAAACCTCCATGTATACATGCATGCTAGAGAGGTCAAGCATGCAGCTTTGTTCCTATGATTCTCATTTCCCATACCTAGCTACCTAGGTTTGGAATCCTCAAAAGAATTTATACAAGCAAAATAATTTCATCAAAGGAATTTATAACTTCCTGATGTCTAGTGATGAAGGCAAATGAACAAACGCGCAGCTACAAAGAAACGTGTCTTGAATGCATCGCTGTATGCGGAGAGTCGTGTTTGAAAATTGCACTTAAATAACACCACCAGTGCACATGCATCCATCTGTGTTATTTTGAAGGTGAATCTGTTAAAGATAAATGAGAAAAAATAGTAATCTTTTCTTTTTGCGGAAATATTAATCTGGTATAGTAGAGCTAATATATGCTCAGCAAGTTTGAAATCTCTAATAATCCCTCAATTTGAAAATAGTTGGCATATTTTTTCATCGGGAGAAGGGTTTAGTTTGACAATTAGTTTCTCTTGATAACCCATAAAGTTTGTTGAAAAATGATATTTATTGTAGTCATACATAATATGCATACTTATGGAACAGAATTTAGATATAGCTTGGGGGAACTATTCTCACTTGGTGAGGTCGTGAGGAGTTCTTTTTGTAAAAGTTAAGGTAACCCCGCCATCCTATTTTGAAATGCTTAATCTTTGATGCTAAGAATATAACGGTACCTGGTATTATCTGTTTGACTAAACACTACGACGACCCCAAAACTTTTCATGACTGTATGGGTATATTTTCTGGAGGACCAATTAGCTCCTAGCCATGGAACGTGCACAAGCACCAAGCAAGCACAGGAGAAGATATTGTGTTTTGTTTGACCTATCTGGTTAGATGCTAGTGTACGATTTCTATGCGTATTGGTTTGCGTACAGTAGATGCTCATCAGATTTGTGGGCATCTTGTTACTTTAAGTTCAGTGTGCGCTTTAGAATTCAGTTAATTAACTAGCGTGCTGGGCTCTATCTTCTGCGCAATTCAGGAAACAGGAATATTTGGCTATTCCAAATTTCGGCTGATGTAGTATATGAGTGTGTTCAAATCCTAGTGCCCATTATACATTAGGCATACGTGACTGCTTTCAGTGTATGTATTTGTATGCGGGCATATTCATGTGCCTCATTTTAGCTTGTGGCCATGAAAATTTCTGGTTTGTTTTAAAAAGATCGTGTGACTATCCATAGCCTAAGAGCACTATGACAAACCAACAATTGAAATCACTTGATAGAACATTATAAATGTGAGCAAATACCCCCTATATCATTGAAAAATTTCCAACTTCCTTCTGTACCATCAAAATTTCCAAATTTCCCTCTGTACCATCCACTTAAAATTCCATGCCCTCCATGCCACTAGCACTAGTGCTTAAATTTTTTCTCTATTCGCTAGCTCGAAAAAATATTTTCTTAAATTTTATAAAAAATTGTAAATTTATAGAGTAACACGTGAAGATCATTTTGTTTGTTGAAAAATAGTTTGGTTATATAACATTTTTGAATTTGAAATTGGTGAACCTGGTAAAGCGTTAAGGTTCAGAAATTAACGCTTTGCCAACAACAGAAAATGTTATACAACGAAACTATTTTCTAACAACAGAAAATGTTTTCCATGTGTTACTCTATAAATTTACAAATTTTCATAAATTTTGGAGTATAGAAAGTAATTTTTTCGAGCTAGCGAATAAAGAAAAATGTTTAAGCACTGGTGCCAGTGGCATAGAGGGCATGAAAAATTTAAGCGGATGGTACGGAGGAAAGTTTGAAAATTTTGATGGTACAAAGGGAAGTTAGAAATTTTCCAATGGTATAGAGGGAATTGCTCACATTGTACTTACATGCGATCACCAAATACATGGTTTTATTAAAGTTCTTTGCAAGATAATTGCACGTTTGATGGCATGCTCACATAGTTAATGATTGTCATGTGGATAAGTATGCATCAGTCTAAACTCACCAGGGATTACGTTCCCGATCCTTCAAATAGAAACGAAATATCACACATACATGTGTAGTGCGAGTGGTCAACCAGCTGGTATACAAAGCTTATTATGTCCTTGGTAGACACGAATGCAAGGTACGTCTAGTATAAAAATCGTCTGTTGCATGGTCAAACGCCAAAGAGGATTTAAACGATATGGATGTGAAAGTTCCCTAATTATGAAAAACAACAATAGAGGCGAAAGTGAAATGTGAAGTTCTAACAATAATGCATAAAATGGGCCAGTGGTCCAGCTTTTAACATGCACGCTTGCACCAATCCATTTAGAAAAAAATATAATATATTCTTTCGGTGTCCATTTACTGTGGCTCCACAAGAGTAACATGATCATGACAACCTTGAGAGGAACATGCGGCTTTTGCTCATTAGGAAACGAATTAGTCTTTAATTCATCGACTGGTTATTAGAAGATTGGTGGTCAATTGATTAACAATCTTTATGCTTAATTTCTCAGTCTGTGGTTGTTAGCGACGATCAGTGTCAGGTAGCAGCCAGTAGGATCAAAAAATGTGCATTGAGCTTCTGTCCGCCATTACAAAACGAATTCTGATTTCTCCATGGAACCTGCTTCGAAGAATGGATCGAAAAATGACATCACTGCGCATGTCATCTACCTGCATCGTATCATGGTCCTTTTATTTATGCATCAGAGGGGTCCTCCACAATGAAAATCTTTTCACTGTGTGCAAGCCCCCACAAGATTTCAACTTTCCTTTTTTTTAATCTCTTTGCACTAGCATGTGATGCCTAAACGTAAAGGCCGGACCCATAGCATATCGTTGGTTGGAACCTAAAATCCCTGCATTTTTGTTTCTGTAAAGGAGTTCTTAGTGATTGTGACTTGTGGCGCAACCCAAAGATAGAAAAATAATCTGTTCGGTTGCTTTCTTCTAACTGGTACGACCACTGACAAAGATTATTCAGTATAGCACTACAATTGGAAGGAAGGAATCTAACGTTAATTGTACACAATGCAGTGAAATACTAACCATATATGTATAGAGGAGTTTTCTGGTCTAAAATAATGATCGCTATCGTCTAACGAGATAACTTTAATCTTAGACATAATAAACGCACTTGCTTGTGATGTGACAAAAAGAAAAAGAGAACTTGATCAAATCCTGTAACCCCTCTAGCTTTCTTGCAAAATTCCCTGGCACAGAGCAGGACACGAAGCACATGCACATAACATGAAACGGAAGGAAGAACAGCTCCATCACCTGTTGTTCATGTCTTTGTGATCCGTCCACGCTTTTGCCGATAGCTGCACGTTGATTTTGTCGGGTGGCTTTGGACCGCCGCGCTCTGGCGTCGCTACACCTGTGCGCCTCCTTTCGCCGTGTACTGAAGCGGTGGAGGCACGTGGAAGGCTATGGCCCCTCTACTTGGCACTGCTCGCTTTTGCACGCCATGTCCGTGGGGCCTCTTCCCGCCAAAATCTCTGCACTACTAACATGCTATGAATGGTTGTGACTTTTTCTTTTTCCCGGCACACATAACCCACATGCATCATCCAGCCTTCTAAAAGTAATCGACATCGTTGGGTACAAAGATTAGATACGTAATCACCTGAAATGTGTGATGAAGAAGGCGTGTCTCTCCTGTGAGTTGCAAGACTAGTAGATGAGTCGTGTATATCTTAACATCTGAGAATATTCTTGATGAGTCTGCACGCGACATGACAGCAAAGTAGAATTTTATGTCGGTTCCCAGACATCAGGTTTGGCCATTTTTCTTATTCAAAATTTTTACATGAAATAAAAAATAATAATTAATACTTCAAATTTATCAATGACAAAACTAATTATAAAAAAATAAATAATATTATTATAACAAATTTGAATAAGACGAGTAGTCAAACCTGATGTCTAAAAATCAACAAATGTATACATTTCTGAACAGATGTAGTATAATGTTATATGTTTACTAGCGAAGAAAATGGGATAAAAAATTTTTAGTACAAATTTATTTGGGATACTTGTTCTCTGTTCATCTTATAAAATATACCAATGACAAAAAAACTGTAAAAAATAAATAATATTTTTATAACAAATTTGAATAAGACGAGTGATCAAACTCCGATGTCCGAAAGTCAACAAATCAAGTGCACACGTTTCTAGATGGATGTAGTATAAGGTTATAGTTTACTAGCGAAGAAAATGAGATCAAAAACTTTAGTACAGATTTATTTGGGGATCCTTGTTCTCCATTCAGCTTATATAATGGAATAGCGAGGTTAGAAATTTTTTTGCTGAATTAGTTTAACTCGGATCTTTGTGGTTAGTGAAAACATAACTAAGCTGAGGTGTATTCGAGTATAAAATAATTATCATGATTTCTTCACAACTAATGATCATTGAGTTGGATCTAAATGGTATAGATGTAATATCATAAATTTACATAATATCATTAAAATAATGTATTAATAATGAGCAAAATTCATCATTTTTAATAAGTAGGCCAATTTTTACATCATTATTTTTAATAATGTGTTTAATTTAATTAAATTTATAATAAATGTTTTACATAATTATTATTATGTTTAGTCAAATTTTAGCATAACTAACTAAAAATTGTATAAATACATAAATAATTTTAATTTCTAGTTTACTTACTAAACTACCCTATAACTAAGAGTCATTAGTTAAGAAAAAATAATGATAATTATTTTGAACCAAAAAACTACACAATTATCTTGTCAATCTCCAAATAAAATTCGGCAGATTAGAAACAAAATGTAATGTTCCGTCACTCCAAGTCGGACCTACTTACACCTGGCAGTTTAATAGACCCTCAAGACTTTCCTATATTAACACTAGTCTTTTCTACGCACCTTTCTGGTGCACACCCCATCCGGAAAACTTCTCGATCGGTCACACATCCCTAATTTGCTCCAAGCCAAACACGCTTAACCTCAGAGTTTTTTAAAGATGTTGACTTTCGGAAAAAATGTTACAACTTATTGATATAAATATTCTATCAATCCTATTAAATCCTGAACTAGAATCTTACACAAAACATGTTATGCAACCAACACTGTTGTCGATCGGACATGCATGTTCGTTAAAGCCGAGGAAACAGTCCTGCTTTCATTGGCTCATATAAATGTGGCATTATTATAAAGCCGAGAGGAAAAGGAGGGCCGAAGGTGCTGCTTTTGGAGGATGGCTACCCGGACGCCAGGCATGGCTGAAAACAACGCACGCAACAAGAAACCAACTCAACGGGCCGACGCATGCAACGTGTCGGCATCGATCTACATATCTAGTTAGCTAGCTGCTACCCATCGTATCTTGCCTGCTCGGCGTATCTGTCGACCAATGATTAAGGCCACTTCTTAGCGTCCAAGCATGACAGGTTTGCGATTCCTGGCAGGAAAAAGAAAACGATTCTCTTCTCACACCTGGCACGTAACTTGTGCTCCATCAATTGACAGAAACGAAATTTTGTGACCGGTTTTCTCTCGTCACCAGGATAGTGACTGTGTGTGCGTCCACTTGTTCGGTCAGTCCGATGGACTTGTCCTAATAATAGACTACTACCGGCGAGAACGAAATCAGATGAAATATATTCTCTGCCACGCATCATGCAATTATGTGTCAATTTCTTTCGCATCCTGGCAGGAAAGAACGCATCTAGCTGCCATCAAATGATGGTGCCTTCGCATCTAATGTATATGTACTAGGACACTTATTTTGGGAGCACAGCGTATGATCGACGGTGCTGGACCATACTTACTTTTCTAAGAGTATAGGGCTTTGATACACAATTAATGGTTCATTAGAAAAGGAGTCTGCCTTAATCAAGTCTTAATAAATAAATAAATAAATAAATAAATAAGAGCCACTAGCTAATAATTAAGCTTTTAGCTATTAAAGTGATGAGATTCGTTCCTTTAATTATGCAGTATTGTTAGAGGAAAAACAAAAGAGAAGTCATATATACTTGGAAAGATCCTCCAATCTCAAAGTAGAGAATTTCTCTCTTCAACAAAAAGGAAAGACAAATAAATCACTCCCACTTTGACATTTTTGTTTCAAATTCTAACATTATCATGGAACGGGATAGAGTACCGATAGAATTAACCAACATTCGCTTTCTTCAAAAGTGGTAGTAGTACTAATTAGCTGGCCAACTGTTTGGCCGGCCCAAATGTGCAAATGCCTTTGGCCTAACGTTACTCTAATAATTGAATTGATGTTGGAAGCATATCCAAATGTGTGGGACATGTAGCATATACCCCTGCTTGTATTATCATTGCCAAGTGATCAATTAGCGTGCTTTGACAAGTGGGACATGCATTTCATGTACCTCATCAAGATTTTCGACCATGTTGACAGTTGATGAACACTATGCATGCGACATCACAAAGGAACCTTAGGCCAGCTGCCTCACAAGATTTTCGACTCTATGAAGAGTTGGTCACTAAACAAGATATTTTTTTTTCATATGCAGATCAAACTTGTCAACTGCTAAAGAAAAATTGTACTTCCACGAGTCATATTAATTTGAAACAACTGCAATACTTAAACAATGGACCAAGCTAAGAAACTATACACGTTTCCACCCGCGCCGCTAGCTGAATGCGTAAGCCATTCAGTTGATATTTTGTCCCTCCACATAATAGTGCTAGCTAGTGCACAGAATCATTCGTCTTTCCTGCCCACCTTTCTCTATAGTACGATAATGATCTAGTCGTGGCGATGAATTTGAAATTCGTTGACCTAAATACTATACTCCTAATAATACAAACACGTAACCTGTGCCTCGTATCTTATCTAGATATTTTCCATCATCCTAAGATATTTTTAACATTTGTCATGCATGATGGACCATCGATTCAACATAACCCTATGGTGCAGACATATACTGGCCCCACGTCCAAGAAGATTCGGGCAGAGATACGACGAGGCATTGAGCTGGCCACCGTAGCTTTGGCCGTCCCCAGCTTTGTTAAAGAGCTAAAACATGGCAAACGATCAATGCAAAAAAAAGGTGGATGGGACGTGGGCTCCTTCTTCCCTGCTGCGTGCGGCTGAAAAGAATACAAATCAATTTTGTTGTGGTTAAAGATGTATACGGATGGATACCTTTGTCGTTTGTTCTTGATCCGTGTTTGGATTGGAAACTTGCTTTTTGTAAGATATGTAGAGCGTTTTTGAGTGCGCTGCAGTTTTCCCCTGCTAGGACAAAGCCGCCAAATGTTGATGATGAGGAGATGCTCAAGGACTTGTCACTACCGGAAAACAGGAAATTGCCGTGTGCCGCAATCTTCGCCGTGTGCTTTCGTTCGGGCACACAGCGAAGTGAACGTTTGCCGTGTGCTATATTTGCAAACGCACGGCGAAGAACAGGCACACGGCAAAAGCGTCTTCGCCGTGAGCCAAATGACAGACACACGGCGAAGGGTCCTTATCGCCGTGTGCCAACTGCGTGGCACACGGCGAACTAGACGGCCGTCTGCCACCGTCACCTTTGCCTCGCTTTGCCGTGTGCCTCGGAAGGGGGCACACGGCAGCTGTCCGTTTCTGCCGTGTGCTAGCCTTGGGCACACGGCGAAGATTAAACTTTTTTTTCATTTAGCCTCCCAACTTTTTTTTCTAATGTTAGTAAATGGCTAGTACACTATGGTTCAATTTGGAAGCTTTTTGTGATTTTTTCTATATTTATCTAATTTATGTTATCTAAAACATTTTTTTGGAATATAAGAAATTTAAAGTGGAAGTGCATAAAATAATAGACAACAGTGAGTGAAAAAATGACATTTATGATATTGAGACTACGATAAGACTACTCGATGAAGTTGTTTAGTTGTTTTTGTGAACTTTATCGTGTACAGTGTTTGTAACGTGAAGCTTACTCGATGAAGTTCCATACAGATTATAAAACAAGAGATCAAGTTCATACATGCAAATGCATATTCGAATTATAAGTTCAATTCAAAACTCTCTTATATACACAATACACAATTACATGAAACCACATGAAATAACATGTTTTTTTAGCTATTTTCGTACTAGTTTCACAATTTTAATGAAATAACATGCAATTATGTTATTTTAATTCTTATTAAATGATTATGAGCTATAATTACATGAAATAATTTGTTTTGGTGTGTGCCAACTTAATATTCATATGATTGAGGCCATATATTTGATTGGAAAAGAGTTTCAAATAATGATTTGGTGGGAAGAATAAAATGGTAAGAAATTTTGCCGTGTGCTGCCAGGATAGCACACGGCAAAAGGACCTCTTCGCCGTGTGTTGGGATTCCGAGACACACGGCAAAGACCCCGCCACGTGGGGTTGTGAGCTTTGCCGTGTGTCCTTCCAGGCAGCACACGGCAAACTTTCCCATTCCCCGTATGCCTGGTTTTCTGGTACACGGCAAATCAAACGTAAACCTTATCCAAAAAAAAAAATCAGGACTCTTTTCTTTGCCGTGTGCTGTGGTCCTCAGCACATGGCGAACACGTGGTTTGCCGTGTGCCGTGGATCTTGGCACACGGCGAACACGTAGTTTGCCGTGTGCCGTGGATCCGGGCACACGGCGAAAGCTTGGATTTTATCGGCGCGCGGCTCTCTTCTCTCTTCTCTCTTCTCTCACTCTCACTCTCTCACTCTCCTCGCGACCGTTGCCTCTGCCCGCGCCCCGCCCTGCCCGCGCCTCGCCCGCACCGCGCCGGCCTGCCCGCGCCCCGCCCGCACCGCGCTCCGCCCGTGCCGCACCGGACTGCCCGCGCCCGCCTGCCCGCGCT
Source organism: Chloris gayana (assembly GCA_031894775.1). NCBI lineage: Eukaryota > Viridiplantae > Streptophyta > Magnoliopsida > Poales > Poaceae > Chloris > Chloris gayana. The sequence continues at coordinate 41,497 of JAUNZO010000158.1, read as the reverse complement.
GCCCGCGCCCGCGGCCCCGCCACCCGTGCCGGCGTAGGAGGCGGCCCGTGGCGCCGCCCCGTGCCCGCGGCCCCCGCGGCACAGGCCGGCGTAGGAGGCGGCCCGTGGCGCCGCCCCGGGACGCCCCGCGGCCCGGTCGCCACCCCACCACCCGCCGGAGTAGGAGGCGGCCCGTGGCGCCGCCCGCGACGCCCCGCGCCCGGTCTCCTCCCGGCACGCCCGGTCGTCGTCTCCCGTGGCGCCACTCCGCCCCGCTCTCCGTGCCCCGCGACGCGGCCCGTGGCGTCCTGCCCCGTGGTGCTGCCCCGCCCGTGCCCCGTGACGCCGCCCGGCGCCCGACGCGGTGCTGCCCCGCCGCCCGCCAGCCCACCCCGTCTAGACGCCATCCGAGCCGAACCTTCTTTCTACGCCACGGATAAGCAAAGGTTTGTAGGTAATCGAAGACATGGACTTTATGAATATGAATCGACCATCGTGTCGATGCTGTTTAGGGTAGGCCATCGTGAATTTGTTGTGGTTGTCGGCCATCGTGTCGATGGTTTTTTTGCAGGTTTTGAACCCTCATTGTTTAGGGTAGGTGCTGCCAAAATTTTTGTTGGACACTAATTTTTTTGTTTACTTTCTGTAGTGAGGCTTTGTAGAGAGGCGCCGTCCTTGACTCATCGCTTCGCTACGTAGTAAGGTGAGATAACATGACCCCTCTTTTCATATAATGTTGTTAGGTCGCGTAACCTTGTTAGGCGTCTCTCGTTCGAAAGAGATACGGTTGAAAATATGTATTTGTTTGCATATGTACGACCGTATCTGTTTCGAATTGTCCACGTTTTTTGGACAGCCCGTGGATGTGTAGATGGGATTAGTTTCCATGTTCCACCCTATCCGAGACAGAGTTTCGGCATCACCCCTGTTGTTCTCCGGATACACAATCTCCTTGATAGGACGTGTATTTGGAGAACAGCGGGGAGGTGCTGCCGAAATTTTGTCTCGGGTAGGGGTGGAGCATGGAAGCTTACCCATCTACACATCCTCGGATGGAATTAGGACCTATCTTTATCTATTAGGGCATGATAGGTATCGCGTAGCTGTATATGATTTCTATAACACCTATTGCGCTATGTTAAAGGATGGATAGTCGTGATTGGATGTACACGGGATGGCGGGGTAAGCGTGACTATACGGATAAGTTCATTTACAAGGTACATGAATTCTTGAAAAAGGCATTTCAATCAGGACAGTGGTAGAGCAATGTGCCCATGTGTCGGTGTGAGAACAAGACATATCAAACACAATTGAAAATGGGTCAACACATTTGCAACAATGGGTTTATGGCAAACTACACCCGTTGGACCTGCCATGGTGAAGCCGGCCCGTGACGCGGAGAATTGTTCAAACGCGACCGTGGTGGGGCGAGATCCCGTGGACGATCATCGACATGACCAGTCCGCCGTCTCTCATCTTCTTCACATCTTGCACGCTCCTCCGCCCTCTCTCGCATGGCGATCAATCGACACGTTCCGAGCATCACGATTCCCGTTGAGCGGTACACGCAAATCTTGGTCCGGAGCCCGTTCATGTGCATCCGCAATCGGGGTGTGCCGGGGTCCAAGCCTTCCTCCGTAAGAAGCTCCTTCAGACCGGGCCCTTGCCGGTCGTTCTAAATGGGAACGCGAGCGACCGGAAGACTCCGCTCGATCATGGACGAGCTGATTTGTTTGCAAAGCCGCCGCGTCAATCAAGATTCAGTGCGCGCCGCAATCCCGGCGTAGCATTGAGGACTTCTTTCGGTATTGTTTCAAGAATTTGCTTCACTCCTACAATATTGTGGACGAGCGACGTGAAGACTCAAGCGCCATTCATCTATACTTCCATGGAGTTTAAATCCAAAGCTCTGCCGGAAGATCGATGGCGTCTCCCGCTGCGACATCCCCGTCGATTGTTGTATCCTCGGAGAATCGTCCGCGTCTCCGGACCGGTCCGGAAGCGGGCCCGTGGCAGGGGAGCGGTTGCAAGGGCGCTTCCTCCGGCCGGAGCAGCCGCACTTGCGCGCGGATCCGCAGCTGAAGGTGGCGGAGGTTGTTCATCTCTATTTGCTTCTTCTGCTTCACGACGATTGCGTTCAGCTTCAACTCTCGCCATCCTTGCTTCTTCTTCGGCAGCTTCCTCATCGGTGAGTTGGCGAATAACTCGGTCCCGTCATGAATACTTGAAAGAAGACCGGAGCGTCTTCCTCGAAGTTATTATCCAGCACGGTAGAACAGCTTATCACCGTAGCCCGAGAATCGGTCCGAGACGCAGCATAGGGAGTATGATGTTTCGCGCTAAAGCTGCGTCGGATCCGCTAAGTCCCGAATCGGAGTTACCAACCGTGGTAGGTGATCGCGCTTTAGGAGCAGCGGCCCGGCAACGAGTCGGATTCTTCAAAGTCAATTTCCCGTCCAAGTCGGCTTCGAAGTGGAGGGACCCGAAGCGGATCTTGAAGCCCGGCTCGAAGTCGACGACAAACGAAGTGACCATCGAACTCGCTAGGAACTCGCCGGGACCCCTTCCCGGCGCGCCAAATGTCGAGTCTTAAACTCGGCACTAGTACTACCCGGTCCCTCACGAGCGTGGAATTCGATGGTGCAACACACGGAACACACAGAACACGCGATTTTAGACAGGTTCAGGCCCCTCGAATCGAGAGTAATATCCCACGTCCTGTATGTTATGTATTGCCTTTAGCGATTTGCTAATTGCAAGATGTCGAGAGAGTCTTCGGGGTCCCTCGCTCCGCCTTATATGTCCGGGGAGCTAGGGTTACAAGCGTAGTCCTAGTCGATTACATGAATTACATATATGAAATTCTATCTCTAACTTTCTTTATTGATCCGCAGTCCTAATCAGACTACAAATTGGTCAATATCTTGCTCCTCAAGTCATCGTATACCGGTCTTAGTATCCGCCTTGTTTCCATACCGGTATACAGGATCTTCTATTATCCCAGCACCGGTCGAGGACCGATCTGTTGCCTATCGCCATCGTCTTTATCTTCCTTAATTTATCACCATGTCTCTCGTGTATCCATTCCTTCATCATCTCGTATACCCATAAGGCAAGTATACGACAAGCGTGACTATACGGATGAGTTCATTTACAAGGTACATGAATTCTTGAAAAAGGCATTTCAATCGAGACAGGGTAGAGCAATGTGCCCATGTGCCGGTGTGAGAACAAGACATATCAAACACAATTGATACACATAGGTCAACACATTTGCAACAATGGGTTTATGGCAAACTACACCCGTTGGATCTGCCATGGTGAAGCCCATCGAGCTAGGGACGAGGTCGTGAGGCAACGCATCGCAGAATATGATTCTCGATGCCGGGTGCGGAGACATGTTAGATGATTTTCATCACGCCCACTTTGATGAAGGACCTAGCCATGTTGGGGAGGAGCCGCCGAGCCTACCGCAAAAGCCTATTACGACATGTTGTCTTCGGCACGTAAACCATTTCACGACCATACGGATGTTTCTCAACCGGATGCTTGTCGGACGACTAATGGCTTTAAAATCTCAGCTTGGCATCGCCGAGACGGCTTTGATAATATGTTGACGGTTTTTGGTAGCCTCGCTTCCGAGTGGTCACAATCTGCCGCGCAACATGTATGAGTCACAAAAGCTTCTTCGTGCACTTAAGATGCCGTACGAGCAGATACATGTCCGTCCTAACGGATGCGTCTTATTCAAGAAAGATCACTCAGAAAAAAATTATTGTCCTAAATGTAATTCCTCCAGGTTCATTGAGGTAGATTCTCGGTGATGGTCATACGAGGCAACTCAAAATCCCCGTGAAAATCCTACGGTACCTTCCATTCGTATCGAGGATTCAACGCCTTTACATGACCGAGGAGACCGCAAAACAGATGACATGGCACAAAGAAGGCAAACGATACCGTCCCGAGAATATGGTACATACAATCGATGGTGAATCATGGAAGCATTTTGACAGCCAAGCATCCCGAAGAAGCCGAGGATCCTCGTAATGTACGGGTTGCACCGGCGACGGATGGATTCAATCCTTATGGAATGTCATCTGCCCCATACACTTGTTGGCCGGTGTTTGTTATCCCTCTCAATCTCCCTCCCGGCATCATGTTTAAATCACAAACCATATTCTTGGCGTTGATAATTCCTCGGACATCCAGAGACTAAAATGAGTGTGTACATGGAGCCTTTGATCGATGAGTTGCTTGATGCTTGGAATGTTGGGGTATGGACATACGACGGAGCTAGAAAGAGGAACTTCAAAATGAAAGTGTGGTACATGTACTCCATGCATGACCATCCGGCATATGGAATTTTTCCGGCTGGTGTGTTCACGGGAGGTTTCCGTGCCCGGTATGCAAGTCAGCTTGTCAAATTCTTTTGGTTGGCGAATGGTGGCAAGTATGTTGCTTTTGACAAACACCGACAGCTTCCTTACTATGGGTCATCCATTCGGACGGGACAAAAAGAACTTTACAAAAGGTGTGGTGGTTGAAGAACCCCGCCACATATATTGACAGGGGCCGAAATTCTTGAGCAATTAAAAGCGCTCAAAGAAAAGGTCGGTGGTGGTTTTGAAGGATATGGTGAGGAGCATGCATGGACTCAGATTTCGGGCCTATGGAGGCTCCCGTATATGATTGACATTCTTCTTCCACATATTCTAGATATGATGCATACTTGAAAGAAATAGGGCACCAACTCCTCAAGATGTTGATGCCCTTCTTAAAAAGGGTGCGGGTCGTGGAATGCCGGATTTCATTTCTTGGTTCAAACAAAAGAGCCGAAATGATGCGTCAATGAGTCCCAAGCTGAGACAGATAGCAAATGGATGTGAATATAGGGTAATGTCGTACAACGCCTATGACGTAAATGGATATCGCTTTCACACTAAAAGATATGATGAAAGTCGGCCCAATCGGAGGACAACAAATTTCCAAGTTTGTACGAAAGCCGATGATGGAGTCGAGTACTATGGAATAATTGAAGAAATATACGAACTCTCATTCATTGGTTGCAAACCTCTCGAAGCCTCGTCGTATTCGGATGTCATTGGTTTGATCCTAACCAAGTACGACGGACACCTAGTATTGGACTTGTTGAAATTCGACAATCATCCGTCTATGCAGGAGACGATGTCTATATTGTGGCTCAACAAGCAACGCAAGTGTATTATCTCTCATACCCGTGCAAAACCGACGAACGTCTTCTAGGGTGGGACGTTGTGCACGAGGTATCGCCACACGGTAGACTACCCGTCCCAAATAATGAAGATTACAATATGGACCCTAAAACTTATGACGGAGAATTCTTTCAAGAAGTTGGGTTACAAGGGCGTTTTGAGATAGACCTAACCGGAGCAATGGAAATGGAAGTAGACGAGGATAATGAAAGGGTTGATGTCGAGGATGATGAAACAGGTGATGACGAGGACATCGGAGATGTAGTTTCCAATCCGAAGGACTTAAAATTACTTGAGAATTTACAATTAGGCATTCATGAGGTCATTCCTCCGCCGGAGCATGTGCCGAATGCGATCTCGACATGTATGATAGTGATGATCAGTCGGACGATCCAATTAATCCCGATTGGGATGATTATTTCTAATAAATGTAAGCTACTATTATGTCTTAAATAATTTATTTTTTATATGCATGTTTCTAATCATGTCATTTATTTCATATGTGCTAAATGTTTTCCCGACTTTTTAATTGCAGGTGACCGGACAAAGATGGTGGGCGGTGGGCCGCAGCGACGGTGCGCGTCCGTTTGGAGGAGACAGATGCCGGACTCGGATGTACCACTCGGGTCCACACGAGGCTTGGGTCGAGGGAAGGGTGGCCCCAAGGGCAGCGGGAGCGAGTCGCTCGTAAGTGCACTAGGGGCAGCGGGAGCGGTGGCAGTAAGGCTATGGGGCGAGTGACTCGGAGTAGGTCCGTAGCACCACCTTCCCCGCCGGAGGCGAGGAGGAGGAGGAGGAGGGGGAGGAGGAGGGGGACTCGGAGGAGGGGGCTCGGAGGAGGGGGAGGGCAGGAGGGAGAGTCGGAGGAGGGGGACGGGCAGGAGGGTGAGGATGAGGGTGAGGGTGAGGAGGAGCAGGAGGGGGAGCAGGCGGAGCAGCAGCCTCATCGTGTGGCTGCGGGGTCCTACAAGACTCCCCGACAGGCCGATACCTTTGTCCACGCGGCCGGTAATTCGACCCGATAATGCCATCGTAAGTAACTTCTGACTACTTCCTTCATTTGATAATGTGAAAATCTTTATTAATATCAAACTAATATTTTTTCTTAATCACTTTTCGCAGGAGTTGGAAATTGATCACCCCGGTAGTCATAAACGCAAGGTGAACGCTGTCCTTGGTGCTTTGGTCGGGCTGCACTTCCCAGGTCAGGTTCACATTGGTGAAAGGTACGAGCCAGCGTGGACTTGGGAGCACTACCGCGTCGCCACCGAGCAAATCGACGCATTCAACGGGTGCTCCGTCAACAAGGCGGATCGAGTGGTGTCGAATTGTGGGTAAGTCTTTCTCGCTCTACACTTTGGATTCATTGCATTTCATTGTACACTTATGCAATAAAAACTAAATACATTATGTCTACATGCAGGAATTCTACACTTGTGAGCCAGGGTACGAGGAGATGGCTAAGGTTGTGGCTCACAACCGATGCCGGAAGCTCGTGAAGGACATGCACTACGAGGCGCAAGTTCAGTGCGTCATTAACTACTATGGCCATATCCTTCGAAAAAGATAACCAAAGATGCGGCTAGGACCGTGAAGCTCACACGGGAGCAATACTTGCAGGTAAATATAGATTTATCTCCGATTTAATGCATTGCTTCATTTGATTTTTTGACGTCTCTCATCCGTCCCGTGTAGGTGCCTGCGCCGTGGTGCCGTAACGACGATTTGTGCTGGGAACGCATAGTGGACAAGTGGTTCTCACCCGAGTGGGAGGAGATGCACAACGCTGGCCGAGCCCGGCGTGCGCTGATGCCTGGTCCATCTCACCACCAAGGCAGCCTTAGCAACGAGGAGTACAGGGCTCGATGGGTATGTAGAGTCATTTATTTGTTTTATCTCCTAATTATACATAAATAGTAATGAACTTGTTGTTATTTTCTTTGCAGTCCCGGTCACATGGAGGCGCCGAGTGTCCTGAGTTCGTGGGCTGGGCTATGGCCCACCAGAAAAAGGCTACTCAGGCCAGCTACGACCCCGAAAACCCTCCTTCGGCTTACAGCAACCCCTCCGTCTACTCCCGTATCACTGCATATACGGAGGTGGGTAAGCAACTCTATGGCTCGAGTGGGATCCGACCGCCCATCCTATTGATGCTGAGGTAGCCATGAGGGCGGGAGGAGGCAAGAAGCATGGACGGTTGATCATAGGCGACGGCACCGTGGACACGAGCAGTTGCCCCACCCTCTCACAGATTCGGGCGAGGGACCCAGCCACTGCCCCGCCTATACGTCCACGCCGGACCGTCGCAGAGCTGCAAGTGCAGAGACTTGAGGTTATTTCTGCTTCACTAAACAATTATTCAATTTCTAATCACGTATTATCACTGCATTGTAACAGTTCAATGAAAACGTTTGTAGGCCGAGCTCGCCGAAGAGAGAAGGCAGCGACAGGAGGAATCGGCGCGACAACAGGGGGATGTGGCCAACTTGTTTGCTTACATTGCCTACATGCAAGCTGAGTTGGCAGCAGGACGACCACCGCCACCGCCTCCAACTATGTCTCATATGTTTCCAGTCACTCCTCGGGTAATCTACTTTGTAACTATGTCTCATATGTTTCAAGAATTAGAGACCTAGAGAATTAGATATTGTAGAGACTTACAATCCTAACTAAAATGAGTATTCTCTGGTTTGCAAACTTTTCTATTTTTTGCAGAACCTTTCGGCGGCATCGAATGCCTCGGTAAACATGTCACCTACGTTGCCCCCGCAACAGTTGTTCCCACAAGTGCCGCCGTTCGAGCCACCACCCTTCGGGCCACCGCCGTTCGAGCCGCCACCCTTCGATCCACATCTGTGAAATAATGGTTGGTTGTACTCGTGGACGGCTTATGTACGTTATGTTATGTTTTTGAAGATATTTGTGATGTTATGAGACAAATGGATGATATATGTGTTTTATGTGTGGTATATGTGTCGTGCGATGACATGTTCGAAGAATTGATGATTATGTGATATATTTGTCATGTGTTTGATAAATGTGCTGTTTGAAATGTAATTGAGGTGACCGGGGCTAAAAAAACAGCAAAAAAATGTCCCCTGATGGTCATTTTGCCGTGTGCCAGGGTCGTGATACACGGCAAAAAGACCATACTGGGATTTCAGTTTGGTCACTTTGCCGTGTGCCAGGAGGTGCACACGGCAAAGTGACCATATGGTCGCCGTGTGCCATGTCCTATGGCACACGGCAAAGTCAAAAATTTCGCCGTGTGCCCTGCCACGACACACGGCAAAGACATAAACATTCGCCGTGTGCCCCTCCATAGCACACGGCAAAGCCAAAAAACATTCGCCGTGTGCCCCTCCGCAGCACACGGCAAAGCCAAAAAATTTCGCCGTGTGCTTGCTGCTCAGCACACGGCAAAGCTGACGTGACGGTGCTGTTATTTTTGCCGTGTGCCGGTTCTGGCACACGGCAAATACTTCGCCGTGTGCCCGTGCTTCGGCACACGGCGAAGACGGCTCGCCGTCTACAGCTGTCGCCGTCGGGTGGTTGCCGTAGCGCCACCGACGGCAAACATCTTCGCCGTGTGTTTGGGTGTCTTCGCCGTGTGCCGCGGGCACACGGCAGCTTCCTGGTTTCCGGTAGTGTGTCTTACTGTAAACTATATATTGTCTGGTTCACAGGCTCCTATACAGTTCCTATTTCTTTTCTTTTTTGGAACCATACAGTTCCAGGAATATTCTTCTCCTTCGATGAAGTATGTATTACTTCTTTTCATATTTCATTTCCAAAAGAGAATGTGTAGCGTATGGCTAATTTCGACGTTACGTACATATTCTATCATCGTCCAGGTGCCAGTCCAACTTTGTCAGCTCCTGAAACTGAAGGAGCCGCACGCCATCTTCATGCTGTTTTCACATTTAAACGTGGCACCGCTGCCTCGCTATAGTTGATATGGATATGGCGCCGCATCCTCGCTACGCTGCATGCAAAAGATTTTTGTTTTTTATATATAGAGAGTGCATGTGCATGCAAAAGCTAGTCACAAGGTTTGTTTTAACCACAGTTCACACATAGACACTCATACACGTGCAAGCACCCACCTCTGTGAACACACGCACATACACCCCTGCTCCTATGGGCACTTGCATAAGATTAGGACGGTTGATCTTGTGATTCACAAAATCACCACAGATGTAGCTGTTTTCACATCTAAACGTGGAGCGCCGCTTCCTCGCTAGGCTGCATGATGAGCAAGAAAAGGAGCCACCATGTTCGCTCTCAAGGTCTAGAAATTATCACGTTAATCGGAGGAAAAAGAAAAAGAAAAATTACCCACCACTACCATTACAAAAAAATAGACCAAAATTCCATTAGATATTGCACCCTTTAATTGCCCATCCATAATTAATCCCATCACACCCCTCTGTTCCATCTTCTCGTATCCGAAAAAGATCTGTTAATTAATTTTTACAGCTTCGTGAATCTAAAGGACATCGTGGGTGTAAGTGCGTGCAATGCTGAAGATGGAGTACGTTCTGTCCAGCGTAACGAGCTGATGCTGGATGGAGGCCCGATTGTCCAGCCTTAACGCACGCACACCATCAGGCAGCTCTACGTAGGCCAAAGTCCCCTGCTAGGCTGCTACTAACCGGACTCAACATATTCAATCTGACCGGCCCTCCTCCACGTAGGGATTGCTTCTCCCCCATCATCATCTAGCTGCTCATAATCTGAGATATATACAGTGAGTTTTTGAAGATGCAATTTGGCAGCAGTCCTCCTGTGTTGATCAGTATTTTGCATTGTTTATCAAGGACAAGAGAGCCATCAACCCTCCAAATCGAGTCATGTCAGGCTGTTCTCTAAAAACCTTATTAAGCTCAGATTGCTCAGTAATTCTTCCCTCGCTCCTACCAACACGAGCCTAGAACTCTGCTGGATAGGGTGAAAAGAAGCAATATTGGAGCAAGTATTATTGGAATGCGATCCATCCTGCATGTTGATGTTGAGCCACAACATGGATCATGGAGAGAAATTCTACAAATAAATAAAAAAATGTTTCCCTCTTTTATCTAATAATGAACACCACGTTTTATATCTCTTGGGTCATGGTTTAAAATACTTATGATGTGTACAAGTAATGTCTGCCTTGCTGTAGAAGTTTGAAATTGTGGGAAAAGAGGTACAGTTACACAGTGAATAGGGCTACAAAATAATAATAGCATACTCATGACGTATCTTATATGTTGTGGAGGTCGGAAAATCTAAAATGTTTAAACTAATAATTTGTTAACAACTAAGCTATTTTCATCAACCTACTAATGAGCCATATTTCACATATTATCTTTAAATAACATCAAATTTGTAATTCAATATAGTATTGAAGGTAAATAGAAAAAAATAAAAATCATCTCAACAGTTGAGACAAAGAATTACTAAGGGTTTTCATTCATTTAGATAAAACAAATAAAAAATAATATTAACGCCGATAGTTTCTGGGTTAGTAAAGACAAATTGAAATCATTTTACAGTTTTAGTGAATAAAAAAATCAATTTAATTTTAGGAATTCTTACGACAAGAAATCAAGGTTAGTCGCACAAGTGCTCGGGTAGTTTGACTAGTTTTATATATAATGCATGCAATAGCGAGTCAGGACTCGGAAGTGACTTGGCGCCTTTTGAGTGGGTCCATAAGAGTACATAGGTTAGGCCCATGGTAGGCCAATTGACTCTGGTACTATCATATGCATGTGTGCGAAAGGCCCTATAAGCTAGTGGTTACAAGAGCCTTCGTAGCACCTCAGGTACTCAGGTTGACTCCTTATGAAAGTGATTTTTTATAGGATTTAACAGTATTGTGCTTTCAGTGGTATACAACGTTCCCATCGACAGCGAGGCACCAATGGTAACTTTATCAACCTTGAAGCTCTACCGGCTCAATCCTCGAGGATGCTCACAGAGGTAGGTGTATCTATGTGCGTTCATAAGAATGAGTGTGTGTGCACTGTGAGTGCCGGAATTGTACTGCATAATTGAAAACAATTGCATGCATATCGATGGGTATGTCGTTAAATCTACTTGATACAATGGAGAGCAACTTCATCATGAATTATGTCTGGCTACCTCTTTTTAGTTGATTAATTTTTGAGTTTCCCATTACAAGTTAATGTCACCAAAAACGATATTTTCTCGTATGAAACGACATGTCGGGAGAGACGCTAATCGTGATCACGATAAGCATGTGGTCACATACATCCATGCATTGTATATGGGCGACATCGATGTTCGTCTGATCCTTTCCGATGGATCCGATCATCGGATATACCTGGCCAGCCATACACCTGTGCATGGGTGAGCCTTCATCCATTGACGCTTTGTATAGAAAAGGAGGGAAAAAAGAAAAGCAAACATTGCCTATTATGTATCGGACCTGTCCATGATCTAATAGCCTAACTATATAGTAGCAAACGATGACCCACCACCCAACCATGATGGGCACTATACTGTACTGTTATTATTTACATAGTATAATGCATGGCCCTCAACTTTTTTGTTAGCTCGACATCTTGGCCCTCTGCATGTTAGGACCTGTCGTTCTGAGATATGGCCTCCAAAGGCTAATCGACAAAGTGGCATATCGTCTAACATTTTTCTTTCTGCTATATGGAATATATGATGATGAACCAAAATTTGAATGATAGCGTGCAAAGTCATGTTCTCTGCCACCGACTAACAAGATGCTGATGCTATCCACCCAAGAAATATTTGTTTTATCATAATGACGACTCAGCACCTAAATTAATATACATTTGTTATTAAACACTTTTATTGTTTCTGTCATTGGCACCTTGCCATGTCGCTTTCATTTACCTTAAAATAAATGTTTATAATAATATTATTTTGGTTAATGTTTAAATAGTTTCACGTAAAGTGTTAGTACAAACCTCAGCTTTCCTTCTAGTTGCGTTGAAGGCACATTTCATAAAACAGCACCCATCATAGATCCAGGGTCCCACCCAAAAGAGAATGCGAAACAAAGAGCAGACAACGAGTAGTGTAGGCAAAATTAAACCGCAGTTATTCAAAACTGTAGTACTCACCCATCGATTATTGGAATAAATATTTGGGTTTTTTTCTCTCGAATCCAGTTCTATGATTGACCATCCATCCGACCATCCTCCATCCATGCATGTACTAACTGGGGTGTTTTGGGACAACCATGTACACAGTATACGTTATGATGCTAATAATCATGCTGCTTATATCCCCTGTCCTTGAACAATTACAAAGGAATATAGCTGCTTTAGTTTGGTGCTTCTATTTTTTTTATGTAACCGGAGGGCCGAAGCTCTACATGAAAATTTTATTGATAAACAAAAAGCTTATATGTACATGGATAAGAAACAAAAATAGAAACAGGAACATCAACAAAGGGAAAAGCTAAGAAAACTATTGAAGTCCCTCAAGCCATTGCTTGATTACCGGGAAGTAGCTAGCTTTTCTTTGCCCTGTACAACAGCAGGGTAAACTCTTTTATAATTTTTTCTTTGCACGTTTTGTACTGTTGGTGCTTCTAATTTTTCTCTGTTTTATGTTAAGATAGACATGGATGCACATCAACTTCATGGTGTCATAGTGTATGTACTTCTTCCAGTATAGTGCTGAAACTTCATCACAGACACTATTTTCTTTCATAGTACCACAATGGTGGATTCTAGTTTACTAGGGGTTTCATTTTCTCGGTTTTTGAGCTAGATAGTCACAAAATATATGATTGGGACTATCGAGTACTTACCCTATGGCTATACATTACTCGGGAGATTGTTCATCAAGGACACAGTGGCATATCAAGGAGGTACGACCGGTTGGGAGGGCTCACAGAGTGGTCTCCTATCGATATAGGGTACCAGAAGGTTCCATATACCGGTATGAAAATGAAGGCGGACAATTCTACCGACTTATTTGGCGTAATCTCCAAGGAAAGTTTAAGACTGACCGAGTAGAACACTGAATTAATAAGGAAGCATAGAGATATAGTTTCTAATTATGTAAATCTTGTAACTGACTAGGATTCTGCATGTAACCCTGCCTCCCCGGATATATAAAGCGGGGGCAGGGACCCCTCAAAAACAATCTGACATCCATAGCAATCTGCTAAGGGAATACTACTCATACAGGACGTAGGGTATTACTCTCAATTGAGGGGCCTTAACCTGTCTAAAACCCATGTGTGTTCTTGTATTGCACCATCGAGTTCCTGATCCGTGCGAGGATAGGTAGTTTGATTGCCAAGATAAAACCTTGACAGGGACAATTGTGGTTCTATGCGTGTTACATCTTAATATGTGGCCCGCTACTAGTGTATTTTACTTTTAGTTATTGGCATATTGACATATCAGCATCGCCACTAAAAGTTTGTAGCCCATTTAGGCTCATCAACAACCCAATCCCTAAACCCTAATGTCAAAATAGGAAACTTTAGCCTCATCCACACCAACCGTTCTCTCCATCTCCCACTCCCATCTGAAACCCTCTCCCATCCCTGAATGTGCATATTGTCTTCCTCCTTTCTCCACCTTGCAGAGGTTCAAGCTAAGGCCGTCATCCATTGCCCCTGCCTTTCTTCATCATAGACCATACGGGTTTGTTAGGTGCTTTGATTCTAAAGTGCCTTGGCTTCCGCCTCTTCATTTTAGTCGCTAAAACATTTTATTCTACAGTGTTTGAACATTTTATTTTATGTTTCCATGGTGTCACCTATACTATTGTAGTATCGCTCTGTCGAATGTGTGTTGCCTTACTGTGAAGAAGAAGAGATTGAGATGAGGCCTAACTGTGGGTCGAGTTCAGGACATGTTGGGGTTTACGGCCTTCCAGCGAGGTCATCATATGGTAGGGTATCTGCCCTTGGTGAGGAGATACGGATCTGAAGGTGGTGGCAAGGCGATCCTAGATGTACATCAGTTGTTGGTTGTGAGTCCGTTGTCCAGTTGGTGCAGATCTACTAATAGAGTTAGAGTTGGGCAGGAGTAATGATAAGAGCAGTGGGGTGTGAATAGAGCTAGGGAGGTGGCATGAGTGAGCGACAATAATGACAGGAGTCTACAAGAACAGGAGATGAGCAGGAAGCTTGAGTCATGGCTTCAGATCGATGGTGATGATGTATGATGTATGATGCTTTATTGTTGAGGGCATTCTACTTGCTATTGGGTTTCACTCGATCTTTTATTTCTTTACTATAAAAACAGTACAAACATAGATTGTCACATACAGGCACCCCTATGTGAGCCTGCAAAAGAATGGACTGGTTTGATCTTGAGATTGACGAAGTCACCATAGTCGCCTTGTTGTCGACGGACACTTTATCTGCAATTTAGTACTACCTCCGTTCTACAATATAAGCATTCCTAGAATTCCGAGATAAAAATAGTCAAGGTAAGGCCAGTCTCAATGGGAGTGTCATGGTAGTGTCATGAGCATTAAATTTGCTGACATGGCATGAGAGAGAAGAAGGGGGTGTCATGGGATGAGAGATGAATGTCATCACCATAACCCTCCACCGGCATGGTTCTTAAAAATTCTTTTTGGTAACTCGTGTGATGACACTCTCCACTGAGACTGGCCTAAGAAAAGTCATATATACCCCTCATTTTATACTATATCATCAATTCCTCACTTGCCCACCAACCCACCAGATTTTGTCTTATCCCTAGAAATACTTACATTGTGGACAAACATTTGAATGCTTCAAATGCTTACATTGTGGAATGGAGGGAGTATTGAATAAATAGCCATAAATGCAACCTCCACATCAAATTTGGGATTTAAACTTGAATAGGTTGGTCCCACAACAAAGAACCTAAACAGCTGACATATATGTCAGTTTACGGTTTCACTTGATTTCTACTGATGTAAACTGCCACAAAAGATCTTGATTGTAGTGTCTTTTTTTTGGCGAATGGTTTAAAGTGCCCACTTTATTTTTCAACATTGATATAATGTTGCTATACAGGATCCCTTCAGCGAATCTTTACTCCAACTACTTCATATAGAAAAGGGCTACTGCTGACAAACGTAGGATTCTTCATTACTGGGTAAAAACCAAAGTCACCTAAGACCGGCTGCTGTCCTTATAGGAACCTATTATATTCTGCATCGGATAAAATGGCCTGTATATATAGACCCAGTAAATTAATCCTAACATAATTTACTGTAGTTGTTTCCATCATATGGTATTGCGTGTTGCCAATAACTTAATATTAATATTTTTATAGTTTCTTTGCTCATAGAGGTATTTGTAGAGAGGCATGGAGCCGACACACAACAGTGACAATGAAGCAGCTCATAGTTCATTCAAAAAACAATTAAGCAACTTACTCTCACATGGTGGTTGGCTAATTTACTTACCCGTATCCTTATTCCGACCAGCATCGCATTTTTCGGAAGAACATGCTGCCTACTCAATATCTCAACAGTACCACATGCGTTTAGAAGATCTCACACTAATTGACCTGCATTAGGGAGTTGTTTGGATCTATTGTACGCATATTGCAAGGTGTGGACATTTATCTCAGTCTTTTCCAAATTTGTCTATATCTACTCCCTCGGTTATTCTAATGATGTCGTTGGGACAGCAAAGTTAGTGTAAATTTATACTAACTTTGTTGTCCTAACGACATCATTAGAAGAATAGAGGAGTATTTATTTTAAAGACACCTTTCGATATGATATGAACACTTCTGAATGAGTATGGGCACAGAGTGGCTGGACAAATCTTATATTATTTGAACATGGTCAGAACCATCAGTTCACAAGAAAAAGTTTTCCGATGCTTGCTATTCCTCCGTCCAAGAATATAAGGATTTGTTGACTTTTTAACTTCTTGTTTGACCATTCGTCTTATTCAAAATATTTATGTAAATACAAAAATAAAGATAATATAGTTCAAATATATATAGGAATAAAATAAATTTAGCAAAATAAATAAAATTTTAACAAATATTTTGAATAAGACGAGTAGTCAAACGTAACATTTCAAACTCAACAAATGCTTACATTTCTGGACGGAGGGAGTAGCAGCGTCCCAATGCTAGTTTATTCGTACATAGAAGAATATGTACTGGCTAGGTGCATGCATGGTCCAAAAGAGATCGTCTAGGGGAGTATATGTAATTACACACTGTAGAAGAAAGGCAAAGATTCGGACAAACAAAATCAAATACATGGCTGTCATTGGGCACGATCGATCGGCCCTTTTTGTTTCTTTATGCAGAGAACAACGTAAAGACGAGCAGTGGCTAAAACATGCCCCTAGCTAGGAATAGGACAATTCACCTAATTATCAATGTACGCGATTTTATTCAACTAAACTTGCATTCATTTTTGCTCCAGGTTTCAGGGATCCATGTAGCAACTAACATGAGGGAGTTAAATTTCTTTTCATATTATTCATCTCCCAGCTAGTAGTATACAAATTAATATTTTAGTGCGCTTATAATTCTAAAAAGAAATATAGCGACCTTGAGTATATAATACGGATCCAGCAGAGACGGCATGATGAAAGTCTGACACCGAATACATTATTGTGTATAATAAATGGTGTGCTGCAAAATATTGTGGGGTGATCTTTTCCATTATTATTAGAAAAACTAATTTGATACAATTATACTTTCTAATAAGGTCCCGAGCTGCAGACATCCGCCTTGTTTGGATCAAAGAACTACTCCCTCCGTCCCAGAATAAGTGTCGTTTTTGATTTTTGGATTTCATCTTTGACCGTTCGTCTTATTCAAACAATTTTACACATCTGATAAAATAAATATATCATAACTAAAATATATCTAATGATAAATAAGTTATTAAAAATAAATAATATTTGAACAAAATATTTGAATAAGACAAAGGGTCAAACGTGAAGTCTAAAAGCACTTATTCTGGAACGGAGGGAGTAGTTGTTAGCTCAAGTAACTTCTATATTTAAATTCTACAGATAGGACGACCAATGGTTCCAACTATTGGGATGGTTGTTAGCCTATTAGGGCATGTATAAAGGAGATCTTGTTGTGGTTTTTTGACACATGTATCCAAACAACGCGACATGAAACAACTCTAGTCATACAAAGTAGAGACTCTACATGTTGTCTTTCAATAAATGCATATTATTAATGACTGTATGACATAAGTCGTCTCTTCACTTGTATAACGATGCTCGGAGTTGTCTCTTACATCGGAACACGTGATAGATACCGTCTCTTCGTCAAGAGCCCATCCAGCCGTCTCTTCAAGGGTTGGAGGGCTATTTGTAAAAATACACTGCCACATCACCTCAAGAGTCCACTCATTTAGCAGCGTTGTACATGCCCTTAGCTCGGCATGGGGAGCTAATTGTCTCAAAATGGATGTTCCTACAAAAAAAAAGGTTCAAAATTAAAGTACCTCATGGATCCGACAAATGTACTGTTAGTTTTGGATTCAAAATACACTCCAGTTAATTTTAGCCAGGGTCAAAAATAGGCTTTCAGCTGCAATTTAGTTATCTATTAATCCATACTTGAAACAAACCTACAGCCCATTGTTAGTCAGTTAACTATTAGTTCAAACTGATAGTTAGTCTTAATGGATCCAAACAGCTTATAGTCTTGTCAGCAAAACCCTGGTATGCTTAGTTTTTCCCATCTTAAAGGACAGTAATAATGAAGACTGATAACTTTTATTCACTTCGATTTGAACATACCTTCTAGCACATACTCCAATGCAAGCATTTCAGAATCCAGTGTTGGATGCTTCATTATATAAACGAACAGGTTGGGGCCGGATTGTTGATACTTCACTGCCCTCAGGACCCTCGAGATGTAGCAATACGGTCATCTTTGCAAACGTATGCTCGGTGGAGTGGTGTATATATCTCAGATACATGGCTACTCATTTTATCACAAGTGATCGTAGGACGTGTATTTGTTGACAAGGCGCATGTCAGATTTTACCAATCTCAATCTATGATGAAAACGTACTCTTGGAGACATTCTTAAAGGAAGTGTACTGTATGCATGTGTTCACATGCATATGGATGACTTGCATGTATGCGAGCGTCTCTATGCATATTGTTTTTCAAAAAAATATATATATATTCATGTGTGTCTAACGTACCTGCATCCATGTTATTGACATATATTGAACTATTTTTCCTCTCGTTTTTTGTTCTGGGGATATGTGTGATGCTGTTGGCTTTTTAGAGATTTTGCTTTGTTCTAGCTACTTTTACGTGTGGCTAGCTAGGTTCATGTTTAAACTTCTCCACTTGAGTGCACTACTTTTATGTCAACCGCAGATTGTGCCGGCCATATGCACGCGTTATATGCATTCCTATACACTTGTCCCTTTCTATTTTGCTGAGCGTTCTTTACCGTACTGATATATATTAAATATATATCTAACTAGTTGTTAAGAGATCCCTGCACTTCATCTGATGTTATGCAAAAAGGGGTAGCACCTAAGCCGACCAGCCACTTGCATAGATCAAGCAGCTGATTCATCCATATGGTCATGAACCAAGCTGGTTAAGTAAAATATATTGATACAGTTTGTTGTGGATACATTTTTGCTTATGACTTCAGTGACTACGAAAGAGAGTATCCAAGGAAATGTAATGAAAAGGAATTTGTTTCATATGCTTATGGAATTCAATCCATGCGGAGGACGTATGTATGCGCAACAGCAAAGAAAAAAAAGCATTTTGGACGGAGATCTATTGGATTGGTTTGTATGCCAAACATATAATATATAGATAACAATTTTACGGTACATACTACCACTAGTAGGATTGGTGGTACTGTTTAGGGTATTTTAGTAATTATACAGTTTTTAATTGAAACTATATTTTCTTGCCATTCGCGATTTGTAAAATTCAACTTTGAAATTCACGGATTGGATTTCAAATCATGAATTTGAAAATCAGGAAATTCAAATTCAATTCTGATGTTCAAGAATTTTTTTAACAAATTTCAGAAATTTCAATTCATGAAATTCAATGAATTCAATTCGAATTTGCGAAATTATAAATCTAAAAAAGTCAAAATTCAAATTTGAAATCATAAAATTCTTTGAAATCATAAAATTCGAATTCAAATTTGAAATTCAAGAAAAATAAGTCTGAAATCTGAGAACTTTAAATTCACAAAAATCAAAAATCAAATTCTAAATCTAAATTTTTTCAAATTCACAAAATTCAAATTCAAATTTGAAATCATAGAATCTGAATTCAAACTTTAAATTCAGGTAATTCAATTTTGAAATTTGAAATTCGAAAAAAATTAAGTTCACATTTGAAATTTGGAAAAATTCGAAGTCAAAAATGTTGAATTAAATTTTCCTCAAGTCAATCTTTTTTTTTTGAAACAATTCAATCTCTTTTAAGTAATACAAAGCTATTATAATACACACTATTTTATTCTTCCGAAAATACCCTCGTACCTATTAGTACCACCTAATAGTACTAGTGGTACTAGTGATATGATGTAAATTAATCTAAACCGTTAGATTATAAGTACCACCGAGTACTCACGGTAATACCACCAAGATACAGATCTAATGGTAGTATGTACCGTAAAGGAGCTCTATATAGAATCATACCTCAAACAATCCCTCTGAAACCTATAGCATAGACGACACCAACCAAATCATTTCCATTGCAGCAGTGAAGTTTACAAATTGGTGCCCTCCATCAACAGATGGATCTGCACTATTATTTGAGCATCGGTCAATATACTTTGTGTGACCACGAGATGGTGACCAATCAGCAGTTGAGAACAAATATAATTGGTGCCGTTGTTGATTAGGTTGCGCATCAATCATTTGCACTGTGTCTTGGTTACCACACACAGGTCCATCTTCTAGATGCATCGAAGTGTTAACGTGTTGTGATGGAACAAATGCTGGCCCATACGCTCACTAACTACATTTTCAGCTGTTTAAAATAAAAAATATATATTCAGTGCGTAGAGGCCTTGATAACGTCATAACAATCATCGCCAGACCATCCTACATCCTCATCGAGTCATTCTTTGTACTCTACTGTTTCACAATAATTTGAGGGATGATATTATAGGTATATGTTCAGAGCATGTGATCATCGTGTCGTTCAATCACCTAGAATTGATTAAGGCCAACAAGTTTTGGCTAATTGACTTGGCAGTGCATCCTCCATGCATGGTCATGTAGGGAATATTCCGGCCGCTTCCTCGTTTCACATCCGTAGAGCTAGAACCCGGTACTACTATTACCGTATACGTTTCTTCATCCCCTACTTAATTAATGAAGTATATTAGAATGATCAGCAAGCATGCATATCTTTTGTGCAGCCATATCAGGTTAGGTGTATACATCATGCATTTGTGCAGCCATATCAGGTTAGGTGTACGACACGTGGCATCTTTGTGGTGCAAAACCATCTAACTAGTTCGCACCGACCACTATATAACATGGATTCCTCTCACACATGTGTCTCTTGTTGCTAGCTGATGAGCGCTCTCGCGTTGCCGTACAGATATATACATGAGATTTGGATCGCATGTAGCTGTTGGTGTACGAGAGATCGGTACCTGATATTGTGCGAAAAGGCGCCCAACAAAACCGGATGGAAAGTAGGGCACATGATCCTAGCATTTCATTCATCCGCGTGAACAAAACAAATACTACTGTTACCAATAAGAATCCGATGGCTGCTGCAGGTCGATCGCGATGAGGGAACATGCTTGTTTGCCTCTGGACCAGAACGCGACGGCCTCCTCGATCGCTTTCTGCAAGAGGTTCCCATATGGTAGGTGCGCCACGTATATGTGCCCAAACGCATGGAAACACGGTGATGGTTGTACTACTATAAATTATAAAAGTCTGTGCTCTTCCAGTTTTTCTCTCTGCTTTGTTTTACGTCCTGCGTTCAATCAGGGCCTCATTAATTTTCTCCGGTTTAGTACGCCTTTGACCACAACTTTGTGTCACGTCGTCCTTAATTACATATATTCTGATCTATACTAGGGGGAGAAAAAGAAGTGTAGAACAATTAAAAAAGTCTTAATTAAAGCACTACCCAAGAAGTATTATATTTATATATATTTAGAAAATACAGCCAGTACTTCATCCGTTGCGTCCCATTTTATTGTCACTTAGAGTTAGACACAGGTTTTAAGTAATTAAGAAGTGAAAAATGTTGATGCACAAAAAAAGAGATAGAGATAGAGATATATTGGGAAGAGAGAAAGTGCATCTAGAAGTGAGAACGATAAATATTTTGGTAAAACTGGAGATGACTAAAGTGACAAATATTCTAGGACAAGAGGAATAGTACTATTTATGACGAAGCTCCCCTTATTCTCATGATACATTAGACTCAACACTCCCCTTCAGATGCAGCTTTTGTGACCATAAACATGAAAATAGAAGCAGCACAACGAAATACTAGTATACTTGAACTCAAGACCTCTGACTCAATGTTGTTACAAGAATATTGTTGGTGTATTATGGTTAAAAGAAATACCAACGTTATTGTATTACTAACTTGGAACCACTACCAAGTGGCTTGTCTTTCTAGAAGCGGAGCAGGATCTCCTGATATATGCCAGCTTCTTGTACATGGAAAAAAGAGATACTCCTATAGGTAGAAGCTAGGATAGGGCTACCGAGCTCCCCTAGTAGTACCAGTATAGGTAACTGGCATGAGGTCGGCCATTTTGTCGGCACGCACACGTCAGAGGGCGTCGTACACGTAAGCGGCGTCTCCGCGGTGGCTTGCACGTAGCCGGTGTGGCGCGTCCAAACAAAACCTGGAACAGCTGCCGCAGCCGGGTCGCCGGCCGGTCTCCCCGCCGGGGCATGGTAAACGAGGAGGGAAACCCGGCCGCGCGCTCCAGCAATGCGTTGGAGGCGTGGAGAATTGAAGTGCCACGAAAATCAAGGTGGTGGTAGTAGATGGATAGATAGGTCTCGGAGCTGGCAAGCTATAGTGGTTCCAAAAACCCAAGAGGATAGATCGAGCTTGCTGCAGAGGTCACTGCGCTGCGCCTCCGAGTTTGCGACGTAGGCGTGCCGAGGTAGGCAGCACACGCGTTCTACCAGTTCTGCAACGGAAAACAGGTCAGGTTCAGTTGAGCGGTCACCAATGTGTACAGGCAGCAGGGCGCATACGGGAGGGGCGACGACGACTTGTCCATGACGTCTCCTTAGTTTGCAGACCAACGCGTCGGCTAACTGTGTGTCCTCTCTTCAGGCACTGTGCTTATGTCCTAGCCCTTTGGAAGACGAAGCTCGTTGTCGGTTTTGCCGCCAGGTGTCGCGGTTGCCGTTTGCTAGTTTTTTACTACTTCCTCCGTCACTTTAAAAGTGTCGCTATGGTTTTTGTGCCAGTCAAACTTTTTAAATTTTGATTAGATTTATAGAAAATATTAATAATATTTATATCTCTAAATAAGTTAATTATGAAAGTAGATTCAATTATATACCTAATGATACTAATTATATTCAATAAATATTTATAATTTTTCATATATTTTTGATCAAAGTTAAAAATATTTGACTTCTTGAGAAGCGAGAATGACACTTTTAATGGGACAGATGTAGTATGTGGTTTGACTTGTAAACAGTTCACCACGGCATCGTATATTAGGTAAGAGAGAGAGAGAGAGAGAGAGAGAGAGAGAGATGAAATAGGTCGGTTCATACTTACAAAATAATTTCAGGCGGAACACATTTCATGCAAAATTTCTACTTAGGTTTAACTCCTGGACTATGGCTCTTTATTCACAAAATTAAATAAGAAATGATATCTCCGCAAGCAGCAAAGCATATCTATGGTGATTTTAATTAATAGTACAATTTTCACGAGCATAGAAATATGAGTGCACCTTGTACAGTCAAATATAAATATTAAATCTTTATTATAATATTAAACATGTCAAATTGGTTGTAAACATGTCTTACTAATATGTTAAATCATGAAATCCATGCATCTAGATCCTATCTTGTGAAGTATGAGCTATCAAATCACAATCAGAGGGTTCTAAGACTCTCCATGTCACCTGGGGGACACGTGCCCTTATGTCCTTAATGAAGTATTTACCTTTAATAAATCTTGAGATGAAAATATTATATTATATATGTTTGTATTGCGTTTCATTAGCAAAAAAATACAAAGTCAAAAAATTATATGCACCATGCAAATACAAATACCGGTAGGTACTTCAGAAGAACTCACCTTATCATCCGAAAAGAGATTAAAGAGAGTTGAAAAATATGGGTGCACATAAATGAGAAGGATAGATATAGAGATAGACATGAAATAGAGAAAATCGTTACGTGTGTCGAGGCTACATGTGACTGAAGTTTTGCAATGTTTCAGTCAGTTTTTTTTTAGTCACTGGATGTTGATCCAACCGTTCAAACTTTTCATTCACTATTGAGAAGAAAAAAACATTCTGGAAAAACTAAATTGCTCTTAACATTGCCAACAATTAAATTATAAGAATGGAGTTTTACATGCGTAAAATGTGCAATGCAACTTGTTCCCGACCCAGGAGCATGAGCTGAGCAGGCCCCAAAAAGATATTAGCGGAGTACTCACTACTTGATTCAACACGGGTGTTTGCACCTGTAGAACACCAAAGACCCACTTCAGCCTTGATTTGTGAGACGGCCTGCGAAATGGAGTGCTCTTTTTGCTCAAATCTCTTCCGATTCCGAGTTCCATATGTAGGAATATACAGAGAGCAGTATATGTTGCAAGAGCAACTAGCACACCTAGTAGTCCTAGATACACACGCCTATATATATAGCATTTGACCAGCAATGTTTTTTAAGAAAAATACGCACCATCCGTCCCGGCGTTATGATTGGGCGCCACAGCAAAAGCTCCGGCGGCCAGAGAGAGCCTCGCAGCAGGGTTCGGTCCTCCTCGCGCCGCCCCACTCACCACCACGCCTGTCGCCGCCGTTGCATGCACGCACCCCTCTTTTTCCTCCCGGCCTTCCCCGAAACAGCAAACGACCTCCCCTCTCCGGCGTGCCGCCGGCTGCATTGAACCAGCTGGAGGCGGACGCATGGCATGGCGCTCATACGACCCCGGCCGGTCCAAAAAGGCGTTGTTGGCGCCAAAGGCCTGGGTGGGCCCGCGGATCCACTCGGCGCGCCGTCCCGCCACGTGCCCCCCTCCCCGTGACGTGGAACCCACCAGCTCCCCCGCCGCGCGGCCTCCTTATATACCCCGCCCGGCCTCGCCGTCCCCTTCCTCACTGATCACCCGCTCTGTCCTACTATTACCGTGCAGACGCTGATCGATAGATACACCTGCTCCAATTCGTTGAAATCTTAGCGGGAGGCAGCCCAAGCAGCGAGGACTCATCCTCATCAATGCCTCCCAACGGCCACGACGCCAGTAGCGCCGCCGCGCCAGCCGACTGCCGTGGCGGCGCCGGCGCCGTCGAAGATGGACTGCTTCCTGACGAGCGCGTGCGCGCCGATGCACCTGCAGTTCATCGACATCTCGTACCGCGTGAAGCTGGACCGCTCCAAGTCGTCGCCGCCGCAGCCGCCCGGCCGCATCTCGTCCCACTCCGGCACCGCGACCACCACCGGCGGCGAGGAGCGCACGATCCTGAACGGCGTGACCGGGGAGGCGCGGCCGGGCGAGGTGCTGGCGGTGCTGGGCCCCTCCGGCAGCGGCAAGTCGACGCTGCTGTCGATCCTGGGGGGCGCCTGGGCGCGCGGCACGGCGGGGCGGTGCTGTTCAACTCGCGGCCGGGCGGGCGCGCGGCGCAGCGGCGCACGGGGTTCGTGGCGCAGGACGACCTGCTCCACCCGCACCTGACGGTGCGCGAGACGCTGGTGTTCTGCGCGATGCTGCGCCTGCCGCGCGGCGCGCCGCGGCGGCGGCGGCGGAGGCGGTGATCGCGGAGCTGGGGCTGGGCGCGTGCGCGGACACGGTGGTGGGGAACGCGCTGGTGCGCGGCGTGTCGGGCGGCGAGCGCAAGCGCGTCAGCATCGGGCACGAGCTGCTGGTGAACCCGGGCCTGCTGGTGCTGGACGAGCCCACGTCCGGGCTCGACGCCACCGCCGCCGCGCGCCTCGTCGCCACGCTCGCCGGGCTCGCCAGGAAGGGCCGCACCGTCGTCGTGTCCGTGCACCAGCCGGCGTCGCGCGTCTACCGCATGTTCGACGCCGTGCTGCTGCTCGCCGAGGGCAGCTGCCTATACTACGGCAGGGGCAGGGACGCCATGGACTACTTCGCCGATGCCGGCTTCGCGCCCGGATTCCACGTCAACCCCGCAGACTTCATGCTCGACCTCGCCAACGGTGAGTCAGTCCTTACCTT
This sequence comes from Chloris gayana, assembly GCA_031894775.1. Taxonomy (NCBI): domain Eukaryota; kingdom Viridiplantae; phylum Streptophyta; class Magnoliopsida; order Poales; family Poaceae; genus Chloris; species Chloris gayana. Next base: position 15,925 of record JAUNZO010000158.1, on the reverse strand, counting down.
CTTCTTCTTCTTCACCTCTGTCTTCATTTACCACTGATACGTAGTAGTAGTAGTACTTCACCGGCAGAAGCAGAGTAGTATACAGCTCCTCTGCTTCTCTATCTGTCGTCTACGGTTCCACTAGTACTAGGGCCTAGGGCTGGGAATATTAATTTCTCCGCAACAAGCAAACTAGTACTAGCAGATATTCACGATCAGCAACTGTTGCGTCCGATTACCACACCTGGTAAGACTGACCACCTCGCCAAAACAAGCAAAGATCTGGCAGAGGCTCCAAGCAACGCCCCCTCAAATTTGGTATGTGGTGTGGCGTGGAAGCCAGGACTTGCCCCTGCTCCCCATTCCCCTTTGGCACCGATTTGTGCGAGGATTAGACTAATGATGGCAGCGAACCACCTGGTCACTCGGTGTGGAGTGCACAGGGGAGCAAAGGAGTGGAGAGGGTGAGTGAGTGAGTGCTTTATTTTTTTTTCTTTTTCTTTTTTTGGGGCAAAGCGCTTTTTGGTTGAAAAATCGCTCGGGTCGGACACGTGTCAGCCATGGCGTGAAGTAGAGCACTTAGCAGTAGCAGTGAGTGGGCCACACTATTATTATGCAGAAAGAAAGAGAGAGAGAGAGAGAGGTATGTGTCCCTGCAGGCACACCGAGAGGAGCGGTAGTGCGCGTGCGGGCTATCCTCACTCCCCGGTGCGGCGACAACGCGACGGGCATGCTACTTATAGCTCGTGATAATATCTCAACATTTCAATTCGGCGGCACCGCATTTTGGACCGACCGATTTGTAGGAATATATCAGTTGGTACCGGCGGCAACTGTGGGCATCCCGGCTAGGCTTGGCCCGTTCTTTTTTTCTGCACGACCAATGATAATAAAACCTGTTATCGAAAAAAATGATAATAAAACCCAAAATTTTCAGCACCCTGATCTGAACGAAGGTGAGCATGTTCGGATGAGGATTGCATCCTGATCTGAACATGGATTGCACAAACTGGTACTAGTACTAAGTACCAGTTTGCGGGTGGACGGACCTATCTATCCAACACCTGCGTCGGCTTTTAGTTGGATCTGGTTCCTTTTCCGGTGCATGGCGCCTGCCTCCGGTGCCTGTCTCACTACGCACGGAAATAGATAGATGCCGGCTTTTCTGGACAGCGGGAATCATTTTCGTTGCCGGTGCAAATTTGGTCCCCTTTTGATTTGCCCTGGGCGCACCAGCGCACGTCAAAGCGGAAAAGCGGCCTCGCCATGATCGGTGGCCCTTGGGGTGCCGGACCGCCAATCGAGTGGTTGATGACGAGTGAAATCGCATTAGCTGACCAATAAGAAATGCAAAATCACGTTTTTATACTAGCAAGTAGTAATTGATTTTGTTACCTGACGGTAAAATTGCCCCTGCGGTGCAGGTTTCGCGCAGTCGGACTACAGCTGCGCGACGGCGGCGGACGGCGGCGGCAATCACAGCGTGGTGAAGCAGCAGCTGATCGCGTCGTACAACGCGGCGGTGGCGCCGAAGGTGAAGGCGTCCATCACCGGCGGCCTCGCCTCGCACGAGCCCGCCGCGCCTCCCGCGGAGAGCTGCAGCGGCGGGTACGCGTACGCGGCGAGCTGGCGCACGCAGTTCGCGGTGCTGCTGCGGCGCAGCCTCAAGGAGCGGCGGCACGAGACGTTCACGTCGCTGCGCGTGTTCCAGATCCTGGCGCCGGCGCTGGTGGCCGGCGCCATGTGGTGGCGGTCGTCGCCGGCCGCCGCGCAGGACCGGCTGGGCCTGCTCTTCTTCGTGTCCATCTTCTGGGGCGTCTTCGCGTCCTTCAACGCCGTGTTCGCGTTCCCGCAGGAGCGCCCGCTGCTGGCCCGCGAGCGCGCCTCGGGGATGTACGCGCTCTCGGCCTACTTCGCGGCGCGCACGGCCGGCGACCTGCCCGTCGAGCTCGCCCTGCCCGCGGCCTTCACCGTCGTCGTCTACCTCATGGCCGGCCTCAACCCCGCGCCGGCGGCCTTCGCGCTCACGCTCGCCGTCATCCTCGCCTACGTGCTCGTCGCCGAGGGGCTGGGGCTCGCCGTGGGCGCCGTGCTCATGGACGCCAAGCGCGCGTCCGCGCTGGTCACCGTCGTCATGCTCGCGTTCCTGCTCACGGGCGGGTTCTACGTGCGCGACGTGCCCGGGTTCATGGGATGGGCCAAGTACACCAGCTTCACATACTACTGCTACCGCCTGCTCATCGCCGTGCAGTACGCCGGCCACCTCAGGAGGCTGCTCCCGCCGGAGGAGGTGGCGGGGGAGGCCACGCCCGCCCGAGTGCGTCGCCGCGCTCGCCGCCATGTTCCTCGGGTACCGCGCGCTCGCCTACCTCGCGCTGCGACGCGTCAGGACGTGAGGAGGGCTGGCTTCAACCCATTTTTACTCTTTAACTACGTACTGCCACTACTGCTGCTGCTGAAGAACGGCCCGCCGGGAAGGCAGCTCCGGCGGAGGAAGCCGCGCCGGCGAGCGAGCGAGCGGCCCGATGACGCGGTTGCTGATTGGCGTGGCGATCGACGAGGCCGGCCGTCTTCTTCTTCTTCTTCGTTTCCCCCTTTTGTTCTCTATTTTTCCCCCTACTAAGACGGCTCCATCAATCAAGATGGCTTCTTTGCGAGTGTACGATTATTAATCATGATGGCTTCTTCTTGTTATAAGATTAATTGATCAAGAAAACGAATGTACAATGGCGGTCGCAAGATCGAGATGGCTGCTTTCTGCCTGCTCAAAGTTTCGAGGAATCAAATTATTGTATTTGCTGAAAGAATCTTGTGAGGCTGATCGCTCAGAAAAGACGATCGTCTGTAACATTCTCAACTGTCCGAGGTGCATGCTCTGGTGCAGTCGCAGTGATTACATCAGAGTCGCCTAGTAGTACCGCGTAAAATCAGAGCCAAAAAGGAAATGAAGAGACAGTGAGACACGAGCTATGTTTCGGCCAAGGCAAAAGCAGAGCACGCGCCACGAAAGCAGAGTATGGGTGAGCAATACTGAAATCCCGAACCAAGCGCATGTACTCCCTCTGTTTATATTTACATATTATTCTAGCCTTTTTTAATTTTTTCAATTACATATCATTTTGGCTTCCTAATGTACCTTTCTCTCTTCCCAATATAATATTACCTCTTTCTTCTACATTTCTATCTCTATCTCTCTTCTTCTCATTTTCAGTACACCCACCTTTTTTACTTCTCCTTAATTCTCGTACCCAATTTCAAAACGACATGTACTGTAATAATGGACGGAGAGAGTAGGTTCCTATTGCGGTACCGAGGTACTACTGGCTACGGTCTCGGAAAGTTATTTTCTTATCTGAAAAAGAAAATCTTCGCGCGCGTGCATCTAGCCCCGGCGGCTTCGTTTGACGGTGATTTTCCGGCAACCGCAACACGTGGCAGCACACGCGACCCGGTCAGTAGGCTCTTGGACATGTGCTGCCGATGGAGAGTGATCATCGTCGTGTGCAGATTAGGCACACGTCACGGACGTGTCGTCTCCTGCTACTACCTCGCATCGCTCACGCCTGACCGAAACCCTTTTTTTTGAACTTGAACGGTCGGGATTGCAAGTAGTAGCTAGGTTGGTTCGTCTCTGACCTGCATTTCCGGAATTGGGAGAAGCTAGGCGTGTGCCTCCGCCGAGGAGCTGCACCGAGACGGATCGGCTCCCACACGTTGCAAACGCAGAGCAGTGGCAGCGACCAGCCTTGTTTGGTTCCAGTTTGCCTCGTCACCGATGCCAAATGCAAATGCAACATGCGACGCAAGCTGCAGAAATCGGATTTCCTTCCTCGCTCAACCATGCTCCGATCCGCCGGGAAATCTGCTTGCTTGGACGCACGCGACGACGTGCCAGCCTCCGCGGAGATGCCTGCCTCTGCCGCTTACGTGGGCGACGGCCTCGGTCCTGACGTGTTCGTACAAACAAGGGCGTGCTGGCTAAGCTATATCTGCATCTAAAAATCAAGCCAGCGGGTGATGCTCATGCTTGCTACGCTATATCTGCATCTAGAAATCAAGGGAGCGACATCAGCCGTCCACAGCTACACCCTCCACACCAACAATATGTATTAAGCGTACCCATACGTACTATTCAAATTTGTGCAAGTGCTTTCTATATATTAATATTTTTTTGTTTTCTCACTACAAATAGATAAGATATTGAGACATACATACATACATACGGGTATAGTTGAGAAATTTTTCATTCCAAAATACCGACAAGTAACGTTCTCAAACCACCAGTGAGTAGTTTCGTCTAATGGCACAGATCAGATATCGGAAATAGACAAATATAGATAAGTACTTTATCATATTAAGGATAATTTCATCAACGTGATAGATTTATATGATTAATGTTTATTTCATCATAATATTAATGAAAATTAGTAATCTAAATAATAGTTGATGTTAATAATATGTTCATTATTATTATTTATTACAATAGGGTTATGATTCAAAACGCAAGAAAATATTCGATGAAAAAATATAAATCCTTTAATATCAGTGAAATTGCAAAAATATCCTTACACTACCATCCAGTAGTATTTTGGATCGAAAAACTCATCATAAATACACAAATACGTCCTATCACTTACCCTTCAAGAGATTAGATCGGAGATTCACATAGTAACAACTGGTACGTCGACGAGACTAGCAATCAAATTTTACATTTCTTAATTAAACATTTCTAAGCACCTTACACATTTTTTAATCGCTACTAGAAGTAGTATATAAAATCAAGCACGCTAGGTAGCGCACTACGAGAAAATGGCTGAATGCCGAGTGTCCGACAGAAGACACTCGGCAAAGGTCCTTTTGCCGATCGGACCTAAGCCGACAGGCCTTTGCCGAGTGCGGCACTCGGCAAAGGGTTTGCCGAGTGGTATTTGGTTATTGCCGAGTGCTCTTGGCGAGCATTCCGCAAACTCCTGTTCTCCCGTAGTGGCGGTCAAAGGTGTACTGAATCGGAGAAAAAAAATAAACGCCTTGATTAAAGGGCGCTCGTACAACAAAGAAGAGAGAAGCAGGAGGAGCACAAATTAACTCGATCTAGTGCTACAACCATCACCGTGTTTACATGCGTTTGGACGGATTTACGTGGCACCTAACATATGGTGGCCACACTCTTGCACAGCTGCACGTAGAAAAGCCATCGAGGAGGCCGGTGATCGAGTGTTTGTTTTAATTTGTTCGCGCGGATGAATGCGGTTCTGGCATCATGTGCTAGCTTTCGGTCAAGTTTTGTTGGGTGCCTTTTCGCACAATATCAAGTACTAATCTCTCCGACGCAGCGACATGCATATCTCATGTCGTATATTTGCATAGATGCCTTGTACGGCAACTATCGACCTCAAGTTGCTGGTACTAGCAACCAGCAGCAAGAGACATGTGTCAGGCACTATAGATGCAACAAGCAAAAGTAGCAAGAGACAAGCATATGTGTGAGGCATCGTCTATGTTAATTTACATATAGTGGTCGGTGCAGATTAGTTATGTGTAGCTGGTTTTATTTCCCACTGCAAGGAGCCACGTGTATATGTATATGTGTAGAAGAAAGAGATCGGTGAAGAAATACGGTCATAGTGAGCGACCTAGCTCTACAAATGTAAACCTAAAAGGTAAAGTAAATAAATAAAACCAGTTAGCTTTGAAATCAAAGGAAATAGAAAAAAAATACTTCCTTAAAAAGGGAAACCATAAGAAAGAAAGAAAAGAATGAATAAAAGCCTACACGCTTTGGGATCAAAAGAAAAGAAGAAAGGAAATTGGTTCCTCTGAATAATAATAAAAAGAAACAGTGAGGAGAAAAAACGAAACCATGGTCTCCCTCAGCACCAAGTTGCTTAAACAACTGGATTTTGATTAAATCTATGCGGATTAATCGATGCATGTCCTCGGTTTCATATTCATGCTACTAGAAAATATCCCGTGTAGATACGCTTTATTTAAGGTCTAGATACGTTTATTTTGTGTCAATCAAAACATAGAGACATTTTCATAAATCGTGTCCGAGGCGTCTCCGAACGTGCCGTGTCAAAGCTTGGTAAATACGATTTTTGAAAACATGTCTATTGAAGTAAAAGACGTTGAGTAGAGATGCTATAAAGCATAGATATGTTTATAGATACGCTTTCATGAATGTATTGTATGTATTGGATTAGACACGATTTTATTGATACGTTTGGACCGCGTTTCTACCAATATAGGCACGTTGTATATAATGTTTCAAAAATATTATGTAAAACTTCTTCTAAGCGATTGACTTATTCATGCAATTAGTAAGAATTGAACCTACGACCTCTTTGTGTTCTACAAGCTCATCTAACCATCTCACCTAGGAAACAAAGTTGTTTTTCTTTGACCACATATTCTTTTATACTCATGGTCTCTTAGTGCTTTAACGTCTCTAAGATTTTCAATAACGTGTCAAAACTGTCTCTAAATGAGGGTAGATACGATTAAAACGTGTCTAATATCATCTCACTTTTTATACGGTTTCAATAACGTGTCAAAAAAACATGTATTATGTCGTTGGATACGGTTAAAACATCTCTAAATATCCTATCATTTTGAGATGCCCACAAAAATATGTCAACAAGCGTCTTTATGTTGGATACCAATGGTTCAAAACATGTCTAAAGTCGTAACACTTTGCGATGTTTTAGAAAGCATGTCAAAAAACGTGTTTATCGTATTATTAACATTAAAGCGTCTCTAAAATTATGTCATGTTGACACATTCTCAAAATCGTGTCAAAAAGTGTCTCTAGCTACTGATGTAGACACGCTTACAAAAACATAACAACATAAACGTGTCAAGAGGCTATTTTTCTTGTAGTGACAAGAGCTTGGATTGATTAATTTCCGCACTGCAGTAATAGATTCAAAATGTGGGAGATAAAAAAAAAGTAACAACTGACCCATATAACATTTCCTTCACAGTACCCATTGTTTATTGTTATAATGGCAATAATAAGTAGCATCATATTAACAATGTACAAGGAGACAAAAAGAACAAAGAGTAATAGATATACACCAATATATGTTGCATAAAATTATTTGTTGTTGATAGCCTACTCACGTGAAAGAAACCTGATTGGTCATTAGTGTACAATGAAGAATGATGAACTTATATATATTTTTACTATACGTATCATATATTATCACAATGTCTGTAGTTAAGCTCTAGAAATTACCACGCTAATATGATAAAATAAAAATTCACCACTTATGTTATCAAAAACTTAGGGCATGTTTGGATTTTGCCCAACATTACCCAGCCAATTGTCGGCACACTAACTTTTTGGCGAGCGAATCAATCGCCCACGATTCGCCCACACGCGGGCGTAAACATCAACTAGCTAGGTTACTGCACTGGCCTAGACTCATTGGCGAACCAACGCATGGGCTATGAACCAAGTGCTGGCCAAATTCACGTGGGCACACCAATTTTTGGCCGGGTTGACATTGGCGTCGAACCAAATGTCCCCTTAGGCCAAAATACATCTATATATATCATAAACGTTAATCAATGTTGTCATCACTAAAAGATACACAGATATACTTGAAAGTCGCCAAGAGGGGGGGGTTTGAATAGGTGATAATCCTGAAAATTATTTAATTAAACGAATTAGAAAGATTTGTCCGACTATAATGTATGCATATGGCCGGTGCAATTTGTGGTTGTTGGAACGATGTAGTGCATTTAAGTGGAAACATTTACACGTGCACCTAGCCAAATCTAATAAGCATGTAATACTCTTCAACCCATTAGCAACATGTGTAGTAGTTGTAGTTCTAGTTTTAGCCTATCTGACGTTCCCTGTACTCATACATGTTATAGGTCTATGGTATGGCGTTGCAACAAGGGAAAATCTTGTGTCCCACTTGACATGTTTGCGACGGGCGGTCAGGACAGTAAACCATATGCGGCTGACATAACACCACAATCTATTATCAGTCTTCATGCTATGTGGAACAAAAATAAAGTTGACTTTTGCCATTATTCCCACATAGATTATTTAGGTGGGTTAAGATCTGCCTCTATCGCTTAACTTCCTGATTACTTTCGAGCTAAATACTTTAAATGAAATAAGGACAAAAGTGTAGGAGGGATGCTATGTGTGAATCCACTTGGCCACTTTCCCACCCTAAAAATGGGCTAGGGGGTCAATAGCCACTAGAACAAACACAACAGGAGATGCACACTGTGGAGGCGAGCCAAATGGTTCTATAGTGGCGGACACGGCTCCCGCCGCTAAGCTTCCATCACTAAAAATATAGTGCAGTAGCGACGGGTTCAATTTTGCGCCGCTATAGTGCACGTACTTTGATGCATAACATATCTGCTAACAAAAAATATGAGATGAATATTTCGCAATGACAATATGGACGCATGTACTCCGATGCATGCATGTCCTTATGAAGCATAATATGCCTACATGCTAAAAATGACTGTTATATCTCAAGTCCGACTCAGACTCGTTTATCGAATGAAATTACACCAATGGACTCTAAAATGATTGGACTATAATTGTATCTTTTCCATCAAGTGTTTGAATTATATATTAAAATTCAACATTTTTTAAGAGTTGTACTCTACACGCCGAGATGGATACTTTTTTGGTGGAGATGATTAATATAAAAAATATAATTGACTTAGCATGATTAATGGATACATGGGTTCCTAAAGCCTGGAGCAATAATGCATACAATCACGTTTATCGGAAATACAATCACACGTGTCGATAATTAGGTCAATTGTTTCATTCCTAGCTCATCCTTCTGATTTAGTCAGTACCTCTTTCAGTTGTTCCATCTCTGCATAAAGAAAAAAGAGGGCCGATCGATCGGCTCCCAATGAAAGCCATGCGTTTGATTTCATTTCTGTGGAATCTTTGCGTTTGTACGGTGAGTAATTACATACTCCGCCACCTAGAGGATATTCTATTCAGCTTTTATTTGGACCATGCATGAACAAAATAAAATATATCCTCTATATCTTCAAAGGATTAGTACTGCCTACTCTAAACGCTCTCTTACCAAGCATCTGGGAACCTTTTTGTGCGAACTGATGGTTCTGCTAGTTCACACGCCACAGCTAACGGCCAATCACATAGGTGGAGGCCCTAGCAAAGGAACTAACAAAGCGTCTAGTGTATCTGCTGAAGTTTCAGTATTATACTGAAAGCAGTACTATGGCACCATCCAGTTGAGATGAACACCCATGTTTTTGTTGTATCTTAAAACAAAGAAATTAGAAGCACCAAATTAAAGCACGGTGCGTATTCATGAATAATTGTGCAAGGACAAAGGATATAAGCAGTATGAAGCACCATAAAGGTAGTTAGTGTATGAATTAATGATTGTATCAATGGTCAAGCAAAGAACAGGATTCCAGAAAAAAATTCAATATCTTCCAATCAATGCATGAGTACTTTAATAGCCTAGTTCACGCTCATCCATACGATTGCTGTAGTTTTTTGCCTACACTACTTGTTTTTATTTGTTATCCATTTCCTTTTGGATGGGACTAGAGCGCTCTATACCGTGTAGTCTGTTGTATGGACTACCCTCAGCGCAATTAGGAGGAAAATTAAGGTACGTCCCTCAAACATTTCACTAGTTAATCAGCATCAAATAATATTATCAATTTTTTAATCTAAATGAAGGCGGTGTGACAGAAGTGTTGCGGTTTGATTGCGCAACCACATTATTACTAAGGCCAGTCTCAATGGAAGTTTCATGGACACAGTTACCTAGAGTGACACGTCATCTAAAAGTGTTTGAAACTAGGATGAAACACCCCTATCTCAATGCATAGTTTCATCTATTGTTGTTTTCTAGGTTACATGCAAGACACAAACTGTCTAGGTAACTGTGTATGGAGAGTTTCATCCTCATGAAACTCATTTCACCTCTCTCCTCATTAATACGCTGCCACATCATCAAAAATACCTACATGACACTCTATTTATTGTCTATGAAACGTCCACTGAGACTGGCCTAAGTATTATATGCATATTTAGACACTGTGACTATGAAAACAATTATTCTTGGTTGGGTAGCATCTTTTGTTAGCTCGGTAATAGTGTCATAGGAGTATGATGTTATATGAGATCTGCCATCAACATTTAGTGCCTAGCTATATATATTCTATATATTAACAAAAAATAAAACGTACAATTAGATAGCACTTTGTTGATTAGTCTTTCGTAGCCATGCATATCTTAATTACAATGACAGGCGCTGAACACGCAGAAAGCCAAGCAAGAGGTCTAGTTAAAAGGAGGACAAAATAGTGCAATAATAATGCCAGTACAGTGCTCATTATGGCTGCATGATGGGTCGTCGTTAGCTATAATCTTTACGACCATCGACAGGTCCATAATAGCGATCTATGGATTTTTCTTTTCTGTCCAAAGTGTCAATGGATGAAAGGCACAAGAACTCACAGCTGTCTATTGGCCACATCCTTCCAGGCGTTCGATAATCTGATGCATCGCCCATAGGAGAGGAGGATCGTTGGGCGGACGTCTATGTCGCTCATGCAAAGCTATGTGACCACACACGCTTATCAAAATCCTGATCAACTTCTCTCATGACATGTCATGTCATACGCAAAATCATGTTCTTGATGACTATAATTCATCCAAAAGACGCTCGCTACATAATGTTTCAATCAAAAAATTATGCTACTAGAATGTTATTAAGTTGATCTCTTCTGTTATTGTCATGAGCAGAGCACCAAGTAGGGCAGAAGGTAAGGTATCTATTGGATGGAAATGCTTAACATTTGTGGATGATTTGTGCTGCATGAATGGTTCCGCATCAAGTACAGTGGCAAACCAGAAAACAAATTAGAAAGTGGTCAGCAAAGCATAATTTGAGGGAGGGGGGGATCAATTATAGTTTTCCATTGTAGTAGACCAAATAGATTCAGCAGCCTATTAACAAGCTTACGTGCCTAGATAACTGATGATGGACATCAGAACATGGCTACGACCTAACTAATTATGGTTCAAATGTATGCCATGGAAGTTGGATTTGGAAATGGTTCTCCGTAAGAAGAAAATGTTTCTAACTGTAACTGCAGCCTACCATATTTGCTTTAAAAGAAACTACGGCCTAACAGACAATGATACAGGTAAAGTAACATGCATATGTGTCAAAAGATACAACCTGCATATTACCAGGAGTTGTGATTGATCTGAGAGACCCCTATCTTACGGTTTACACTATCCCAAGTTCCCATGTCCTGGAGCATCTATCTCATCATCAACATTATCTGCCGGCTTTGGCCTTGACGAAAATTGAAGTGCACTCAAGAACGCTACTCTTTATATCTTATAAAAAGCAAGTTCCCATAATCCAAACACAGATCAGGCACAGCAAAGGTGTCCATCATACATATGTATGTATATGCATCTTTAATTTCTCTGCCCGTCATTTTCAACCATGGCAATTAAGATTTGTATTCTTTTGAGCCACACGTAGGGTAGGAGCCCACGTCCCATCCACTTCTTTTCACCATTTTATTTCTTTAGCAAAAGCTGAACTTGAGGGCCAAAGCTATGGCGCCAGCTTGAGGTCTTGCATCTCTCGCCAAATCTTGCCGGACGGGTGGAGATATATTAATTATTGTGCGCAATGGCTATATAGTATGCAGTGATGACTTGTGTTGCCACCAAGGGTTTTATTGGCGTTTACATCTATCAATGTATCCATGGATGGAGCATGATGGTCCATGGCAAGTGTCAAAAATATCTATCTTGGTGACTATCCTCGTATGATGAAAATATCTAGATCGGATGCAAATCATACGTTACATGTTAACAGTAAACTAATTTCAATATGACCACCACAGTAATTTGTTTATGACACTATGTATAAAGTTTGGAAGAAAAGAAGAATGACGATATGCACTAGCTAATCACCATCCACCAGCGTGATGAGGATAGACATGAAGAGTGAAACATGGGTACTTACGAAGAAGACGCAAAGAAGGCCAATGGCATGCAAGTAGCGGCACGCGGGTGGAAACGTGTATTATTTGTTAACGTAGTCCAATGTTTTCTGGTTAGTCGTCACTATTCTACTAGTGCAGTGTCAGTGGTTGACATGTCTTGTCTCTTTACAAAAAAAACTTAGTTCAGTTCTTCCGGACCTGGCTTTGGACAAGTTTTTTTTTCAGAAACTAGCTAGTTCTATTTCATTTTAGCATGCAGATGAACATATCCCAGTCACTGCATCGATGATGTATTTGTGATATTTATTACTCCGTCTCTCTGCAAAAAAAGGTAAAATTATTGTCTTAACAGCATAAATTTTTGGGTTGTTCTGTAAAGAAATTATTTTAGGATTTGATAGTGTTTGTCCACGTGTATATTTCCAGGTTCGAATGGGGTGATATATTTAACCTATAAGCTAAGAATATTGTTGGACATACCCCACGTTTTGTGGCATCCTATGCTCTGTGCATAGTGTTCATAAAACGTTATAAGGTAGTATGTGATCAGCTAAATCAGCTAAATGCGATGCATGTACCACTTTTCAACGCTTTACAGGAGCTACTAATCAGTTGACAGTGATAAAACAACGCAAGGAGTATATGCTGCATGTCCGGCACGAGTGCCCGACAGACACATGGGATGCGGCTCCATCATGCATTGAACCATTAGAATAAGGTTAGGCCAAAGCCATTCGCACATTAGACTGGCCAAAATAGATGGCCAGCTAACTGGTACTAGTACCACTTCTGAAGGCACAAGAAAAGCCAGTGTTGAATAATTCGATCGGTGCTCTACCTCCATGATAATGTTGGAATTTCTAACCAGAAAAAAGTCAAAAGAGGGTTTGATTATTTACTACTTTTTGAGTTTAAGAAGGAAAATTCTCTGCTTTGAGATGGGAGAATCCTTCCAAGTATGTATGATGTTTCTATAGTTTTCTTCAACAACAACGATGCATAATCAAAGAAACGAATCTTACTTTGATATGGTAGAAGCTTTATAATTAAAACTGGGTCTATGGCTCGCAGTTTGTCACCATCTATCTAGCGGCTCCTTTCGATTTGTTTTCAAGACATGATGATTAAGGCTCCATCGTCTTATTTTCAAATGAACCAGTCAAGTGACTGAGTACTGCCCTCAAGTTATTTTTATCTGTAGAAAAAAATACTAGTATAGTCAGCAACGTGGAACATGTACACCCTTTGCGCTGCAGGCCGTCGTCCAACGAACTCGAGATGAGTCATGCTAGGTACAAAGATGCATAGCAGACATCACCGAATGGCGGCTAGATGTGTTCGTGCATACACGTGTCAGAGAATAACTTCCACTTCTAAGAGTAGCAGCCTATGCCAACTGGATGGGTGACCGAAGAAACCGATCACAATTCTGTGTGTATCTCAACAGATGGAGCACAACTTATGTGTGTCAGGCGTGAGAATCATTTCTCGCCAGGAATCGCAAACTTTTCATGCTTGGACGCTATGTGGCCATAATCATTGATCCCGAGATGCGCTAGTATTCAGTCCAAGCTATAGCTACATATCTACTGGTAGGTGCTTACACGTTGCATATGCGCCGGCCCGTTCAGTTAGTTTGCTGTTGTGTGCGTCGTCCTCATCAACAATTATTTTCCATGGCGAGCATGTGTCCAGGCAATCCACAAAAAGCAGCAGATACTAGCTTTTCCTTCCTCCGTCCTCATTAATGTCAGATTTATGTGAGCCAATGGAGCTAGAACGACTGTATCCTAGGCTTTAACGAACATAGATGTCGGTTGTCGACAACAGTGTGGTTAGTTGCCGACCTGCCGAGAATTTCAGAGATCAAGACATCTGTGCGGAGACATCTAATTAAATTGGTTCGTTATCTTCTAACGAAGCCACTTTATGAAAACATGAACGCACATCTTTCTCTCCCCCCCCCCAAAAAAAAAAAATTCCATGGCACAGAGCTGGACACGAAGCACGTAATGGCACATGACGTGAAACGGAAGAAGGGAACCGCTCCATCACCCGTTGTTGCAGGTCTCGTTTACCTTATCAGCTTTTGCCGATAGCTGCATGCGGCGTCGATTTGGTCTGCCTTTGTCGGGTGGCTTTGGATCCCGTCGCCACACCTGTGCCGCTATACCTTCCGCCGTGTGCCGCAGCGGCCGGGGCACGTGGAAGGCTAAGCTCCAATTGCTCGCTTTTGCACGCGATGGTGGCGGCCATGGCCGCCGTGGGGCCTCTTCCCCCAAAAATCTCTGCCCAATAGCACAACTTGTGCTATGAATATGCGTGCGACTTTTTTTTTCAGGCCCACAACCCACATGCAACAAAGAAGGCTTCCAGAAGTAATCCAAGAAGGTCGTTTGGAACAAAACGAGCACACAAGATGTCATAACCTGAACCGGGTCCCGAAGAAAACGTATCCTACGAGTTGCAAGAATTTTTATGAGATAAAGTTGTGTCTTACACCAATCATGGAAACCGAATATTCCTGGAGAGCCAGAAACACGCAAGATGACAGCAAAGTAGAATTTTATGTCGGTTCCGGGGAACTGGTCAGTATATAGTGTAGCGTTTGCATCTTTTCTAGTGACTGAGGGTCCACAGCTGAAGAACTGCAAATTTAATTGGGAATGGTTGTTCTCCATCCGACTGTATTAGGGGAACAGCGAGGATATACATTTTACTCTGATCATTTTATTAACAGTTGAACATGGTATTTCTATCTTTGGTTTGTCCCACAGTCACTAACAACGCCTTTAGAGAAAACAACAATTCATTTTGGGATCCAACCAAAGATATCTGCGTATGGGTCCGGCCCTGACGTTTTGGCATTAGTTGGCAGAGCAAAGAGATAAAAAAAAAGGCTGAAATCTTGTGGGTCTCATGCAGAGTGAAAAGATTTTCAGTGGAGGACCCCTCATCTGATTCAAAAACAAAGAGACCGCAACAGCATAAGATCAAGGTAAATGACATGCGCAGTGATGTCATTTTCTGATATCCATTCTTCAAAGAAGCTGATTCCATGAAGAAATCAGAATTTGTTGTAATGGCAGACAAAAGCTCAGTGCCAGCTAAAGCTTCCCATCTTATTACACCCCTACTGCTAGATATCATACTGTCAGCGCTTGCCGACACTGATCGTTGTGTCGTAACCACAAATTGAGAAATTAAGGATCGAATATGTTATTAATCAACTGGCCGTCACTGTTAGATGAAGTAAGATTAATTATCTATTGACTATACATGTACGATATAGTATGTCAGGAAAAGCAAAAAGGCGCATGTGCCTCGCAAAGTTATCAAGATAATTTTACGCTCCTAAGTAGGGCCACGTTAAATGGATGCTGAGACAGCCTTACGTTTGGTTTAAACACAGATTGAAGCAAGCGTGCAAGTAAAATAAAGCTAGACCACTAGCTTATTTATGTATTGTTAGAGCTTTTGACATTTCACTTTCACCTCTATTGTCTTTCTTTAGGGAAATTGCACCTCCATATAATTAGTCGTAGCATGTACTCATCCTTCTGAGCCATTGACCATGCAATGAAGGATTTTATACTACAGTACCATTACCGTGCATTCTTTTCCCCGCATTGGCATGTTACACTAGTAATAAAAAACCAAAAAAAAAACATACGTTGAGATGTTACAGCTATTTGTAACCTGGGTCGAGCCGAGCCGAGCCGAGCTACTCACGAGTCGAGCCGAGCCACGAGCTTCGAGCTTTTCGTCCAGCCCTACCCAGGTTGACCACTCGCACTACTTAGTAGTTTCAAGCTTTGACCTGTTAGAAATGTTGATAACTGCGAATTCTTGTCGAATTTTTGTTGTTTTGTTTCTGTGTTAAGGATTATCATGACCCTAATCCCTTGACGACCATTAAAATTGTGTATAGGATTAA